>JARWIR010000139.1:0-599508 GCA_029959085.1 Nemophila menziesii | reverse complement strand
AACCCTAGTTTTGATTGACATCTATCTAATTTGATTGAATTTATGTTTTGATTTCTATGTTTATGTGTTGGATTTATATTATTTGTTCTTTACGGTTGCAAACGTATAGGATTACCATCATAGTAGTTAGATAACCATTGGAAACGGTATATTTAACTATAGAATTAGCACATAACGTCTAGAATAAGGTTTGATCTGACAATTCAGCCTAACTAGATAGTCAATGGTTTAGTGTATTGCTATTTAATCAATTGCATGAAACGTTTGCTTAGGTTCTTATTGACACAGGTAAACCCTATTTGAAACTACCTAGCACAATTGAAACCAAACTATTGAAATACTACATGATTTTTCCCTTACATGTTTAGAACGGCAAAACTAGTGAGGATTACTTGCTCATTACTCAGGCTAAACTATCATACTATCTTCTTTTTTTAGCTTATTTAATTTCTGTCTTTTAATTTATTAGTTTAGTTTTCTTATTTAAAAACCAAATAAAAATCTATCTTTCCTTTCTCTCTACTTACGTATTATTATCTCTAGCTCTCGTATCCGCACTTGATAATTTGCATAAGTTCTTCCTAACCTTCATAGTCTCTGAGGAACGAATCTTCTTATCATTAAACTTGCATACGTCCTGTAAGCCTTGCAGAACCGAGCTCAGCTTAGGGTGTTTATTTGCACTTATTTTATACATCTTTTTATTACACCTTAGGCGACACCACCTATACATTGGCCTTAAGCTTATCCTTAACCTTAAGATTAAGCTTAACCTTAAGCTTAATCTTGACCTCAGCCTTAGCCTTAACCTTAATCATAACCTTAACCTTAACCTTAGCCTTAGCCTTAACCTTATTCTTAACCTTAACCTAAACCTTAACCTTCACCTTCATCTTTACCTTAACCTTAACCTTAACATTAACCTTAACCTTAGCCTTAGCCTTAGCCTTAGCCTTAACCTTAACCTTAACCTTAACTTTAACCTTAAACTTAATCTTAACCTTAATCTCTTAACCTTAACCTTAACCTTAACCTTAACCTTAACCTTAACCTTAAACTTTTTCCTTAACCTTAACCTTAACCTTAACCTTAACCTTAAACCTTAACCTTAACCTTAACCTTAACCTTAACCTTAACCTTAACCTTAACCTTAACCTTAACCTTAACCTTAACCTTAACCTTAACCTTAACCTTAAACTTAACCTTAACCTTAGCCTTAGCCTTAGCCTTAGCCTTAGCCTTAGCCTTAGCCTTAGCCTTAACCTTAACCTTAACCTTGACCTTGACCTAGACCTTAACCTTCACCTTCACCTTCATCTTAAACTTAACCTTAACCTTAACCTTAACCTTAACCTTAACCTTAACCTTAACCTTAACCTTAGCCTTAACCTTAACCTTTTTCCTTAACCTTAACCTTAACCTTAACCTTAAACTTAACCTTAACCTTAACCTTAACCTTAACCTTAACCTTAACCTTAACCTTAACCTTAACCTTAACCTTAACCTTAACCTTAACCTTAACCTTAACCTTAACCTTAACCTTAACCTTAACCTTAACCTTAACCTTAACCTTACCCTTAACCTTACCCTTAACCTTAACCTTAACCTTAACCTTAGCCTTAGCCTTAGCCTTAACCTTAGCCTTAGCCTTAGCCTTAGCCTTAGCCTTACCCTTAGCCTTAGCCTTAACCTTAACCTTAGCCTTAGCCTTAGCCTTAGCCTTAACCTTAACCTTAACCTTAACCTTAACCTTAACCTTAACCTTAACCTTAACCTTAACCTTAACCTTAACCTTAACCTTAACCTTAACCTTAACCTTAACCTTAACCTTAACCTTAACCTTAACCTTAACCTTAACCTTAACCTTAACCTTAACCTTAACCTTAACCTTAACCTTAACCTTAACCATAATCTTAACCTTAACCTTAACCTTAACCTTAACCGTAACCTTAACCGTAACTGTAACCTTAACCTTAACCTTAACCTTAACCTTAACCTTAACCTTAACCTTAACCTTAACCTTAACCTTAACCTTAACCTTAACCTTAACCTTAACATTAACCGTAACCTTAACCTTAACCTTAACCTTAACCTTAACCTTAACCTTAACCTTAGCCTTAACCTTAACCTTAACATTAACCTTAACCTTAACCTTAACCTTAACCTTAACATTAACCTTAACCTTAACCTTAACCTTAACCTTAACCTTAACCTTAACCTTAACCTTAACCTTAACCTTAACCTTAACCTTTACCTTTACCTTTACCTTAACCTTAACCTTAACCTTAACCTTAAACTTAACCTTAACCTTAACCTTAACCTTAACCTTAACCTTAACCTTAACTTTAACCTTAAACTTAACCTTAAACTTAACCTTAACCATAACCTTAACTTTTAACCTTAATCTCAATATTATCTTTAACCTTAACCTTAAATATAACTGTAACCTCAACCCTTAGACTTAACCTTAACCCAAATTTTAATTATAAACTTAACCTTAACATTAACCTAAACATTAACCTAAAATTTACCCTCAACCTTAACCTTGAACTAAACCTTAACCTTAACCTTAAACTAAACCTTAACCTTAAGCTTAACCTTATTCTTAGCCTTAGCCTTAACCTTAGCCTTAATTTAAACTTAACTCTACCTTCTCCTTAACCTTAAGCTTAAACTTAACATTACCTTTAACCTTAACCTTAACCTTAACCTTAACCTTACCCTTAACCTTACTTTTACCCTTAACCTTAACCTTAACCTTAACCTTACCCTTAACCTTACTTTTACCCTTAACCTTAACCTTACCCTTAAACTTACCCTTAACATCAACCTTAACCCTCATCTTAACCTTAATTTAACCTTAAATTTTAAACCATAAACCTTGATATTCACCTTAACCTTAAATTTAACCTTAACCCTTAAACCTTAAATCTTAAACCTTAAACCTTAACCTGAAACTTCACGTTTCACCTTCATCCTAACTTTTTTAACCTTAACCTTAACCTTAAATTTAAAACATGACCTTAACTTTAAAGTTATAACTAAACCTTAGCCTTAAACTTAAAACTTAACCTTAACCATAAAGTTCTTTAACCTTCACCTTGAACCTCAAACCTTAAACCTTAACCTTAGACTTAATGTTAACCATAACCTTTACTTTAAATTTTAACCTTAAATTTACCTTAAACTTTACCTTAAACTTTACCTTAAACATTGAACTTTAAACCTTAACCTTAACTATCATCTTAACCTTAACCAAATGAAGATTCATTGCACTAATATGTTACCTTAAACCTTATATTTTATTAAACCTTAACCTTAAACCTTAAACATAAAATCTTAAACCTTAACTTTAAACTTAAACTCAAAATTAACCTTAAACTTAACCTTAAAAGTAACCTTAACCTTAACCTTAACCTTAACCTTAACTTATCCTTAACCTTAACCTTAACCTTAACCTTAACCTTAACCTTAACCTTAAACTCAACCTTAACCTTAACCTAAACCTAAACCTTAGCCTTAACCTCAACCTTAATCTTAACCTTAACCTTAAACTTAACCTTAACCTTAACCTTAAACTTAATATTAACCTTAACCTTAACCTTAACCTTTATCCCTTAATCCCTTAAGCTTAACCTTGACCCCTTAACTATAAACCTTAACCATATCCTTAACCTTAACCTTAATATTAACCTAACATTAACCTTGACCTTGACCTCAAACATAAATTTAAACTTAACCTTAACCTTAACCTAAATCTTAACCTTAACCTTACACTTAACCTTAACCTTAACCATAACCTTAACCTTAACCTAACATTAACCTTGACCTTGACCTCAAACTTATACTTAACCTTAACCTTTACCTTAACCTTAACCTAAATCTTAACCTTAACTTAAACTTAACCTCAACCTTAAACTTAATATTAACCTTAACTGTAAACTTAATCCCCTAACCCCTTAACCTTAACCCCGTAACTATAAACCTTAACCATATCCTCAACCTTAACCTTAACCCTAACATTAACGTAACATTAACCTTGACCTTGACCTCAAACTTAAACTTAAACTTAAACTTAAAAATGGAACTTAAACTTAAACTTAACCTTAAACTCGACCTTAACCTTACCTTTAACCTAAATCTTAACCTTAACCTCAACCTTAACCTTAACCTTAACCTTAACCTTAACCTTAACCTTAACCTTAACCTTAACCTTAACCTTAACCTTAACCTTAACCTTAACCTTAACCTTAACCTTAACCTTAACCTTAACCTTAACCTTAACCTTAACCTTAACCTTAACCTTAACCTTAACCTTAACCTTAACCTTAACCTTAACCTTAACCTTAACCTTAACCGTAACCTTAACCTTAATCTTAACCTTAACCATAACCTTAAACTTAAACTTAACCTTAAATGTAATATTAACCTTAACCTTAACCTTAATCCGTTAACCCCTTAACCTTAAGCCCTTAACTATAAACCTTAACCATATCCTTAACCTTAACTTTAACCTTAACCTACCATTAACCTTGACCTCAAACTTAAACTTAAACTTAAACTTAAACTTAACCTAAATCTTAACCTTAAGCTAAACTTAACCTTAATTTAAACTTAAACTTTCTTTTTTTAATTTTTTGAAAATAAACATTCATAAAGAATTTTGGATATTTTGTTTAGACTGAAAAAAAATACAAGACAAAAATATTAATATATTTCTATTTTATTGTTTTTTATAAGATCTTAAAGTTAATTTTTTTATTTACATATTAAAATCCTTTACTTTTATTTGATATTGATTTAAAATGATTATAAACTTCTTGTACTTTTCTTTAAAAAAATCCTCCAATACGAGCAATAGTGGGCAAGGATAGTTAGTGAAAGTAAAAACATTTAAACATATAGAATGAATTAGGTTAATATAATTTTGGGTTTTTATACATAAAATCGGTTCGGGACGATAAATTCGGATTATCCTTTTACTTTGCTGTAGATAAATCACCAACCTATTTGACTAAATTTGGCAGCTCCGGATTAATTTAGAGGCCAAGGCCGACACTACACTGACGAATAAACTAAGACCCATCTGAAAACCAGGCCCATAGCCATATGATGGACCTTAAGTCACCTTCTAGATAACAATGTGTCTGTTTTCGAATTTAAACAATGTTGAATAATTTCATAGAGAACACCCACATACAAACAGTACCCACAGGCCCACCAAGCTAGTCTAGTCACATCCGGAGAAATAAAACTCGATTATGGATCTGACTCAACCAAAGAACTTCCAAAATTCAAACAGCCCTGTGAAACAAATATTTACCCGAAAATAGGGATCAACTTTAACCTCCACAGCAACGAGTTAACAGCATAACCAATGATCAACAATTGAGTTAATTTTTTATTAACTGTGATGTCCAATTTGGGAAGGAGATCTTTATATATTGTGATTGATGAGTTTTAAGATTAATAAAACATTTTCTTTACTTTATTTAATCTAATTGACAATTGTTTTAATTTTATTGGAAATTATATGATGATTTCCTTCGAGGTCGGATTAAAAGAATGGTGTTGTAAACTTACTTGCAAAACTAAACTGTCTTTGCTTGCGAGGAGAAAATTTATACAAATGATCTTATGAGGGACCACTACTAATATGTGTTGAGAATAAAGAAGGTCAAGTAATTCTACAAAAGATGCAAGATGGAGTTTGTGCTAATCATATCGGCTACTGGTCGATGGCTAAGAAGATGCTTCGGCATGGGTAATTCTTTTTGAGAATGACGAAGGACGCAGCTGAAAAGGTAAGATCGAGCAAAATCTGTTAAAAATATAAACCAATATAATGACAATTGACCAACGAAATGATGTCGGTCTCAAATCCTTGGCCATTCGGCAAAGAGCGTAATATTTTTGGAACCCGGTTCATTAGTACGACCCAAAGCTGATACATATATGTAGTCGTTGATTACTTCACCAGATGAATTGAGGCCGAAGTCGTATCATTGATCACTGTCATCCGGCGAAGAAGGTTGTCTAGCAGAATTTGGTTTCCCGAGTTTGGGTTACTCACATGATTATGACCGGCATTGGCACACAATTTGTATTGCAATACTTCAGAACATAGTGCGAAAAAACAAAGATATGATCAGGCAGAATTCAATAATAGGACAATCATCCGAGGATTGTCCACCAAAATCAGCCAGTATCAAACGAAATTGCATGAGACGCTACTCGTGTTATTGTGGGAACATTATAAAATCGTTCATTCAGCGACCAAGGGGACATCCTATAGTTCGACGTACGAATACAAAGTCATTCTTCCAATCGACATAGCCACACTAAGCTTAAACATTACAAACCTCAGCTTAAGTGACAATAATTATAATTTACCGGGTAAGCTCGGCCTCATATAGGAAACATGAGAAATGGATTTTCATTGGTCAAATCTAACTAAAATATGACAGCACATGTGTTCTAGAAAAAAGTCTTGAGTGAAATATATCAAGGTCTGGGACTTGAGTTTGCAACCCGTGCAAACTATGGACAGTTTGTGTAGAACTAGGCAGAATGGCTGAACCTAATGGAGGATGAGATAAGAAGAAAAGGACTAGATATCTAATCCAAAGAAGTCTAGATACCCGACACACTTTAGTATCAAAGTTTGGGACTTGGCCTATAGTATTTTCCAAGTAATATGAGATAGGATATCTAAGGAGCATTAAGACAACAATTATATAGTACGATAATAGAGTTGTTAGTGTACTGGTTGGCAAAGAGTTGCTAGAGACTGGATATCCGGTATTCGACAAAGAATACATAGATGTCCAAGAAATTCAAATTACAACCAACGGGAGAGCGTCATATAGGGCTGTAAACGAACCAAGTCGAGCCGAATACTAGATGTGCAAGCTTGTTTGATAAGATTTACGAGTCGAGCCGAGTCGAGCTCAAATTTTAACGAGTCGAGCCGAGCTCAAATTTTAAGGCTTGATAACATATCGAACGAGCTTTTTTCGAGCCGATCTCGAGTTATTAACGAATAATTTATTTTTTTATAGTTTTAACAATATATTTATTGATAACTAAACCATTAATTTACATATTATAAATTTTTAACGAGTTAACGAACGAGCTCGAACGAACGCGTTTTTTAACGAACGAGTTCGAACGAACTTTTTTTTCCCGTTTATATAAACGAACGAGTTCGAACGAGCTTTTTACCGAGCCGAGTTCGAGCGGCTCGCGAGCGGCTTGGTTCGTTTACAGCCCTAGCGTCATATAGCCATAAACATTGAAGGAAATCTGCCTATAAATAGAGGTATTGGGCTGGTAGCTCCGACCAATTTTTTTTGAAATATCTACGTATTGGGTTGGTAGCTCCGACCCTAATTATTGAATTTCCAAAAAATTTAAAAATGATTGTATCGATTTGCATATATAAATTGGATCGGAAATTCAGATTGTGTCGGTTCTTAATAGACCTGCTCACACCCTAGTACCTCGTGTAACCCATTTTTTGTACATAATTTGGAGGTCCATGAATATAACTTCCAACACATAATAAAGGAGATTGCAGAGTTTTGATGCAGAGAAGTTAAAAAATTTAAGGATGAGGTAGATTGTGTAGCCTATTGTCTGAAGTGAGGAAATGAAATGTTTTTAAGGTTTGTAATTTATAGGTAATATGGTTTTTTATTATTGAGCCGGTGTTTATTTTATCTCATTGGAGTTAGTCCATACATAAGTGAAAAATCAATGAAAGTCAAAAAAATTTTTTAGAAAAAAGAAAAAGTCAAACACCCAATAATTTGATTGTTTAATTACTAACACAAATTTTAATAATAATTTATAGAAAAAACACACGACATACAACAATGTTGGTCAAATAGGTTTTGCCTCAATGTTGACCGAGTTGACAATAATATGAGGGATATATTTATGTAAATTATAACGTAATATATTCATTTGGTTAAGACTCATTAAAAAGTAAATAAAAATTAAGTTATGAAATTTGAAAAAAATTACAGAATAAAATGAATAAATAAGCAGTTACTAGGGTTTGGACCAAAATTTCATAGTTTCACAACATTGATGTGTAAATGTATGGACCACTAATCCAAGAAACTTATTTGTTATAGTTTTATTTATAAAATTTAGAGAGAAAAAATTATTATTTATTATTTTTGTGTCGTTGGCAGATCGGGACAAAAAAATAAAAATAAAAAGACTAGCACGATAAAGAAAATGTTAATGGGCTTGGGGATCTGAACTTGGACCTCATAGTATGTCCAACACTTACAACCTATTATATTGTATAATTATTGAGTCTTTTTTGTTAGATGAAATAATTTTCATTAATGAGGTACGCAACAAAGGAAGTACAAACGAAAGGAAAACAACACGCCCACTAGACACACAAGATGTTGACCTATTGTCAACCAACCCACTGCGTTTATAAAAATAAAGCAGGAAACTAAAGTTGTTAGTTAAGGACTCATCGATCTATGTAGAAAGATCGATATTATGTCGAGCACATTATGCAAGAATACCGTCCACTCCGTTCTTTGATATTCAGATATGATTAACTTTCCAAATTGGACATTTTCACAACTATTTTTAGATTTTACAAATTTTGGGTCGAATACTCCAATCAGCGCGCAACATGTTCGTGATACCATGGATAACTTCCAAATTGTATACTTGTATGAGTAAAATGAATTACTCGGTAATTCGATGTAGTCACTTAACAGGGCTTAAGCTTAGCCCTTCGACCCCGACTTAGCATAAATACAATTAGTCACAATTGGGAGATATTTACTTATTAATCGACTACAATGAAAGCAATACCAGACATTTCCTATGTATTAACGAAAGATGCATCAATGAACCATCAAATTTATTTATCCTTTGGCTCTAATTTCCTATGAGTAGGAAAAATTGTTTGGTCACGCTGGTTTTGTAAAAGGGTTATCTGCGTTGATTGATTAACATCCCCAAAAATCTCCATAATCATCTTTTTTTACTAAGGTTGATAATCTTTGGGTTTCATTTATCCTCGTTAAAAAGTCATTGCATTTTTCCTTTCCAAATATTCCACAATGTACACATGATATATGTCGTAATAAATCTAGTGTACATCCATTTTTCGAGAAAACCTGAATGATATTGAGAATTCAATCATCAATCTTGACTTATTGGATTAGATCAATATTGATTTGCACTGCTGAAGTGGCCAAGACTGCACAACTAAATGGTCAAGTAATAAGGAGGTGTTCTAGAGACTTTGTATCCGAGACACACCAGTTGCACATTTTGTTTTTGTGCATTTTTAGGATAAGATGTTCTTTTTCGTTGGAATAACCCCTTCACATATTTTCCAGCAAATTTATTGATTTTTGAGAGGATGTTTGATTTCCAGATACTGTTTCGAATTTCCTTGTTAATTGGGGTTGGGGTTTATCACGAGATTTTGTATTAACGAGAGCGTGATAACCTAATTTTGTTGAATAATCTCTATTTTTTGTGTTTGGGCAAATGAATATATCCTCTTGATCTAGTTGAAGCAGCGGCATGTTGAAAAATTGGAAACATAAAGGGTCGTGTAAGATTCGTCTAACCAAAATTAGATTCCATCTGGAGAGATCTTGGTTGAAAAACCCTGCAACCATCATATGATTACATCCATACGGTTTTTCCAATTTAAAATATTTTGCAAATCCAAGTGTGCTCCCAAATATTTATGCTACATCCATTTCCGATTTGAGAGAGACATTCTTATTTGAGGAATTGAAGTCCATGGTTAATGCTTGCCCAGCTCCATGACCCTTTTTTTTTGCCCTAGTTTAGCTTCCCAGAATGATAACCCTTGGTGGTAAATCCATTTAAGAAATTTGGAAAGTAATAGTAAGGTTTTTGAAAATCTTGAGGCTTGGTTTGCAAGAAGAATTGTATTCATTTATTGAAAATATTTGACTCCAATTCCACCAAGATTTTTGGAGATCATGAGTTTCTCCCAAACTACCTATTGAATTTTTCTTTTGTGTTGCGCATCCCATCAGAAATTAGCAACAAGACTAGATAGTTTCTTGCTGAGTGATTTCATAAATTCAAAGTTGACATTGTGTATAAAGGAACTACTTGAAGGTCCGCTTTGATGCATACCTCTTTCTTTCAATCCAAAAAGAGTGTGGAAATCTAGATAGCCGTTTTAGCTTGGGGCCAATATTTAATGTAGTTAGGATTTTTCTGGTTTATATTTTTTTTTCAGATCAAGTGTGATACCCAAGTATATACTAGGAGAGCTTGCTTTTTTAATATCGATCGAGCTGGCAACTTGATATGTGATGTTGTCGGTGTTTCTTTTCTTAAGTAGATTAAAGATTTTTGAAAGTTGGTCTTTTGGTATGAAGCTTAATTGGTAAAGCATAATATTATTCTTGAAAGCATTAATTTCTTCCTCATTGATCGTGATAAAGAAAAGTGCATCGTCTGCCAATAATAAATGGGTGAGCTTAGGACAAATACGTGCTAAATAGATACCTATGATATTTCCTTCTCTACACTGATTATTTAAAAGCCCGACGATGTCTTCCGTCATGAGAGAGAAAAGGAGCGGGGGGAGCAGGCCACCTTGCTTGATTTCTTGTTTTAGTTGAACTTTTTGAGTCTTTCATTATTAAAATTGATTTGGAATGAGACTGAAGAGATACAATTCATGATCCAATATGTCTATTTCTTGCAAAAGCCAAGTTGTAAGAATTCAAATAAGAAAGTCCCAGTTGACTTGGTCATATGCCTCAACCATATAGAGTTTTACAACTGCATAATGTTTCTTTGAGTTCTTTTTATGTTTCAAGAAACTTGAAACTTCATGTGCAATAATGATATTATCTGGATGCATCTTCCCTTGATAAATTCTAATTGAGTTGGAGATATAATATTATCCATAGACGGTTGCAACTTAAGAGCTAGGATTTTCACAATGATTGTGAAAAAAAATGACATAAGAGATCGAACAAGAATATTTAACCTCCTCTTAGGCATCACCTTTTAGGATAAGAGTGATAAGGGTGTTGTTGATATCATGAAACATAATGCTATGGGTGGAAAACTGGATAACAAGAGAAAAGCTAATATCTTTTAAGATATCCAAAACATCCTCATAAAAATTCCTTGTAAGGCCATATATATATGGTGATCTGGTTTCGAGCATAAAAAGACAACATGTTTCACTTCCTCAAAATCAGGAGCTCTGGTAAGAATCTCATCGTCACCTTATAAGGAGTAAGGTTAGTGACATCTTTCGACCTCACGTGTGAAAATATTATCATAATAATTAAGAAATGAATCTTTGATCTTTTTTGTATTCTCTGTCCCTTCTCTATTAAGATCTTAAACTTGCAGATGTGATTGATGATCCTTCTCATACAAGTCATAGCGAAGAAAAAACTCGTGTTTTTGTCGCCCTTTTTATCCAAATATTATTTGCTCGATCGGAAAAAGAAATCTTCTTTCCTCTAAGCAAATATTTAGTAAGGTGAAAAGACAACATCTGAATTTGTTTCGTTCAACTTCCATTATCCATATCAGTGAGCATTTTTAGTATTGTTGATAAGAGTCATGTTGTTGTAGAAATTCCTTTTAATCCATCAGTGAGTGCTAGACAGGTAATACTCCTTTAAGGCAAAATTCCTGAGTCGGAGATATACGCCAATTGTTTTCCCATAAAAACTTCACGATATCATGACATTGTTTAGTTTTTATTAATTTTGATTTAAACATTAAGACTCTTATATAGTTTTTGAGTGAAGTCGTCCTTTGGATAATAAAGGTGAACGGTTTGAGTTGATAACCAGTAGAACTTTGACAATAGTATTTGGAAAAAGATTCATCCATTCCGTACCAGCCAAGGCTCAATCAAGCATTTCTTTGACCAGGTTCTCTTCATCTAAGTCTCTATATCTTAACATCCATCTGATGTATTCTGAGTTTATGAATGGAAGGTAAGGCTATTAGAGTTCTTATGGTGGCTATTTGGTTACTGGGGAATATGTGTCAAAGTAGTCCAAGCCTTTCTTTTGAGTAAAGCCTTGAATTACAACTCTAGCCTTAAATTTCTCTATGGAACCATCAGGTCTAAATTTTCTCTTAAATATCCATTTACTGCTAATTGTCTTATATCCCTTTGGTAAGTCAGTTAAGTGCCAAGTGTGGTTTGATCTAATGGATTCTATCTCACTGTTTACCATCTCTTTCCAGAAGCTAGCATCTATTTATTTCATAGCCTCGACAAAGGTCTTAAGATCTTCCTCAAGAAGAAAACAAGAGACTAGTTCTTCACATAGCATATCTATGTGAAAATCCTCAGTCAAGAAAGCAGTGATAAGGTCTAATCCAAAACTAGACTCAGTTGTACATCTTTTACTTCTCCTAATATTGTTATCAGGATTTGTTCCTGAACTCGAGAAGGGTAGAGAAGTAGTCTGATTATCACTAACAGGTGTTTAAGTATTGGCTGGTGAGTCATTACTAGTAAATGAGGAGGCATTATGAACAATATTCCTCTCCAAGGGAAATATATGCTCAAATAATTTAGCGCCTCTAGATCACTAATAGTGTTATAAACTAAGAACATAAATCTATAAGCTGCACTGTTTTGAGCATATCCTATAAAGATAGAGTCTACAGTTTTGGGTTGTCCAATGTTGACTCTCTTGAAGTCGGGTAATGCTACCTTGACCAAACACCCCTACGCTCTTTAAAAGTTTTAGGTTAGGTGGATATCCTTTCCACAACTCGTAAGGAGTATATGTTTATGTGGTACTTGGTTTAATACATAACATGCAGATAAGAAAGCTTCCCCCCCACATCTTGGATGGTAAGCCTAAATTATTAACATGACATTCATTATTTCTTTAAGGGATCTATGTTTTCTTTCAGATATGCCATTTTGTTGGGGTATATAGGGGGCAGTAAGTTCTTGAATAATTCTGTTACGTTTGAAAAATTCTTCAAGTGTGTTTGAGCTATATTCGCCGCCCCTATCGGACCTAAACCTTTTAATCTTTCTATCTGGTTGGTTTTCAACCTTAGCTTTATATTTTAAAAAGATGGATATTGTTTCATCCTTAGACTTTAGAAGGTATACTTTGGTGAACCTAGAGTAGTCATCTACAAAGGTCATATAATATAATTTTCCTCCTCTACTAGCGGTAGTTTTAAAGTCAGCCAAATCAGAATGCACTAGTTTTAAGAGTTGAGTTTCTCTAGTGGTCACGGTTTTAAAGGGCTTCTTAGCATGTTTAGCCTCTACACATATTCGATACTTAAATAAATCATCGTTATAGTTTCCAGGTATTAGTCCATGAGTTTTAAGTCTTTTAATAGAGGAAACATTTATCAAGAGATTCAACAATATAAGCAGAAGTAGATGCATTCTCATTAAAAGAAAAAAAAACGTTAAGTACAAATGGTCCTCCACTAAGGTAACCTTTTCCTACAAAGTCACAATTCCTAGAGATAATGATTCCCCCACCCCTAAAAACAAGTTTAAGTCATGCTTTGTTTAGAAGAGACCCACATACCAAATTCCTAAGAAGCGTGGTGACATACAAAAGTTAAAGACACATCTTTCCCTTGCCAAGGACGTCCGCAGTTGTAGAGTTTCCCATGTATGCGCATTCCCCGTCAGCTACATCCTCAAACCTTGGAACAACTCTTTGTTTGCGAAGAAATGTCTTGATGCTCCAGTATCCAGAATCCATCCGGCCTTGTTTTCTACCAAATTAGTTTCGACCTTTATTGTGGCACTTACCTCTTCAGTTTTCGTTAAGTTGGCGCGTGGTGGTTTATTAGGGTTGAACATGTCCTTGCATTGGTATGCCTTGTGTCCTTCCTTTCCACAACATTAGAAGGTTGCCTTGGTTTTTTGGATATGACTAGTTGGTTTGAAGTTACCTTAGACTTGGTAAATTTTCCCTTCGATTTGTTGTTCTTATTATGCCCATGATATTTTCCTTTACCCTTGAAACCGTATTTGTTACCATGACCGGAAGTCTCTACCAAGTTTGCTTTCAAAGAATAATGAGGTAGAGATTCAGATTTGTGTTTGAGGCGATTTGCCTCTTCGGTTCTTATATGGCTGATAAACTCTTGGATTATCATGTCTTTTTCCTTATGCTTGAGGTGGTTGCGGTAGTCACTCTAGGATGGTGGGAATTTCTCAAGTAATACATTGGCTTGTAAGATATTATTACCACCACCACAACAACCACAACCACCACTACCACCACCACCACCACCACCACCACCACCACATTAACAATAACAACCACAATCACCACCACCACCACCTAATTCCATCACACACGAGCGTCCGAGATTTTTTTATATGCATAACTAATTCTACAAAAATCAGAAAAAATAAAAGAATTGCATTTTTTTTGAACGAGACAAATTAATATTTACGTCTATGAGTTTTTTTAAACTTTTTTTGATTTTTTTGAATTTCATGTTTGCGAAAAAATAATTCACAATTTCGAACAGTTAATTTCATGTTTAGAATAGTGATTTTTTTTAATACATGAGAGAGCCACTATGGACTCGAGAATAGTGAATTTTATGTTTGTGTAACATAAAAAACACAAAAAAAATAAAAATAAAATCATAGACGTAAATATTAATTTGCTTTGTTCAGAAAATGCAAATTTTTGTTTTTCTTATGTTTTTAGAATAGTTATGACAATTTTTAAAAAAAGAATCCCGGACACGAGCGTGTGTGATGGAATTAGTAGTAGGTGGTAGTGGTGGCTGTAGCGGTGGTTAATTTTTTTTAAATGGTGGTGGTGTTGATTGTGCACAAATAAAAGTCATATTTTGACTTTTATTTCCATCGTATGACTTTATGATTTTGTAATATTTTGACTTAAATCATATCCTTTTAATTTTCTCGGTTTATCGAGTTTTATGTAATAAAAAACAAATAATACAAAATAAAATTAAAACAAATTAAAAAATAAAACAAATTAAAAATTAAAACAAATTAAAAATTAAAACAAATTAAAAATTAAAACAAATTAAAAATTAAAACAAATTTAAAATTAAAACAAAATAATGCGTTAATAATAGTAATTTAAAAAAGATCCTCAAAAAATCACTTTTTGTGAGGACAAAAACCCTCAGGATTACTACACCATTTGTGAGGACATAAATCCTCACGATAACTACACCTTTAGTGAGGACATAAACCCTCACGATTATTACACCATTCGTGAGGACTGATGTCCTCACGAAAGGCTAAATTTTTGGAAGGACACTATATCCTCACGAAAGAATTAACTTTTTGTGAGGACACGCTAAAGTTGTCACGTAAAGTATCTCTTGTGACCAATTATTAGTGAGGAACTTTAAGTGAGAACATGTTCTCACTAAAGGTAAAATCAGATTTTTAGTGAGAATTTTACTAGACAAACGTGAGGACAAATGTCCTCACAACAACTAAAGAATGTTGTACAACTAAAGAATGTTGTAGTGGTGGTAGTGTCACATTATTTGCTTAATATAAAAATAAATATTATATTAAAAATAAATAATATTTTTAATAATAAAAATAACAAAGATATAAAAAAATAAAAAAAATATTTTTTATAAATAATTATTTTATTTAGTTTTTTAATAAAATAAATTATTAAATAAGTAGCTTATTTCTGTTAGACTTTTTTAGCAATAATTTTTTTTTTCTGGGCCTTACTAATAAATGTCAGACATAGTAGTAGTAATTACCTCGATCCATTTTACAAATTTAATTGACCAAAAAATTAAAAATAGCAATACATTACCCGCCACATTTTTTTTGTTGCATACATCATAGGCTATTAAAAAGCCGTTAAGAATAAAGGATTACAAATAGAACAAAAGTTCTTATTAACTATCTAGTACAACTCTAGCAGTTGCACATTCACTTCTGTCTCTTGTAATAGTCTTCCAAAGAAAGTCTGGTGGGTCTCTAAACATCACAGGTTGAGTGCTCAACAATGCCCCTTCCTTAGCTAATTTATCAGCACAAAAAGTTGCCTCACAAAGAACATGATTAAACTCAAAGCTAGGAGATATTCTTAACATCTCACGACACTCTCTTGTAATTGAAACATAGCGACTACCTAAGTTCTCACCGCCCTTCACTAGCGCATGGAACTTCCCCAAGTCCATCTCATAGTGAGTTGAGCTCCCACCGCCCTTCACTAGCGCGTGGAGCTCCTTCGAATATGTTTCAATTATTATCCTTGTATAACCATTATTACAAGCCCATCTAAGGCCAAAATGTAGCGCAAGTAATTCCAAGATAAAAGGGGAGACAAAAGTACACGAACCCATAAAACCAGAGATGCATGTACCGTGCTTATCTCTAAGTATACCTCCAATACCTGCTGAACCTTTTGCGGCACAAAAGCTCCCATCAATATTCAGCTTTAATCCCGTAACAGGTTTTACCCACTTTACCATGACATTACTAGCTAGCCTAATTATACCTCCATCAAAAGACTTGCCCCAAACAAGTATAAAGTTGCTAGCCATCGCAAAAATTTCTCGTTTAAGCTCAAGAGAATGGGGTATATTTTGTATCTCATTGAAAATAAGTAAATTTCTTTTGTTCCAAATTGTCCATAGAGCTGCCACAGACACGTACGACCACTCAATCCCTTCGATTCTTGCCTTGGACTGAAGATGGCCTTCAACCCAGGCCTTTGTATCCAATGAACCAGCCACATTTCTTTAGGTTATGGTTGTTATTTCTTTTTTCAATTGAAACATTTTATAGAGATTGTTACTTTCTTAGTCTATTAATATCTATCATACATTTTTCTTTATATAAATTTAAAAAAAATTAATTTTTTTATTTTTATTAAACTATCTTCCATCAACTAAATAAATTAATTTAATAATAATAAACTTTTAAATATTTAATAACGATAAAATTAATAGAAAACATAAAATTATTTATTAATATCTTAAATAGATAATTTTTTGTAAATATCTATTTTTAGAAATTGTAATAAATATTGATAATTGTAACAAAAAAAAAATATTGATAGACATGTTATGTTTATATATATATTTTAGACAAATTGTTAGGTTTATGTTCAAACATTCAGAATATGCCGCAAATTCTCTTACTACACCAGTATTATAGTATCATAATATTTTTATGAGTGCTGTTTAAGATATGAATCCACCATATATGCATGTGGCCACTAACGAGCTTTATTAACCAAAAAATGTTAATTTTTGTAACCAAGTTTTTTTAAGCAGACATCATTAATTAATATCAGAATCTATAACTGTGATCAATTAATGAAATGCCGAAATGTCTACAGCAGTGATGCCAGAGCTTATATATTCCTTTTGCACATGATCCCATAAAAACAAGAATATCTCCGCGCAATTTACAAATTTGATCTTCTAAGTACTTTCCATCACATTATTAGTGTTCAGTTTTAAGATATTTACAAGGTTTTATCTGAACCACATGCTTATTACATATTGAATATCATTTGTAATTACTTATTTAGTAGAATGAATCTAATAATACAATGCATCTCATCAGGGCAGGTCCAAGTAATTTGAAAGTCCTAGATGAAACTATAAATTGAGTACAAAATTATAAACAAAGGCGACCTATTTAACAAAATAAAGTCTAATTTCAATTATTTATTCAAACTCAATTAGAAAAAAAACCCAATATACCCTCCCACTACGCTGCATCAAGGGTCTCGCGACTACATGAGTAGTCGCTAAAAATAATAAAAGTAGTCGCGAGAAATCGGATCAAGGATCTAACGACTACATGTAGTCGTTAAAAATTAGTCACGAAAAACTAGTCGTTAGAAAGTAAACCTTACGACTACACGCGAAGAAGTAGTCGTTAGAGACAGTGGCATTACTAACGACTACTTTGTAGTCGTTAGATAACGCTTCTTCTAGCGACTACTTAGTAGTAGAGAAAAGTTAAGTTTATCAACAACTACAACGTAGTCGAGAAAAGAGAAGTTTATTAACGACTACAAAGTAGTCGTTATTACTACAAGGTATAGCGACTACTTGGTGTAGTCAATAACGACTACTATGTAGTCGCTATTATTAATATTTTTTTTAAGAAAAAAATAAAAAAACACAATTTTCGAATTATTTTTAATTACAATTCTGTAATTTAAAATAATTCGAAAATCATATTTTTTTATTTTTTTTAATTCAATTAATAAATAAAATAAAAATACAATTAACAATTCAAAATAATTAATTAAAATATATAATTAAACCAAAGTCAAACCCGGTCAAAACAGGTCAAAATCATACCAAACTACACCAAATTAAATTAAAAGTATTAATACAAACCAAAACCAAATAAAATTAAATTAAAAGTCTTAATAGATAATAAAATAAACATCAACAAGCACAATATCTAGAATTCGAGCCGTGTATAAACGTTTTCATCATTCCCGGGCTCGTAATCATCTTCAACATCTTCAACATCTTCACCATCATCACTACTACTACTATCATCATCTTCTTCATCTTCATCACCACTAGGCGGAGTGGGGCTCGCATTCATAGGCTGGAAGGGGGTCTCGCCTTTATCTGCCCTCAACCGATTAACGTACGCGATGCCATCATTCACAACAGCCATCGAAAAAGGTGGAGGCTGGGTGCTATTAGATCCTTCAGGGCGGGGGAATGGTGGAAGACCGCTGGACACTCGGAGCTCGTTAATCGCCGCCATCATCTCCTCGTGCTGCTCGTTCTGGGCTGGAGTAGTATTAGCCTTGTTCTTCGATTTTCTCGGACGGCCAATGCCCGGTATAAAGCTCCTCTTCGGTGACCCTACCGCCTTCGCGGTGCTTCTCACGTAATCGTATTGCTCCTTCTGACTCATCCCTTGACCATCGGTTGACTCAGATTGACTCTGAGTCACCTTTTCCTTCATCGCGTCCTTGAGCAATTTCTGTTACATAATAAACAAAATATTAATTAAATTTGACTTTAGATGAAAAAAATAATTTAATAATTAACTTATAAAAAAAACTTACATCGGCTTTTTCGTAGCCCTCTGACCTCCACTGTTTGGTCTTCTTGCTTTTCCCCACCACCTCGTAAGAACCACCCATACGCGGAATTGGGATGTCTTGTTGGGTAGCCTCGTCCCTTATCACCAGATTCCCTCCTGGGATTAATTCTTCACCCTGTTTCATAAAAATAAAAAATATTAAAAAATTTACTTAAATAAAAAACCACCTCGTATAGCATATCCCGAGTCCGGGAATACCTCCTCGATTCCGCTCCACTCTCGTTTTTTTGCTTTTGTCGATTCTTTCTATTTTCTGCTGCTTGATTCTGAAAAAAAATCAAAATTCAATTATTAATACAAACTATTATAATTTAAAATATATACTAAAATTAAAAATAATCAAAATTTCACCTTCGCTTTTCTCGAGCCCCAATACTCACAACACTTCTCCCACACCTCATCCGATATCCAATCCGGCTTCAAACCCTTTCTCCAATAATGCTTCTTCACTTAATGTTTGTAATCCTTAAATCTCATCCTCATCCTATCGTCCAAGTTTCCATGAATCGAATTCCAGTCTTTCTTCTTTTTCCAAGTCTTTATGTCAAAATAATTCTGTAAAAAAATATATTATTTAAATTTAAATTAGAATAATAAATTAAGCTTTAAAAATATTAACAATTAAATTTATACCGATAATCTCTTAATCACGGCGTGTTTGTCCGCGTCCGGCACTTTGTTCCAAGCCGGGTGATAGGGCGGAATCCTCTCTCGAACTGCAATCCCAATCACTTGCGCAACGTGGTGCCCGTACTTGCCTGATGGACTCCACGTGTCGTCTAATATACAAAAATTGACCGGCAAAGGCCACCCTACAGCTTTTAGTGCCCTCATCGCAGTTTTGAGGGAAGCGCCACCCCTTGTTTTCCGTCTAGGGGTATCTGTTTTAAATTTGAATTAATTAATAGTGACTTTATTTTTTAAGCAAGTATTGAGTTGAATTTTTTTATTTACCGGGCTGGTTTGCACAGTCGGCTAGGTTTCGGTTCGGATTCTCGTTTGGGTCCCTACCCCCACCGGCCCCTCCGTCTGTCGAGTCATCACATCGGCCATCTAGCATTTTGTAGGGAAATTAAAATACAGAATAAAAAATAACATAAAAAATACTAAATTAATACATCACCAAAAATAAAAACATGAAAATAAAATTAAATAAATTTTTACAATCATAAATAAAATAAATCAAATAAATTAAAAACGTAAATAAATCATCGGGAATCTTTAACATCCAATATATAGCACATAGCACACGTACAATCTGTATTATACAAAAATAATTATATTAGCCATAAAATAAAATAATTTATAATTTTTTTTCATATTTAAAAATCTATTATTATATAGTAAAATAAATATATGTTTCTTAAATTGCATAAAAGTCCCTATATATTTTTATAAATTTGCATAAATGGTCCCTATATTTTTTTTAAAATTGCATAAAGGCCCGTATATTTTTTTAAATTGCATGAAAGGACTTATATTTTATTTTTCTTAAATTGCATAAAAGTCCCTTTATTTTTTTAAAAATTGCATAAAAGTCCCTTTATTTTTTCAAAAATTGTATAAAAGTCCCAATTTATTTTTCTAAAATTTCATGAAAGTCCCTATTCATTATTATAAAATTGCATAAAGGTCCCTATATATTTTTTTAAATTGCATAAAGGTCCCTATATATTTTTTAACACAATTTTAGCCTAAAGAATAATTTCATTCTTGCACATTTTAATCTAACATTTTCTAAAAAACATAACAAATATTAAAAAATTCCCAAAAAATCATCCTACTTAATTTTCAAACAAAAACCATGAATTACATGTTTAAATTAACAAAAACTAAACCGTAATAACACTATTCATTCTCGGAATTAAGAATCAAGCATCAAAAAAAGGAAAAAAATTTAATTAGATTTCACAAATTAGATTTTTCACCCATTTAACATCAATCTTTGGTTTAAAAAATTCATACAACACTCTAATTACACCCTACTATATTCGGAATTAAAAATAACATGTAATCATCAAAGAAAAAAAACAAAAAAAAGACATGAAAATTAAAAATCAAAAATTGGTTGGAATACTAACCTTTTTGGATGAAATTGGAGCTGATTTGGTGTTGAATCCATGCCATATTGATTCAGAATGAAACACAAACAAAAAAAATTTAATTAGAAATGTAAAAATGGAGGAAAAAAGCTTAATATATGATTGAAAATGGAATAGAATGAGATATGGTGTTGGATTTGTTTACCTTTATTGAAGATATGGTGTTGGAATGGAATGGAATCGCCCCTTGGAGTGGTTGAAAGAAGCTCTCGTTTTTCAGAAATTTTGTAGAAGGAATGAGAGTGAAGAAATGAGCTCTCGGTTTAGATATAGGGTTTTTTTTCTAGCGACTACTTTGTGTAGTCGCTAGAGACAAGAAAGTAGTCGCTAGAGAGAAGGTTACTTACACGTGTCTTGATTTTGACCACGTCAACAAGTCTTTAGCGACTACAATGTAGTCGCTAGACGTAAGACTAAAACGCGTGTCGTTTCGTGGGCGGGAAAATTGACCACCATCGAGTAGTGGGAAATTAATTCGACATTTTGAGACTACAAAGTAGTCGCTAGTGGCATAGAGTTATTAGCGACTAGTTCATGAACATGAACTAGTCGCTAGAGGTGTAAAGTAGTCGCTAGAGGTATAAAAAATTAAAAGCATACAAAATATAGCATCATACAATAATATATATATATTTTATATATATATATATATATATATATATATATATATATATATATATATATATATATATATATACACACACACACTTAATATACACTTAATATAATATTTATAATTCACATAAAATTATTAAATGATTAGAGATAT
The DNA here is from genome assembly GCA_029959085.1 of Nemophila menziesii. Classification (NCBI taxonomy): domain Eukaryota; kingdom Viridiplantae; phylum Streptophyta; class Magnoliopsida; order Boraginales; family Hydrophyllaceae; genus Nemophila; species Nemophila menziesii. The sequence continues at coordinate 577,514 of JARWIR010000139.1, read as the reverse complement.
ATACATAGTGATATTATATACTTAGCATTAACTATACAATTGTAATCAAATAAGGAAAAGATGAAAAAGACACATACTTTTGGGCAAATTTGGAAGGAAAAATTGATAATTGAGGCGGTCCCACGTTGATGTTTGACCCGGGAAAGCTTGTCCACGTGTTGAAATACCTAATAAGTGATACTATTTACCATTTACTACACAATTGAATGAAAGTAAAAGAAATTTGAAAGAGTTTTATGGAATAAAAAATACCTACTTTTGGGCAAATTTGGAAGGAAAAATTGATAATTGAGGCGGTCCCACGTTGATGTTTGACCCGGTAAAGCTTGTCCACGTGTTGAAATACCTAATAAGTGATACTATTTAACATTTACTACACAATTGAATGAAAGTAAAAGAAATTTGAAAGAGTTTAATGGAACAAAAAATACCTACTTTTGGGCAAATTTGGAAAGAAAAATTGATAATTGAGGCGGTCCCAGGTGATGATTGACCCGGACAAGCTTTTCCAAGTGTTGAAATAATTTTTGATGATGAATTATGGAAAAAAATTGGGAGAGTTTTGAGAGAAAGAAAGAGAAATTATATAATAATGGTGTATTGAGTAAAGCAATTCGCAAGTTACTGTTGAAAACACGCTACCCCTATTCGCGACTACACGTGTAGTCGCCAAAACCTCACAAGTAGTCGTTATAAATGACTACTAACGATTACTTCATGTAGTCGTTAAATAATACAACATCTAGCGACTACACGTGGGCGGTGGGAAATTAATTAAAAAATACAAAAACACACTAGCGACTACTTCATAAGTAGTACGACTACTTTTTATAGTCGTTAAACAAAAACTTTCTAACGACTACGTTGTAGTCGAGAAACAGTCCCTGTAGTCGTTAAACACATGTAGTCGCGAGAAGTTTAGTCGCTAGAGGCTTGTGCGGGAGTAGTGTCCTTCCCTTTTGTTATTACAGTGAAAAAACAAAACAAAACTCTCATATAGAATTACGCCAAGATCTCTCATACCTTCTATTATTTTTCTCTCTCTAAATGACCGCCCCTCTCCTCTACCCTCCCCATTCACCACCATCCCCACCCCTACGCACCCTAGACCATAAGGAAACTGCCTACCCTCTCTATTACCTACCCTCATCACCATCTTCACCACCATCTTTCACCACCATCACGACCATCTCTGAAACTCGAGTCTCACCTTCCCGCCGTTCGTGGTCCAGGGTCGCCGCCTCCGCCTCCTCTCTCCGTTGCCGCAAGAGCCACGAGATCTCACCTTGACAATGAGATCTCACCTTTACGAGATCTCCTCTCTCCCGCCGTGGACCTTCACCATCAACAACCACGAGATCTAACCTTCACAGCGAGATCCGACGCCCCTTGCTCCAGCGAACAACAAGCCACCGTCGCTGATGCACAACAAACCCGCTGTCACTGATGCACAACAAACCCGCCTTTACAGAAGAACCCAGATCTCCTCCACCCACAGATCTGTCCTCCACTTTCGCCGACGTAGACCAGAAGCCACCGTCACTGATGCACAACAAACCCGCCGTCAGATCTGAACAGATGTTTTAAAGTTTTTTTTTCTTTTTTCGCCGATTTGCTTGTGATGTTAAAGGGTGGTTTATGAACAAATCTGCTCTCATCCCATTCTCTCGTCAGACCTTCCCGCCGTTCTGGAGAAGAAGACTGCCGTCACTCACTCCCTTCATCGATCGAGATCTGGTTTTTTTCCCCACCGACGTGGGTATAGACTTGTTTGGTCCAGCCCATTAGGGTCCAGCCCATTTTGGCTTTCATTAATTATTATTTGTAAAATAATTTTTCATTATTTTTCAAAACTGACTTCTTTTTCTTTTTTTGTTAGGGTCCAGCCCATTTCTTTATTTTTTAGTTCGACCGAGAAATCACGTTTCATTTTTTAAAACAAAAAACCTTTCATTTATTAAATGGCTTGGGTCCATTTCTTTGACTGAGAAAACAAAAAAATGTCCATTCCACATTATTTGTTTTATCGATAATGAAACACTTTAATTTTTTGATGAAATATAATAAATAACATGGACATGGGTACAACCCCTAGGGTACAATATTGGACACATTGTACATGTACATGGACAAAAAACAGGGTTTAGGTACAACCCCTAGGGTACACGGACTACATTGGACATGGGCATGGACAAAAATCGAGGCTTGGGTACAGCCCCTAGGGCACACGGACTGCATTGGACATGGACAAAAATCGGGACCTGGGTACAACCCCTAGGGTACACGGACTTTCACGTGGACAAAATTCGGTTAGGATATGGACAAATCATATGTGTAATAATTTAAAATATCACTTCACACAACTTAAAAAACTTTAAAAAATCCATCAGATTAATGAAAAGAATAAAAAAAAATTTTAGTGAAAAGATAAAAAAATGAAAAGGGTAAAGTTGGAAAAAATACAACAAAAAATAAAATTAGGCCTTATTTAGAAGGTTTTTCTAACTAGGTTTTAAAAATTAATAAAGTTAGTATTTAAGCCACTATTTACAGTTTCCTCTACATTAAACCCAAAAACAATTAATCTACACAAAATTTTCTGGTGTAAAATTTTCAATGGAACTTGATATTTCTAATTTTTTTAATATATAAATTTTATAATAGATATTAGATGAGGTTATAGTTAAAAAATGCTTGAGATAGATAGTTGGCCTAGTAGTTAGGTTACTCCGCAGAGACCAAGAGGTCCTAGGATCGAATCTCATTGGAGTCAAAATGACTCCGAGTCCAAAGTGGCTCTCTCATGTACTCAAAAAAAAATGCTTAATAAAAGTAGATAATTGTTAAAAGTAGTTTCTAATAATTTATTTTATAAAAAAAATTCTAATAAAATAATTATTAATAAAAAACATTTCTTCTTTTTTATATTTTTATCAATCTTATTATAAATTATATTATTTTATTATTTATATAATATTTATTTTTTAACATTAAACAAATAATGTAGCACTTCCACCACCACTACCACCACCACAACCACCATGTATAAAAAATTTAACCACCACTACATCTACCACCCCTACCTACTCCTATTTCCACCACACACGTGCGTCCAGATTTTTTTTTAAATCGTTGTAACTAATTCTAGAAAAATCAAAAAAATAAAAAATTTACATTTTTGGACAAAGCAAATTATTATTTATGTATATGAATTACACCTTATTTATCACTGGTAACATTTATTCACTATTTTCTACTTTGAATTACACCTTAGGTTTTTGTAAAAAAATATCATTCTTCATCCTTATCACAACTTAAAAAGCGCGATTTACGAAAGGAGAGATATGTTGGAAGGTTTCCCTTTTGGAAAAATATTGATGATTGAGTCTTGTTTTCTCACCCGCTGCTTCGATCAACCTTTTCTCTTCCTAGAGGATTTTCTACTTTATCCTTATAAAATTTGAAAATTGTATGAATAAACGAAATGAAGGCTTTTTATAAACTATATCATGTATAGTATGGAATGTGTTAAGAAACCATAATTATGGATGATTTGGACTCCAATAGTATTAGCATGTTGGACATCCCCAAGTGTAATATTACGTCATCTGTCCACATAATCTTTTAACCTCAAATCTCAAACATACTTGGTGTCAAATTAACATATGAATTCTTGATCCAAAATACAAAATACGCATGCTACATTTTAGAGATGTTTATATGTTGATTAGATCTACTGAATACCCAAGCAAAAGGCCTTTTGTAAATTTAAAGGGGTAATTGCTAAAACCCGAGCGTACCGTAGTCTTTCTAATCTCACAGTTTTGGATTATATTGATCCTCGAGCGACCACAATATACAACATTGCCTTACATACTCCACAAAGTTGAGATGATGCGAGTGAATAAGGTAAATAGGTAACTACAAATCCACTATGAGAAGTCTAACGGGCTAGTTACCCATATTGTCTGCCTAAGAGGAGGCTACCTACGATCAACTAGAATTGATCATACCACGACCCTAATATGTTTGCTCTATAAAGTACCCCCGAGGGTGGGCAACAATGGGGTATATAAGCTACACTACAAAAAAAGATAGAAAACGTGGCATTTAAATTTTGGCTTTAATAATAACTTCTACTATAACTAAAAATTTAATAAAGTATTAGTAGTAGTAATGAAAGATAATGTTATAAATCACACACTAGTTGGTGAATAGTTACCACTTTAATAGCACTAACCAGTGAATACTATACTTAACTTATCGTAATACACTTAGTAAATAAAAGCGATTGCAATTTTGTAATTATGAAATTATACAATATTAATCGTCAAAAGCTAACTTATACCATCATCTAAATTCACACCTCATTTGAACAAAAAAAGAATCCACACACTCTCTCTAGAACCTATTCCAACCTCTCTCTCACACACAGATCAAAAGGGCTCGTACTTTTTTCTCGCAAATCTATTGACGCCCATATCCGATCAACTTATCGTTTAATACCTCCATTGAAGTGCATCAATCGAGGGTTATCATCTTAATTATGTTATGAATTTTGTTAAATTTGGTTATGGTTTTGTAGTTTTGATTTGACTGATTTTTTCCGATTAGGTTTTCTTGAAAATTATAAATACCTTTTTCGTTTAACACCTCCATTGAGGTCATCAACTTCAGTGATATTTTTGTGTCAAATTTTGGTTGATTTGGTTAGTGTTTTTTAATTTTTAATTTAACTTTTTTTTCGATTTGGTTAGGGTCCCGTTATTCGGTGTTACTAAAGAATGTTTATTGACTTAAATTCGACACATTTTGTGTTGTATTCTTAATAGTAGGTCCCAATTTGCAAGATTGGAAATCCTGATTGCTTTGGTGAAAGATATGGTGTGAAAGATACAATTAAATAAACAAACAGGTAAATACTGATGCAATATGTTAAAAATTTACATTAAGGATTGTAGAGTCCTTTTCCTACAAATATACAAGTATAAACTAATTTTAAAAATTCTCAGAACAAGTGATTGCAAAGTCAATTAGAGTCATTTCACATCAAATTAGATGAGAATGATAGTCTGCGGGGTCATTTTTGGAAGCACTTGAAAAGATTAAAGGATGCAAGATTGTTGTTTATTATCATTGTATGTTAAAGAAAAGTGTATGTATGTTGGTATTTTTTGCCTTGGAATACCCTCATTTTCTAGATTCTAATTTAATATCTAATTTCTTTTTCACTTCAGGTTCACTATTTCATCGTGTGACCATCACCCTGAGATGAAAAGACATATATGAGTACAATTATAATCAAATGAGAGGGACTTAACTGTTGTGAAAATACTTGTGTCAAGATCTTTGAAGATTAAATTAGCAGATAAAGAGTACTTCAAGAGAAACTATGAATTAAGTTAATATTATTAATTTTTTTCTTTCACTTATTCTTATCTAAACCAAACATGTTTGGTTTATTTTTATAGATGGTACATCATAGAGAAAAAATGGTTCATCACATAAGATGGAGATGATGGAGTGTAAATGTGTTTTGTGAAGCTATTACAAGTATTTGTTAAGATTTTGTAGCTACTGGTTTCCACTAGGAATATTGCAAGGTTTGTAGCTACTTATATACTCATATACATACTTATGTATATACGGGAAATTAGTTGGATGTGGCCCCATGAAAATATATCTTTTTTTTTCATAGGGACGGGGAAGTAAAGAAGAAGGTTTGTATTTATATTAATGTGTAAACTCGAACGAAAGAGCACAAGAGGGTGGATTCTCTATATTTCAACCTGAAGTCCAAAGTGATTATGGAAAATCTCAGTATCGTTTGGGTTCGACACTTTATTTTGGAAAAGATATGGTGTAAATTCTCAAAGTGAAACTTTTGGTATGAGCATGAGTCATATGTTTGATCTTCATGTACAATATGAGGATGATTTATCACTTACGAAGATAAGCATGGAGCAATATATTGTACCTTTGGAGCATAGATTCTATTTACTAACCAAAGTCAAATTTGGTCATGCGTATAGATCTCCGAGAATTTGTAGGATGTACACTAATATTTGCCTTCTGGCTTTTATTGTGCTTGTTAGTTATTTTATCAAGGTATGTATTTTTTTTCATTTTAACAAACTACAAGGGGTAAATTGCAAAAACCCTAGATTGAAATATAGTTCGCACTAATACACAATTATTATTTTTATCAATATTAGTACAAGCGGGCTGGGTTGTTACGAGTGCCCTAATTACTAACAAAAAATTCTCGCTCAAGATCAAGACACGTGTAACTGAAGATATACAATCTACGGATGCTAATTGTTTATATATTGCTAGTGGATGTAGCCAACATGTAATTAAGAAATTTATAGCCTAATTGGTCCTTAATCTTTAACTTTTTGAAACTTTAGTCCCTTACTAAACCTTTTATGTTATATACATCTTCTGCAACTAGTGGTGTTAAGAGTCATTATCTCATTCTTAAAGATTTGTTAGTAGAGGAGATAGTTTTTGTGAATGAAGTAGATGGTTAGCACTAAAGAAGGTAAGTATTGGGGATTGACTGTGAATGGAAGCCACATTACGAGAAGGGTAAACAGAGCAAGGTAATATAATGCAACATTAATTTTACATGTCGTTATCATGCAAATTGCTTTGGAAAACTTGTATAATAATATTCCAGAAGCTTTGGAAAACTGCCTTACCCGAATATATAAGTTTCCAAGTATTCTAAAACTTGGTAAGTACTCCCTAATGTAATCCTTCTACATAATTCGTTATCAATATCTTGTTTCTTTTATGTTTGATAGACTACAATTTTAAATGTTACATGCACCAACTTTCTCATTCTTACAGAAAATTACAGTGTTTCAAGAAATATGAGATGGCTTTAGACATTCAAAATGTCTTTAAAGAACCAAATGACAGGCTTTCTAAGCTAGCTGAGGTACAAAAAATTAATTTTTGATATCCATACTAATATTTAATCTTTACTTTTGTTGGTTCCATTTGATACTAGAAATATTAGGAACTCCATTGAACAAAATGTGAAGAAACAACAATTGGGAGCAGAGACACTTAAGTCCTCGGCTGGTAAAATATTGTATGCATTGAATTTACTTTAGTAGATAATAATAGTAAAATGATGTGATTAAATTGGATGTTTGGTTTAGCTGGAATATGCTGCTCTTGATGCTTCTTGCTTGATCCACACTCAGGTTGTTGGTGTTTCTGATGGACATACTACTATTGAATAAGAATCACACATTGTACGAATAATGTTGTCTCTTCTCATTCTTTATTTCTTATTTTTCCTTTAGGTCAGATGACCTAATTTTTGTATTTTGTATATATTTGGGGGAAGGGGGTGCTTTTCGACTATTTTTAGATACATATATGATACAACTCTTGTGACTAACCTGGTTGTTTTTGTTATTTAGTTTTGTTAAACTTATGTGGGTGTATAAGTAGGTTTCTCACTAGAATTTGCATAAAGCTTTGACAAGAAAACAATGAGGAAAATTCATAATTGCGACATAATAAGCACAACTTAGATGTTGGAACCGTGATGAATCAACCTATTTAAATCTATCTCGGTCTTTTCTTTCAGTTTAGGCCTTCTAAAGAGAAAAAGAAAAAAAGACTTCTCCATTTGTAAATACTTTATGTTAGCTTAAATATAAGCCATGGTGCTTTCTCGGAACAGTCCAGGGGTTGTAATTTCAGTTTAAGTATCTCACACGTTACTACACTTTAGGTTGAGAAATTAGAGCATAAAGTTTCCGAATTTTGACAAGCCATTGTTGATAAACATGAACAAGAAAACGATATACTTCAGGTATTATAATAATCAATTCTTTACAAATATTGCATTTTAGTCCTTTTTAGGGTAATTTTGAACATTTTTGGATTTTACTTGGTTTTGTAGATCCTAATGAGGGTAGAACATGAACAAAAAGTAACAAAAGATGCTCGAAGATTTGTTAAACGATATGTTGTTCAAGTCCTTCAAGTTTAAACTACTTGAAACATAACCTCTAAACTATTTAACAATAACTAAAACACATCTCAGTTATCTTAATTACCTAACTAACTACTCCGTTCAAATATTGCTCTGATGCTAAAATACACCCTTAAAATTTATTGAATTTTTTGGTTTTTTGGGATAGTGTAAGGGTTTAATTACAATTCATTTTTTACATGAGAAATTTGAAGAAGCAACAACGTCGATTGTTGTGATGGAAAAAAGGGTTGTAAAGGCTCAAAGCAAAGCTCAGCCTTCTCCAAGGTATTTGTGATTTACCCTCTAAGGTTTATAAAAGTTGCATTTTACCCCCTATGGTTTTAAATTTACTTTTTACCCCCTAATATTTAAATCTGATATGCTTTTCATATCTAGGTTGCGGATGCGATGAATGATGAACGATATCATGATGTTTCAAATACATGAAGCGGTTTAGTAATTACTGTTTTACCCTTTTCGGCTTTAATGAACTCAGTTACTAATTTATCTTTCTCGTTAAATCTAGGTGGGTTGATGGGTCGAGTATTTGAATAAGTCAGATGATTCTTTCGGTATAACTCCTAATATAGGAAGATATTTTGGAAATAGTTACAATGCCAGGTAATATACTTAGAATTTACAATTACAATACTTGATTAATAGAAATTGATGTATTGGTATATTTACATACAACTATTCACTGCTTCTTCAAAAAATGCTTCTTTTAGAACTCATATATTGAAATATTTATGGTATAATGCAATTTCTGCAAATTATAGGGACTTATAATGCAATTGATCTATATATAGGATTTACATTTTAGTCCCTTATCTTGCAAATGTAACATTGACATGATCTTGAATTTATTTAAAAAACCTTCTTACAATTATTTTACATGAATTCTTGGAGTGAATTGTAATAAATTAGTCCCTTTTATGCTAGAGATATAATAAATTATTAATAATTTAATGTAATATTATGTCATCATTGAATATTGTAATATTTTTTTTTTAAACAATTTGGTGGTATTTAACATTATTTTTCTCACCTTAGGCAGCATCTTTATCATAACCGCCACAAATAAGTTATATATGGTGTTTTTTATTTAAAACTTCCACCTTTAATATATATATGGTAAGTATTTTTAACTGGCACCTAAACTATAAGGTGGCTGCTAATATAGTGGCGCTCTTGTGGTGGTTGGTTAATTGCCGCAAAAGTATTTGCGGCGGTAATAACTTCCACAAAGGTCAAAATAGCCGTCGTCTTCTCTTTTTTCTTTTACTTTAGTGCTAATGACCTTACATCATTGAGGTGGATGATTCGTTCGTAATATATATACTCTACATCTTTATCGGTTACATCTTATACACTTAACGAACTGAGTGTTCAAAAGTGTTATCATGAATTTTCCTCATGGGTGGTGTTAACCCACTTGTTTGTTTGTACATGTAATTTCATTATTTGATATACACGAAATTCTGTTCGACATATGTGGTTCAGGAAACACTTACTTATCAAAACCTAAGTTGTTATTTTTTTTTTAGGAAAAAAAGAAAAGAGAGTGAGTGTTATTATTTTTTGAGACTCATGTCTCATAGGACACCCCATAGTTATGTATTTGTTAATGAAAAATATTGTTTTTCAAAACTCACATGCTACGCCAAACAACCTATAGTTCAGTCTGTCCATGAGGCATATTTAGTTTGATTTACTATTAACAATATTAAGGTGCTATAAAAGTGAAAAATGGCCTTGTAAGAAAAAATTTTAATATAATTTTTTGCATATAATATGGTATGTAGTGTTTGTCTTCATGGATAACTTTTTTTTTTTTTTGTCAAACAAGTCATCATGGATAACAAACGTTGCTAAAAGATATGACAATATGAGATGGTTTGAACTTGACCATTACTTAATTGTTGGAGAAAATTAAGTGGTTGGTGATGTTTTCTGATATTGATGCATAAAAAAGTATCGTTTTGCATGGAATTGGTAAATGATTCGCCCGCAGAGTAAGGGGTAGCCTGCTTTTGTCCCACAATTGATTGAACGAAGAAACCCCATCACTATTCAAATATATATTTGGTCAGTATTTATTTATCCCCATTTTAGTTAAATAATCATTTTACATGCATAGATAAGCACATGCGAAATTCTTTGTGCCCATCCATGAAACCAAGAAATATTCAAATCCTTTCATTTTACAAGGTAAGTCTTAAGGTCCCCACCTAGCTATACAGTCTCATTTTTTTAACTTATCATTATTTTTATTAGTTTTCGGTAATAATTTAATCCATTTCATGAAATTAATCTTAATGTAGATATATATAACTCCTAAAAAGATTTTAGTTCAACAAGCGGATGACTAACCTAAACATGTTTGCTGTAATATATATTTAGTCCTATCAAAGCCTAACTACAAAATACAATGACACGTGAAACCTATATAAATTTGACCCGTAACACAAAAATTTCGATGTACGTAGTTCGAATTTAATATCATGAATGTGTGGATATTGGAGAGGAGACATGAGAGGGTAAGGGTCAGATTACAAGAAAAAGAAAGTTTGAATTAGGATGCAGTGGATGACAGTAGGTCACATGATCAATCGGTGAATTGTTTTGGTTTTGGTTTGGTTTCGATTGTTATCAAAAGTCCAAAAACAAGTGTGCAGTAGACTGAATAAAGCGCCAAAAATGGTGGGCTACAAGTGAAGTAGCTAGCAGCTAGTATTATTGATTTACACCAGCCATGTCGTTATCACTTGTCAGCATGAACTTGCCCCATGTCTTCTTCACGAGAATGACCATTTCCAACTCTCCTTGTTTTCTTCTCCTCTTTTATCTCTTTACATTGTCATCTTTCCCCTCTTGAAATGTGTGCTTTATTCCATCTCTTTCTTTTTTTATATGTCACCGCAATCTTATGTGAATTTATTTTCTTAATCATTATCAACTTATAGCATAATTAATATTTTAGTTAGATATTCTAGTCTCAGAGAATCAAATCTTCATATTTTAGTAATTAATAACTTACATTTGTCGTTCTGCAAACACGGTTGGATCTGGATGTAACGTGAATTTACTAATTTTCTGTTTGTAGGAAAAATATATATGAGTAAAAGAAATTATAATATTTACTCTATACACATGTATTTAGTTTTTGAATACTTTTGTGATTTTTAGTCCTAATTAAGTAATTTATATATTCAAATAAATTTAAGTTTTATTATTTAGATCAACTTGACTCAAGTACTATTCTAACTTTAATTAACCTCATTGAGAAAAAAAAACCTAATCCAACTTGGATATATATAGGTGATGTTCTTTGGTTTGTCTATCTAGTAATATACATTTCACAATAAAAAAAAAAAACCGAAAAATATAATCACTTGTCAACAATGGAGGTAATTTAGGAGTACAAGAAAAGAAAAGGAGATCTTAAATCAGTATTGAAAAAAGGAGCAAAGTGGTATTGCTTTATTGTATTGACTTATGCAAGAGGTAAACAAGCTAGTCACGCTATGAATATAAATGTTGCCCATAACATCCCTCAAAATTTGAAAACATGGCATGAAAATTATGCAAAAGAGACTATTATATAAAATTCATTCCTTTATGAAAATCTCCAAGAGCTAGGGTGTATTCTTAACCGGTTGAGATCGATATTTGCTAGACATAATTTATACACCATCATTCTAAGTAGTGCCTAAACAAGAATTTGACCTTGAATTGTGCAATCCGAATTTATAAGGGACGGGTCATTCCTTGTGCAATCGATCGTGACCCTTTACGCTTAATTGAAATGTGGTTGCTCCAACCATGGCCAGAATCCAGATTGATCTTCAATGCCACAGAATATATTGCTTAAACTTTCTTCTTTAACAGCTTGATCCATTTTCTGATACTGAATGTGATCTTGTCTTGATGAAGTTTGGAAAAGTTGAGCAACCCCAGTTGGCCTAATTGAAGGTGGAAAAAATGGTCTACTAGGGTTTTGTGGTAAAGGGCTATCAATTCCTCCTGCTCCTGCTCTTGACATATCAAGCTTGAGTTCTGAGCTGTTTTCACTTCTGTTACTGCAAGATCCTTCGGTTTCTTTGTTGAGATTGATTGATTCAGTTGGCTCCCTGTTTTTTAATGCCATTATCTGCATCCAAGGGTATTTTTAATTATTTTGCATAACGGTAATGACTAGTGGTACAGTTTTGCAAGGTAATCATTGTAATCATAACAATTATTGGTATTCCCAAACTCTGAAATGAGTTTTTTTGCTTTACAAAACTTTCTTGTCTAATCAACGAAAAAATGATTGATGACTGAATCCAGAAAAGTGGAATTTGAAACATAGGAAAAGTAACTTTTGGTGAAAACTATGCACAATTGCTTCAAGAATCTTTTTAACGCCAAACTAGCAAGATAACTTCTGAGTGCACACAACATAAGCTAAAGCGAATAACATGTGTCATGTGTACCGATATCGTGTACTACAGTATCGCTAATAGTATGATTTTATAAATTATGATAATATGAAATACACCACAAAATCCAAATTGTTTTTTTTTTTTTCAAAATCAATCATTCATGTAATTATTCTAATTATCTTTGATATAAGCTCTAATGGATAAACAATTAGCAATTATAGTTATTAGAATAAGATTGTAAATTTGCATGAGTAGTTGAACTAGGTATTTTACGTGTCGATATAATTGAACACATGACGTTAATATAAAACTTTTTACTGATCAAATAATTACCTCGGCCTGAAGTTTCTGATTTTGAGCTTGGAGGGCATCATTTTCAGCTTTGGTAGCTTCAAATTGTCTTTTAAGGACTTCATAATCTTTCTCTAATTGTTTTGTTTTCCATCGTGCCCTTCTATTCTGAAACCATATCGCAATTTGTCTAGGCTGGAGACCAAGAGCTCTAGCCAACTGCATTTTTCTCTCAGGCTCAAGCTTATTCCCTAGCTCAAAATTCTTTTCAAGTGTTTTAACTTGCTCCATGCTAAGCCTTCTCTTCTTCTCTCCCAATTGTAATCCATCATCAGACAAGTCATCTTCTCCATGTGTTTCTTCACACCCCTCCACTCCTGAAAAGGACATGGATCGTTTTCCTAATAGTGAAGCTACACCTACACCAAAAATCCCATTAATTAAACATTTATACACACTTCAAGGCATTGGCTACACTCATTTTTGTATTTCGCTACTCTTTCAGGTTGGTGTTTTTACTAGTGATGCCTAAGAACAAGTTGATTATATAGGCATCGCCCACCATAAATTTTGGTTATTTTACGGTGGAGCATCAAAAAAATCGTTGCTTAATGCCTACTTTCTTGTAGTGATAAGTGGAAATGATAAACTCAAGAATGATTATGCTTTGAGTGTAAAGATTTAAACTAGTAGCTAAGAGAAAGAGAGAAAGAGAAAAAGAGAAAAGTAAAGTACCATGAAAGTCTTGAGATGAGCAAGAGTTGAGCATTGGAGGAAGAGAAGTTGGGGGTGGATGATGTTCATCTTCATGAGGGTTTTGTAACATAAAATTGGCGGGGAAAAAATCCATTTCAATGCAAGTCATGACCTAGAATGTACCACCACTCTAACAATCTTTCATCTTCATCATATTCTCATACTATACTTGGGTATTAACGTAGGGAAGTGAGATGCATTCAATGATGTAATGATGAATATAGCTTATATACCTTATCACTTTCTTTCTTTTTAATGTTTTCTAGTGAGAGAGAAAGGGAGGGAGAGAGATGGATCTCTTTTTTCTCTTAATGTGAATATGAAAGAAGATTTTTTATATTGGTTTTACTTTAGAATTCTTACAATAAATAAACAACTTTCATATGTAAATGCTATGCTGTAGTATTCCTTTTTTTTTTATTTTTCTTTTTCTTGTTGCCTTTATCTTAATGTGACAAAAGTGAGTTGTATATTTTCTACAATGACAGTTGTCTTTAAATTAATATTTAGGAGGCAAGGAGACATTTTCCTATAGTTTGATTCCTTTTGTAAAGGGAAGAAAATGGATTCTTATTATATAAATTATTAAATACAGAAGTGGGTGACTTTGAGAAAATAATTAGTTAACAAGATCTATAAATTTTTATTTATAATATAGTCCTTCCTGCAGATAGGTGGATTTTTCTTAATAGATTCAAATAAACTTGCATGTATTATATTCTATGTTGTCTCTAGCTTAATGTTAATCTTTTTTCTTTTATTCAAGTTCTTATTATTATTAAATAACCGATGACAAATTTTCCATCGAGTTAACGTGAAAAAAGTATGGTAAAAATATTAGTTATAATATCGACTTCGACGTCAAATACATTTGAGAAGAAAAGAGTTAAAAAGAGGAAAAAAAAAATTCAGGAATCTAAGAAATGGGTCCGAAGGGGCGGGGCAGGGCAGGGGTTGACACCTAACCCACCAACAGGTACCATGCACCAAGACTGAGGGCTTTCACATCCATTATCTTCTTAGCTAATAGCTTATGGATGAGTTTTAGGGAAAAAGCCTAAGAACCTCTCTTCTTTCATAACCCTACCTACTTGCTCTTCTTTTGTCTTCGACCTCCCAAAGTATCCATCTCCATCCCACTTCTCCTCTCTCTACTGCCACATTAGCCCTTCTATCAGCTGGCCTTTTGTAACATCATATTCTTTAATGTCTTTCCATTCAAATTTTATTCTTTATACATCAACTCAGTTTTTCAAAATTTAAACGAGTTTACTAGTTGTACGCTTCTTGTTTTTTTGTTTTCAAGAATTGGAGAAGGCTACTAGTGACCTTTGAAGTTGTGTTGGACACAACATGATCAGTTTAACGAAAACTATGATATTAAAAATTTACATTTTATTTTGAAATTATAATTTATAAAAAAAAAATTACAAACGACTTAGACAAACTAAAAATAAAAGTCATTAATGAAAGGCGTCGCTATTAGCCTGCAACTGTCTTTAGCGATGACAAGTCATCGTTAATACATAACCCTTAAGGTTTAATTGTTAAAAATCGTCAATGCCAGCGACAATCAAAATATCGTCACTAATGTCTCTCTTATCTTTAGCGATGCGATTTTCTTATATTAATCGACGACTTTGTCATTTCTAGAGACTGTTTTAATATAGGCGACATTTTTCGTTGCTTAAAATATCATCATTACGACGAACATTTTCGTCGCTATTAATAAAAGTCTTAAGCGAAGAACATTATCGTCGCTAATAACAAAAGTCTTAAGCGACGAACAGTGTTGTCGCTGGAAACGTTTGTTATTAGCGACAACAATGTATGCATTATCGTCGGTTAAGACTTTTATTATTGGTAATATTAAATATATGTAACACTAGCGACGACTTTGTCGTCGTTATTTCCTTTTATTTTTTAATGATTATAATTGTAAAATACGAAATTATATTATTTTGGTTTTTTATATTAATATATTGGTAATAGAATTAAAATAGACGAAAATACAAAATTTAAAAAACGATAGTAATAGAAATTATAAACGAATAAAATGCTAGAAAAATTAATGATATTAAGAAGTTTAAACTAATAAAATTAGAGTCGGTTACATAACTTCAAACGGAAAAAAATCTAAATAATAAAGTCGATATTACAAACAATAAACTCGATGAAATTCATGAAAGGTTTAACAATAATTGAATAAATTTCCTATAACATCTTATTTCTCTTCACCTTCGGGAGTTGTCGGATTCGAATTCTGTGGAGGAGTTGGATTCAGAGAAGGGTCTGTTGAAGTGGAACCTGAAGGGGGGCAATGCTATCTGAGCAAATGGAGCGTAGGTTAGAAGTCCTTGACTGGCCCGTTGTAAGTGGAACTATTTCTTAAAAATGTTCATCTTATCCAATTAACTCAAAGAATTCTGTATGCTAGCCGTACATGACGATGACTCACTTGGCGGATAAACAATCAAGTCAAATCCATGTTGCACAATGCACTGGTTCACGAAGTTAATCATGGCGTCTAACTTAGCAGCATCCGCCCGTGTCTGACTCGCCTTAGGAACTCATATTTCTTTGACATTTTTGCAGGGTCAACACCGGGCAACCACCCAATTCTTTTCTCGGAGGCACTCGCCACCGATTTTATGTGATCGGTCTGAGAAATGGTGGGGATGAAAGATGAGAATGTCCCGAGACACTCTATGATGACACCGCCTGAGTAGATAACGACCACAACTATTCTCGCACTGCTGATTATTAAACAATAAAGACAAGTTAGTTAATACTTTATGTTAATTGTACACGAAAAATAAAATGATATTATTGAAGGGTTTTTACGTCTGAATCGCGATAGCGATCACCCCTCCATTCCCCTGCTTCTTTTCCGAAACCAACTTTGCTTGTGAACCGGTAGCAGCAATACATCCGCTTCTCCTCCCACAACCTGGTTGGGGTCAACTTCTGATCGACCCCTATTTCATGAATTGACACATAATTTTAAATTAATCTATATAAGTTAAAAAAATAATTAGGAAAATTGAAAAAAAAAATTATCTTAAGTAATATGTCCCGGTTTTTGGAGTAATTCCTCGATCCTCCTCCGCTCGGGCGACCTTGCTTCGCCTAGTTTTCCTTTTTTTGCCGCTGCTCGATTCTGCATTTTTTAAGTTGCAAAATGAATATACTAAGGTAGTACACGTGCATCGAAATTTCCCCAGTACTCGCAACTCAGCCTCCAATTCTCGTCTGACAAATTATCCAGTTTTGTACCTATCTCGATATATTATTTTTTTATCGCGTTGTTGTACTTGCGATATCTCCGGGAACAAGTCTCTGTCAGGCGTCTTAAAATCTCTCCACAATCCTCCCTCCTCCTCCACCCCTCTAAGTCAAATAAATCCTTACAAAAAAATTAACATCTTATTATATACAACAATTGTTTTCTTTATGTGTATTAAAATTAAACAAAATATAAATTGGTGAAATACATGTAGTCTGTTAAAAGCTCGCTACCACATGTTTTCAGGAACATCAATCCACGATTTAAAGTATGGTAGGACCGCATCTTGGATGGTCATTCCGATCACCTGCGTTGCGTGTTTCCCCTACTCAGAAGTCGGGTTTCACGTCCCATCTAGGACGCAGAAATCTACCATTATCAATCCTCCGTCCTTCTCCATTACCCTCACTACTGACACCGTTGTGGCTTACCTCCAGGGTCCTATTCGTTTACCTACATATATATGACAAAATTTAAACAGTGTTTATTTGTTAGCGAATTTCAAATTTGACAATACTTATAGAATCACCACAACCAATAATGCGTCTATTGTTTGGGAGTGAAGGATCATTTCAATCACCGTCTCTTTTGTGTCCTTGCGACATTACATCAACCATCTAGGTGATGGAAATCAAAATTCGAATAATGTCCTTAATTTTTTTTTAAATTACACCAAGGCATATTATTCAAAAATTGCACTACATACCCAATATTTTTGAAAATTACACTAAAATCCAGATATTTCTAAAAATTATACTAAAGTCCCTATGTTTGTAATAAGTTACTTTAAGGACCTTATATTTTTCAAAAGTGCACATAATTCTCCTATATTTTTATAAATTACGCTAAGGCACCTATATCTTATAAAAATTGCACTAAACTCCCTACAGTTTTAGAATTACACTAGAATCCCTATATTTGTAACTAATGTTACCATAAGGTCGTAATATTTTTTTTAAATGCACTAATTAACCTATATTTTTTAAAATTACACTAAGATACCTATGTCTTTTAAAAATTTCACTAAATCCTTTGTATTTTTATAAATTCGATTAAAGTCCCTATATTCGTAATTTATTACATTAAGGGTCTGTTTGGATTGAAAGAAATGGAAAGAAATGAACATATTAGAAATGATTTTTTATTTTTTACATTGTTTGTATTAGAAAATTATATAAAAATAAATAAATGAGATCATTCCAAAAATCACTCCAGTATCCATATTTATTATCACTCCAAATTGGAGTCAAATGGAAAGAAAGAAATTTTTTTAATGATTAAAAGCTAAAATTACCTAATTTTTTTTCTTTTCTTTTGTATTTTTTTTTCAATCCAAACTAAAAATATCAAAAATCATTTATCAAAATCCTTTCTTATTAAAATTTTGAATCCAAACAAAAAAAATTCCTTCTTTCTCTTTCTTTTATAATTTTTCTTTTCTTTTCCTTTATTATTTTTTACCTTTTTAAATACAAACAGACCTTAAGGGCCTTATATTTTTAAAAAGGGCACTACTTCCCCTATATTTTAACCAATTACAATAAAGAACGTATATATTTTAAAAATTACACTAAAGTCCCGATGCATTTTTAAAAATTGCATAAAAAACCTATCTTTTAAAAATTACACTAAATTCCCTATATCGACAATAAATTACACTAAGCCCCTAATATTTTTTAACAGTCAATAAAGTCCCTATATTTTTATATATTACACTAAGACACCTATATCTTGTAAAAATAGTACTCAAGCCCCTTTATATTTAAAAATTATACTAAATTTCCTATAATTTTTAAAATTACACCAAAGTCCCTATTTTTTAATTAAATGCACAAAAGTCTCTTAATTTGTAAAAAAATTACAATGAAGTCCCTATTTTTTAAATGCACTAAAATCCCTATATCTTAGAAAATTACACTAAAATCCCTATATTTTAATAAATTGCACAAAAGTCCCTTAATTTTTAAAAAATACAATAAAGGCCCTATAATCTTAAAAACATCACCATAGATCATGCTACATTAACATAATCTTAACAACGTAAGGAACCCTGTAGACCACAACATATCCAACTCATCAATAAGCAAGTGTAGAAAGATATACATATCTTAACCGGGGGAAACACAGACCCGCAATTAGTAAACTAAGCATGAAGGAGGATCTTTCATGCACAACCACGGTGACGATGTGTAGGCGATTATTATAACTGGTCATATGCTATATGAGTTGTTTTGCATGGAGAAAGGACAAAATCCATCGATTGCCAAACCCAAGCGCATATTTCGAGGATCGCTAGCAAACTTGGGTTTCGCTCATCAGATGTTTTCAAACTTATACCATCGTTTGGATGACGTACACATCATCGCCTACAGATTTACCGGTATGGTTCCAAATCATATCTTTTGCGGTGTGCCTAGAAGCCTATAATCGTTGCAATCTTGGCAATAGGGAAGTAACGCAGTTTCTTATGAGGTACTTTCTTAACCTTCTTCAGATCCCACCCAGATTCACCACAAACTGGGCATGCATCGATATGTTCATTCTCTTTATAATACAATGCACAATTGTTCAAACAAGTATCAATATAATGTAGCCTATACGCACTCTTTTTAACCTTTTGTTGCACTTCTCATATGGTGCAGGCAAATTTGTCCTTCAGTGAAAAAGGTATTTCTCGATTTATTCTTCACTTTGACATGCATAAACTTAGCAATGAAATTTAAATACCCCATTGTTGTGGAACTTGATTATAACTAATTCTCTATTTTCTCAAACAAAGTATCGAAACAACCTTATTTTTCAATCAGAACACTCTCATCCATAAACTCGGTGGCACCAGATGAACCACCAACATCAAAAGTGGACCTCAGATCATCAAATATGTTAACAATTTCTTCATCTACTATATTATGGCTAGCCTTATTTTTAAGAATTTATGGTATTTCGCCTTGTTTTGTCCAAACCTCGTACATTTCCAAGATTCCGTACCTTAACAAATTCTCTTGAACATCAGAATTACGTTGCGTTCAATTATTTAAACAACACTTACACGGACAAAAAATGTAACTCGTGCTATCCACATGATGTTTTGCAAACCTAATAAAATCCGTAACCCCGACCCTATATACACGATTTGCGGAATCCGTAAATTTAATCCAACCCTTGTAAAGAAGCGGCTAATTTAAATAAAACAAATAACGTATAAATGAGATGATCAAAATAACGTTCCATGATATTATTCCGTAAAATTATGCCATAATGTAAATATAATGTATTATATTATTAATATCAACCATATTCATACACAATATATAACTACAATCATAACAAATTCAAACCACTATTTAAAATAAATATATTTGGAAAATATTAAATTTTATAATACCATTTTTTGGAAAATTTAACGAGTATTTTTATTTCATATAAGGAAGAGGTATTGATTTTTGGTATGTCCGGTGGATCTTTGGTAGGTTGGATTGGTGATGGGGAAGATGGATTTTTGGATTTGGATTTTATGGTTGGGTTGGGAAAGTTTAATGGTGTATTAAAAGCTCAAATCTGTCCAATTTGCAACATTAATATCTCGTAACTCTTTCGCGACGACAACAAGTGTCGCTAGTAAATAAGTAATCGTCCCTAATGATGTTATTAGTGAAAGCCTTATGTCCATGTGGTCGCTAAAGATAATTTTGTTTTTTTAATTATCTTTACATATAAAGAGTTGTCGTTGATAACATTAGTAACGAAAAAAAAGTGTATGCCGCTAGTAGTATAAATCATTAGCAACGATATTAGTCGTCGTTAATGATCTATTTCAATTTTCTTCTTTTAGGCACCAACAGGGGCGACACACATGGGTCAACCTTATAGACGAATAACTGGCGACGACATCGTGTCGTTGCTAATGATTGGCGATGTTAGAGACGAATGATGTAATACTGAATGACCACTAAACCATGAAAGTAGAAAAATAAGTACATCATTTTCATAAATAGAACCTTGTCACAACGAGATTCAATCTCGTGGTCCCAAGACTACACCTCACCTTACCAACCAAACTGATACACTCATTGTGGAGAACGAGCACCCTGTTGCAACTAATGATGGCAACGGGTCGGTTTTTTGCAAAACTTCTAAAGACCATAACCATAACCGTTTTTATTATTAAAAACCATATCCGACGGTTTTAACCATCGGTTACATTTTTCAAAACCATAACCGTATTATTCGGTTTTGGTTTTTCAAACGGTTTTGCGGGTTTTAACCATATTCAAATGATAATTTAATAAATATATTAATTTCATATAATATAAAACCACACATATAAAATAAAAGTACAAGGTTTATAAAAAATTGTGTTGGCATTTAATTAAATTGCATATTTATTATTTAATTGGTTAAATCTAGTATTTTGATTTTGCTTTTAGAATTTCAATATCTAATTTAACCTAAATTATTATAAAATTTGAAAATATATATGATAATAAACGGTTTTCGATTTTTCGGTTTTATTTTTATCAAAAATCATAACCTAACGGTTTTATCCATCGGTTACACTTTTCAAAACAATAACCTAATGGTTTTAACCACGGTTATATAATTCGGTTTTTGATCGGTTTTTAACCGTAACCATTGTCATCCCTAGTTGCAACGCTGGTTAAGGTAAATGGTGTCAATTTGGAAAAAAAATCATATTTGTTCTAATGTTCATGTTAAAAATTTTATCACACTGATAACTTACTCAATTGATGCATTTATGGATATGTTAAATATGTTTCTTTCAAATAATGTTGATAAAAGCAAAAATTCCAATTATGGTAGATCAAAGATATCTATGCCCACCCTAGTTTGTCAGGACGCCCCAAAACATTAGGAGCATAAGAAAAGAAATGGAAAAAAAGATAGAAAAATCTACCCAACCTACTAAATCCTTTACATAAAAATAAGGGTAAGAAGCTATCTTATCCATCTCTGGATGTACACCCAATGTATTATTTGATCCATATTGATGCAATGCGTCCAGATGAAGAAGACTGGCACTTAATATTGCTATCACAAGAACTGAAAAACCTTATGGAAACCCTAATATTCTTGCCGAATTTATAGTCGGACAATTAAAGAATAGAGTTTGCATGAATCCTAAAATATATGTATCAATCAGAGAGTGGAAGAATGAAAGAGTGGTAACAAACCTTCAAATACGATTTTGTAAATTACATCAAAGAAGAGATGATATCTAATTTCACACCCAAAATAACAAAAACCACATTATGGCTACACAACATTCCCTCTATTGGATCCTACGGTTTGCCAAAACATGAACTTCAATCAAAAAATTCTAAAACATGTTCAAATTACATGAAAACATTCTTCTTAAATATGCCTTACATGATATAATGACAATTCTTGGAACTTTAAATCAACTAAATATGTATATTTATGGCAGAAAATTACATTAAATAAATCTCGATACAGATTTCCTACATAGCCTTTTCGTATGCAAGAAGTTCCAAAAGTAGTTATATTTATTCTGCTCCTGAAGAATTTTCATATTTTTTTTAGACTTTACTACTCTTGATCTTCCCATCTAATTCATTAATTGTATCTAACCAGCATGAGTAGGCTCACAATTACCCAAAAAAGCTGATCAAGTTTTATAGATCACTACCACATGAAATGATATGAAGGAGAAAAAAATATTCTTATTTAGAGAGGATCGGTCGCACACAAGAAAAAGTTGGGTTTTGCTTTTATTTTTCTTGTCACACAAGATGAAAAAAATATATCGAAAAGTAATATCTTTATCCCCTGTTAATTAGTATTTATAGAGTTTTTTAACAAAAGTTTTAATACAAATTGAAATCTAAGATCTGTTTATTAGGGATGACCATGGTTTTGCTTTGAATCTAAAACCAATGGGTAACCAAACATATTAGCAACCGATTATGTAGTTATGGTTAAAACTATTAGGTTACAATTTTAAATAGTGTAACAATAATTAAAACAATTAGATTATGGTTTAAGATATGTATAAATTTTTTATGTGGGTATATATTGTAATTGAAAAAAAAAATGAATTATAATGTCAACATACAAAATTAATAAATTTTAAATAATAATTGAAATACTTTTAAATTTATAATTTTTTTCATATCTTTGTTAAATTAAAATTCGATCAAGGGTATTACTAAATTACTAATATAAAATGCGGGCAATAGGTTATAATTCTACATAAAATAAAATAATATTTTTTAATAATTACCCCAACATATGTTTTTTTTTCAAAAAAAAAATTAAAACTAAATTAAAAAAGAGGTACAAAGAGTTCATCCGATTTCAAATCGGTTAACCGTCCATTCAAAGAACTGATCAGTACAGGGTAAGTATAATGGACCAATTCTCAAGAAGGATATTACATATGAAACTCCTTATGAAAATAGCCTTTCCATTCCTATATTTATAAAAATATCCATAAAAAATGTGGGATTTATTAGTAATGAAGATGGGAAAGAAATACTTATCAAGGCGACCCTTCAAGCCATACTAACTATGTCATGTCAATCTTCGAATTTCCAAAAACACTCTGCAAGAAACTTACCGGGTTAGTGTTAAACTTTTGGTGGGATGATGGACATAAGAAAAGATTCCATTGGATTGCGGGATAAAATTGCAAAGGAAAAAGCTATTGGTGGTATCGGCTTTTATGATTTCTAAAAAATGAATCTTGCTTTGCTCGCAAATCAAGCATTAAGAATCCTCAGCAACCCAAACTCTGTAGTGCAAAAAGTTCTCAAAGGTATCAATTACCCTCACTCTTCACTTTGGGATGCTAAGCTTAAAAAATATAGGTCATGGAGTTTGGATAGTATCTTTCGAGGTTTTCAAATATTGGAAAAAGAATGCATCATGCAAATCGGCAACAGAATCTCAACAAATATTTGGGAGCACACATGGTTGAATAAGGTCTTTAAATTGGAAAAAACAATGTAAATCAACCCAAGTACATTGCTCAATTTGTCAACAATGACGTCTCGGATTGGAACAATGATGTTATTAATAGAACCTTTCTGGCACCTATTAGGCAAAAAATCTATATAATGTAAAATATTTTGTCTGTGTAATCATTGTTTCAATAATTAAAATTTCCATATTGACGATGTTAGTGCAAATCTTTACAAATTGGGGTTTTGGTCATCGTATGAGGTTTGTACGAAACACGTGTAAGAAGAAATAATTCATGTGAGTGACCCAGTTGTAAATAATATAATTTTGAATGTGCTGGATGATTTGACACCCACTATTGAAGTTGGGGGCCACTCTGTGTGACATCGAGATTGGTGTCTTATTGGTGAGAGTCGTGGGTGTTTTGGTGCGCTGTTCAAGGAAATGGAGACAAAGTTGTACCCTGATTCTACTACGATGGTTTCCTTTTTCATATCTAAGTTAACGCATGTCAAAGTAAAGAACAAGTGGACAAACACCTTTTTTCCAAACATCTTCAGTTGTTGGGTCATGTTTTGCCAAAAGTTCATACTTTACCTTTTTCTTATGAGGAGTGCAAAGAAAGCTGAAAACTTTGGGCATATGATACATCACAATTGATGTGTGTTTGAATGATTGTGTTATGTATTATACAGAGAATGGGAAACTGGAGAAGTGTTCTGTATGTGGAGAGTCAATGTGGGATCCAAAGAAGGGGAAGAAAGTGCCACATAATAAACTGCGTTATTTTCCGATTGCACCAAGGTTGCAAAGAATGTATGCTCATCCAGATGATGGTACTAGTTGGAATAAATTTGACGAGAGAAATCCCGAGTTTGCTAGTGAACCGCTTAATGTACACCTTGGTTTGGGCATTGATGGGTTTTGTCCTTTCTCCATGAAAAAAACTCATATAGCATATGGTCAAATATATTGACAATCTACAACTTGTCGCCTTGGTTATGCATGAAATAATCCATCTTTATGCTTACACTCTTGATTTCGGGTCCTCGTTCACCTGGAAAAAATATGATTGTATTTATCCGCCCTCTTATAGATAAGTCGTAGATGTTGTGTGGCACGGGGATCGTTAGATATGATGTACATATGAAGAGAGAATTTTTTATGAAGGTTTGTTTCTTGTTCACGATTAATGATTACCCAACTAGATCGTACACTTCATGATGGTCAGTCATGGTAACTTAGCGTGCCCAAAATGAATGGATTGTACTCCATCTATGCGTCTGAATAAAAGGGTTGTTTATTTCGATCACATATGGTGGTTACATATTAGTCATCGGTTTAGAAAACACGTATCCCCGTACATGAAATTCGAGCATATGGCCACGCCTAGGAATCATAGTCCAGTCGATATTCAAACTCGGTAGATGGGTTGCCTATTGTGTTTTTCGGTAAACACAAGGATTTGGTGGCAATGTGACACAAAAACAGGTCCTCGTGAGTTTAATTGGAAGAAGAAGAGTATCTTTTACCGTTTACCATATTGGTCAGAAAATTTATTGAAACATAAAATTAATGTTATGCATTGTGAGAAGAATATGTGTGATAGTCTATTTTGTACAGTGGCTGGTTTAGATGGGGAAATCAACAAAAATAACGTGAAAGCGGGAAGGGATCTGAAAGATATGGGTATAGGAACGAGTTGTGGTTGTTTGAGAACCAAGGGAAAACGATACTACCGAGTGAAAATTATGCGATGACACCAGATAAGCGATGGTTGTTCCGGACTGGTTGAAGACGTAAAAGTTTCCCGACGGATTCAATTCTAGTTCGTGTAACAACTTTCAGAGTGATTTGGGGAAGATCATCAGTAAGAGGAGGTGATATTGGATTGAAGGAGTTGGGTTCTTGAAATAAAGCATTATTAAAATGCTTTGGAAGATTATGGTGAAGAAAGACTCTCTTTTGATCAAAAGGATACATGAAAATTTCTTTTAATAATGTTAAATTTTGGTAGTAGAAACCGAGAAAGGTGGATTCTCCGTTATTGAAAAACGATTGGGAGCTTAAAGAGCTAATTTGAGGGTCACTTAGGGTGGATGGTAGATGGTGTATTTTAGCCCAGTGGTTCTCCTCTGCAAACGATCATCCGAGTATCTATGAGGTATCTAGTGAATTCTTTTACGCTTTATATAAGAAACCTTATGACTTGGTATGCCATAGATCTTATGTGAGGTCTTGGGTCAATATTATTTGGGATTCTTGTGTCAATCCTAAACATGTCATTGTTGTTGTTTTTTTTGGAATGTAACTGTTGTTATTGTGTTAGAATGTTATATATTTTGGTGGTGTGTTGTGGTAATTTAACATGAAAAAAATAGTTTAATGATTTATAAAGAAAAAGGCAAAAAAAAAATTGCTCATTTGCGAGGCCTTGTCCTTGCGGAAGACATAACATGTCCTCCCAAAAGAGTCCATATCTTTCGCGAGGACATTGTCCTTGCTAAGTCAAAATTTTGGGGCACATGTATTGGCGGTCAAATTTCCCACAATGACGATTCGTTCATCTTTCGCGAGAACACGCGTCTTTCACGAGAACACACGTCCTCGCGGAAGCTAAAACCCACTATAAACCCGAACAATTTCTTCATTTTCCTACTTCTCTATCTTTCTCACTAAATAATTTCGAGCTCCACGATTTCCGGCGAGTACACAGGCGATTCCAAGCTCGATAAAAATATCAAACAAGGTAATAATAAACATCATACCAATATAATCCTTCCATTTTCAATTTTTTTATCAAACCTAATAATTTTTTTTGTTGGTATTTTTCCACCGAATTCCGACAGCAATTAGGTGTAGTCATAACTCCAAATCTACATATAACAAGTTATATATTCATAGTTTTTTTTTAATTTCATAAATTGCAAAATTTGCAATCCTTTTTTGGGTATTGATAAATTCGAATTATATACTAGATATATTGGTGTTTATGGTTATTAAATTCATGTAATAACATGTTAGTGGATTTTTTATATTTCTTTAATGAATATTTTTTAAATTTATGTATTAAATTGGTTATGTTTAGAAAATTACATGTTAATGTTTAGGGCTTGACATCGAAATTTTAGAAATGTTAGGTGTTTAGGGAAAATTTGAGGGCAAATTGTGTAATTTTGGATAAATCTAGGGTTTAAATTGTTATTTTGTAAAGTAAAGTGTGTATTGTAATTTTGAAAAAAGTTAGGGTCTAATATGTATTTTTTAGAAAATATATAGAGTTAGTGTAATTAAATGAACTTTTAGGGGTATAAAGATAATTTTTAATATTATTTAGGGGTTTAATGTATTTTTAAAATATATAGGCTCTTAGTGTTATTAGATAAAATTTTAGGGTTTAAAATTAATTACTAATATTATTAGTGCAACTAAATTAAATTTTAGGGTTTAAAATTAATTTTTAATATTTTTAGGGTCTCAAATGTAGTTTTTAGAAAATTTAGGTCCTTAGTGTAATTAAATAAAATTTTAGGTTTAAAAATAATTTTTTTTGATATTATTTAGGGCTTCAAATGTATTTTTTGGAAAATTTAAGGTTTTAATGTACAAGTGACAGCAGTTATGCCCCGGGGTCTTGGTGGAGATAATAATGGGGAAGATCCTTCCTGAAACCCGAATATTCTAATATAGGGAAGCAGCGTGCCGGGTGTGGTTTTTTTTACTTTTTTTTAATTATTTCAGTACTTTTTTAGTCTTTTATTAATAAGGTATTTTAACAGCGGAAAAGGGTCAGAAGCCGAGGGGTCCCACCACACTAGCATCAGCCGTTAAGGCTATGCAAAGGGAGGGGGAAACTGATCCCTGTAGATTTCTGCGTCTTCGATAAGAAGTGGAATCCGAGGAGCAAGTACGGGCACTACGTGAACCAGGTGATTAATCTCACGATCCGAGAAAGGGTCCCCCTTGTTACAAGAGTAGGGCATGAGCCCCCACTGAGCTGCAGCACAAGGTCTGAAACGGGTAATTTGTCCAACCTTAACATTTAATCTTTTTAATTCTCACTATATATATATATATACAACTGTAACCATTAAAGATATCTGTGAACAGGATTTCTTCCAAATCGAGGATTGGATGAATAGACCCAATTGACCGAGGATCTCTGAAAATATAAACGACAGTTGTGCTAAGGGATACAACCTTTTTAGATACCGGCTGAAGACGGGTTATTACCTAAAGAGTAAAAAGCTGGATGACCAGACCCTGGAGAATTAGGTAATATTAGTGGTTTACTTTATAATTTATAAATATATACTTTATTATATTATTGTTTTGTTAAAATAAGGAATAAGAAAAACCGGGAGAAGCAAAAACACCCAAGTGGGGCAGGTTCGAGGACTCACTCCCGGAAATGGGACGGGATTTTTTGGGTAAGTAACACAACTCAATACTTTTTAACAATGACTAATCCTACTAACACTTTTTTACTTGACCTATTGACTGAAACAAGAGGAGGAGAAGAACCTGGTGCATCGAGCACTAGTGGAGGGTCCAGAGCAGTACTTGCCCCTTCCCCGGAAGGTCGACTTCTTCTTCGATATCAGCTTTGACAAGGACAAAGATGAGCGGAGGACGGAAGCGTATCAACGATTGGATGTAAGTATTTAAATATGATTTCAATTATATATTTCAAGTTTGAAATTTAATTAAAAACTCTTTATTTATTTCATGTAATAGGATGCACTGAGAGCCATTATGCGTTAAAGACTTAGGGAATCTCTGACTCAATCTGGCTCGTCATAATCTACACTATCGCTCTCACAAAATGATCAAGTGGAGGCGACCTGCCAAGGTATGGGTGAAGGGACCCGGAGTTGGACCGCCTCCTAAGGACAAATTTTCGATAAGATGGTATGTGACTTTGACATGATGATGCGGTCCATCAACGAGTATCTTACCTCGGTGGGCAAGGAGGCATTTAATCGTAGGAAGAAAGATCTCGATCCATGAGCTCTGCAGCTCCTACCTGACCCACGAGCCACACCCTCGCAGATCGGTTACTGGAGCCCTCGACTTTCTTAGGCGGTGCAGGGCTGAACATGGGCTATCTATTCACGTGACTCCTTCCGGTACCGATCTTC
Organism: Nemophila menziesii; assembly: GCA_029959085.1. NCBI lineage: Eukaryota > Viridiplantae > Streptophyta > Magnoliopsida > Boraginales > Hydrophyllaceae > Nemophila > Nemophila menziesii. The sequence continues at coordinate 548,669 of JARWIR010000139.1, read as the reverse complement.
CTACTTCTGAGCCTACCCGTTCTGATCCTCGTACTTCCGATCCTCGTCCAACATGTCCTTCAACCAACCAAAAATATATGCTAAGAGACAAGAAATTGATGATCAAGAAGATGAGACCCGACTTTGATATTTTAATGTAATATTTGACTTGACTATATGTTTGACTTTTATCAACTCCTATGTAATATTATCGACTTTTATGTGTTGACTTTCTATTATGTTTGTAATGTTTGACTTTTTATTATGTTTGTGATGATTTACTTTTTCAATATTTCTGAGATTAAAAATTAAAAATATAGAATTAAAACAAAAACAAAACATTAATAAACAAAAAACAGTAATAAAAAAGAAAAAATTCACTTGCGAGAACAATGTCCTCGCAAAAATAAACAAAAAATTCTCGCAAAATACAATGTTCGTGAAAACAATTGACCTCGTGAATGTCATTGCCAACTGTGAGGACACTTGTCCTTGCAAAAGACGATTTCATCCGCGAGGACATTTTTCCTAGAGGAAGATACACAACCTCCCGCAATGATACGCCATAGTCCTCGTCGTATTGGTCTTTTGCGATGAATCCTTAGTGAGGAATCTTTTGCGAGGACTTATCAAGTCATTCGCCACGACAAATGTCACCGCGAAGGTTGGAACCCTTAGCAATGTAAAGACGATTTTATAAGTCATTTTGGCCCGGTTAGATTTGTTTCTAGGATTTTTTTTTTTTTACTTTTGTATACATACTATAACCACTAAAACAACTATCAATCTTAATCTAAAGACAATCCTTAGTATCATAAGTATCAAATATTTACCGATTCGGGGTTACCCGTTCTCATTCATTGAAAAAAACCAATTTAAAAAAAAATATATACTAGCATAAAAATGTTAACAAGAGAAAATAAAATGAATTTTTAGGTACCTTTTTCTCGAGTTATATTATACTTTTATAATCATTAATAATTATAAAAAATCGAATGTCATGACTAATGACCAATATACTAAAAGACGTTAGGTGCTAGGCAAGTGGTCATGTTCCTTCGAGCGCCTAGGATTTTTGGCTACGTATGTAGAGTTTATATGTTTTTGTTCAAGGCGATTTTAAATTTTACTTCATAAAAATTATATAATAGTAATTTATTTTTTAGTAAAATAAATATTCTTTTCATATAAACTAAAACTAAAACATTTAGTTTAAAAAACAATAATTCTATATTTAACTCAATTCATAATTTTATATAATTTTATTTTGATTTTATTTTTATTCAATTTTTTATACTTTATTTCTCAATTTTTTGTTATTTTATATTATTAATTTTTCTTAATATATTAAAAGGCTTGACTTTGCAAAATATTTTGTTTACATTTATTTGGGTTTATCTTTTGAATTTTTTTTATTGCTAAACAGCTCAATCATTTTAAAAAGTTAGTTGATGGTTAGACAGTTTTATAAAGATTGAAGAAAAAGAAATGCCTAGAGCATGTGAATGGTACGAGAAGGAACATATTCTTATCGGTTGCCCTTTTAGTATGGGTGTGTGGGCTAATTTTCAATTACAATGTGAAATCGATAATAACTTCCCCGTTAAGATTGGGGATCAGATACAATTAGTTGTCGAGAACTATTCCAAAAACAGATGGGATAAGAGACTTGTTTCTGCAATAATACTATTTACATTGTGGAATATATGGAAAGCGCCTACAAACGGTTTTTTTGAAAAAAAAAAGTAATATATGGAAAATCAACAACAAAACCAAAACGACTATCAAAGATCTATGCGGCAGATAGGGTAATTTAATTAGAGTTAATAACCTTAACATTTTTACTGAGGCACAAGACAATTGCAATGAAAATAGTAGTTTGAACGATGACGCGGATATTGTGTGGCTTAATGACACATCTTTCACCAATAGTTGGGAACCAATGAGTATGGTACAATCGGTAACAATAAAGTGGGTGAAATCAAACACATAAATACGAAGAGGGGGAAGATTAATAGCGTTGTGGAGGGAGAAATTTGGGGCGTCCTTTTGGCCATGAGATCTACAACAGATCTCGAGTTATAGAGTTACGCCTTTTACTCTGACAACTTGGAAATCATCCAAGGTATCAATCACAACAAAAGAGTTAAGTGGAGAATCCAACCACAGAAATGGATGAAACAGTTCCCGAATTGGAAAGTCGCTCACATTAAAAGAGATCTTAATATGGTGGCAGACAGGCTGGCTAAATGCAACTGAATTACCGTCGACATATCTGATTGTCCTAGCAGCTTAGTTATTAAGTTTTATAATTGTCTTTCTTTATTATGTAGAAATAGTGGTATTGCCTAATATTGTAAGAGATCTCCTCCTATTGTCAGAAAAAGAAACAAGAAGAAAAAAAGAACATTTTCTAACACTAAATGGAAAAATCAGTTAGGTTAACTCAATTGACAAGAGTTTTCTGATTGTTTAATCACTTAAAAAGTATAAAGTAAGAGATACAATGGCCGAACCTATAGTCATAGTATACATAAGTTGGCTTGAAGCATCCATACGTACCAATAAAAAAACAATTAGATGGAGATTTTTTAAAACAATGTCAATTACTATCGAAATAATATACTAAAAAAGTAAAGATCAGCCCTATATCGTGAATAATTAATGAGTAATGATATTTGTCACCCTTTTTGTATTACCCTTTTATCACCTCCTACGTGTATGCCTACATGGACCAATGAATTGATTTCTCTATCCTATTTAAGTTTTCTCTATCTTCTATTCAAGGAAATCAATTCATATATATAGAAGAGTGATAAAAGGGTGACATGAAAAGGGGTGACATATATCATTACTCATAATTAATAACTTCATCTATATCCCTATAGTTCCCAGCCTCACAAATTTGTCGCTTTTAATTGTGAATAAGAACAACCTAATTAATAATTAAGGGCATGAAAGAAGGATCCTATTGCTTTCTAAGATGGCGCAGATATCGTGAGAAATGGGTATGAGGTCATCAAATCACCTCTAATGAATGCATATCCATAAATGATATAACAACCATAGCAATTTCATTCTAACAATCTTCCATATCCCTGTTACATTATTAATTAAACCATAATAGACCACAAGTTTCATTTAAATGAAAAAAAGTTTGACAACCTTGATTAGATCCATCACCCGAAAACAAAATAAGATAAAATAACATTGTAACGCAAGGAATCTTTTTCAAAAAGCTGATCAAGAGTAATGTTTCGTGTCATGAAGTTACCCAACAAATTAAAGTATGCTAGCGGGGTAGAATTATTGGTAATGTATCGTGTAGATTAGAGAGCGGTTGTCCCTCTAGTTTTGGATGAAGTGAGAATTTGATTTATTTCCTAATTTTTAAAATTTTAGTAAAAATATATATCAGCATGTCTAACTTAAATAATTGTCTCCTAAGAAATATAGATCTTTGTCGGATTAAATATAAAGGTGATGCCTAATTAATAGAAAAAATATTAATTACTTATCTATAATTAAAAAATAATATCCACTTAAATCAAAAATATATATCTACAGTTAAAGTTCATTGCTATCAACCACCACCACCACCTCATGCATTCACCACTGACTACCACCACTACCATTTCATACACTCTCAGTCGACCAGCAACACCTCCATTATTCTCTGCTGACCACCGCCACCTTCACCCCCAACCACCACCTACTAGTTCTTCCACTGCCGTCGCCACCAATCACCACAACTAATTCCACTGTACGCACGCGTCCGTTATTTTTTTAATCATAATTAATTCTAAATAAACAAAATAATTAAAAACATCAATTAGACGGGACAAATTAATATCTACGTGTATGATTTTTTTTTTTTGATTTTTTGGATTTCTTTATTTTTAATTTTGTTTTATGTATTGTTATAATACACAAAAATAGATTCGCCAACTCCACCACACGGTCACGTCTATTAAATTTTTTGAAATTTTATAATTAATTTTACAAAAATCTGAAAAATAAAATTTGCATATTTGGATTAGGCAAATTCATATCTACATCTATGAATTTTTTTGAATTTTTTTATTTTGATATTCCGTTTTATGTGTTCATTTAACACACAAGAATAGATTTATGTATTTCTATGATATACAAAATCATATAATCAATCTAAAATATTTTCTTCTCTAAAAAAACATTTATTTTCTCTTTATTAGTCGCATATATATTATTTTTATGTGTCTTTTTGTCTAACATCATTTTGTTACTTTATGTGTTGTTGTAATTTGTGTGTTTATGTAATATGTAAAATTCTATATTTTGTATTACGAAAACACACAAAATCACGTATTTACTTTCAGTCCAACCCTTTTCTGTCTGTGATTTTGCGAATCACATAAACACACAAACAGAATGTTTTGTGTAATGATGTAATACGCAAAAATAAAAAAACCAGTCTCGGACTTGTCTCGTCTAGTTGTGCAACAAAACTTGTTTACTTTTTCAATCTTCAGATACCCTAGACCTTAACCCTAAATATGGTAAAAAAGTAATTAGAGTAAACTAAAATGATTTTTATGAGAGTATAAAACTTAAAAATCCTAAACCCTCAACCCTAAACCTTAATCCTAAGCCCTAACCTTATGAATTGCTAAATCCTCTAAATCCTAAACTCATAAACATAAAAACACTGACCCTAGAAACACTAAACTCTAAAACAATAAATTCTAAAAACACTATTACCTAAATCCTATAAAGAGAGAATGACTAATATGATAGAGTATGTTATTTTATATATTCTAGTAATACACAAAACTGGTACACACAAATTTGAGTTTTGTAATACACAAAACTGAGTTTTGTGTAATCCTGTAACACACAAAATCATATAGAAGGAGAAAAATAATATGGGTCTGTCATTTTGTGAGTTTCAGTACTACACAAATCTAACTTTTATGTATTACTAGAACATATAAAATCGCAATGAATAAGAAAAAAAGACTAATATGATGTGTCGTTTTGTCTGTTACATGAATAAACAAAACAAAAAATATATAAAGTCACAAAAAATAGCCTAATTTAAAAGATGTATAAAAAATAGTGAAAATAAATTAAATGGTGTATATGAATATTAACAAAGTGTAACAAGTTTTGTTAAACAAGTAGAAGGGACAAGTCTGAGCTGGTTTTTGTATTTTTGTGTGTTACATCATTACACAAAACAGTCGGTTTGTGTGTTCACGTGATACACAAAATCACAGATAAGAAAGGGGTTAACTGAAAGAGAATACAATATTTTGTGTGTTTCCTTAATACACAACTTTTTTTGTGTAATACATCAACGCACAAAATAACAGAAAGAGTTCGGACAAAAAGAGAATATACCAAAATAGTTTGACCAAGTAAAAATAGGTTATATGTGATTAATAAAGAGAAAAATTAATTTTGTTAAAGTCTTAAATGTTTTAGATTGATTCCATGATTTTGTGTAATATATGAATACACAAATATATTTTTGTATATTATAGAAACACATAAAACTGAATATTAAAATTAAAAAAATAGATCTACAAAATTCAAAATAAATCACATATGTAGATATGTACTTGTCCCATCAAATATAAAATTTTTATTTATCAGTTTTTTTTGGAATTAATTAGTAATTTTTACAAATTTAACAGATACGGCCATGTGGTGCAATTGACAAATCAATTTTTATGTATTATAGTAATACATAAAACGGAATATCGAAATTAAAAAAATTCAATTACATAGATATTAATTTGTTTCATCTAAAAATGCAAATTTTATTTTTATGATTTTTTAGCATTAATTATGATTTTTTTTTAAAGTTTAACAGACACGTACGTGTCATGGAATTAGTCGGTGGTAATTGATGACGACGATGGTGGCGAAACTAGTCGGTGATGATTGCGGGTGAAGGTGAAAATGGTCGGTAGAGAATGCATGAGATGGTGGTAGTAGTCGTGGTGGTGTGGTGGTCGATAGTTGTGACCGGAGTATAAAGTAAAAGAGAAAAGGAAAAAACTAAATATTATGTTATGAATATTATATAATAAAAATTAAAAATTAAAAATTAAAATGATATTAAAATAATTATAATATAAAATTAATTTTTTACATAAAATAAAAAATACTTTCTTTAACTTGTGATTAAGTAACACATAAAAATATAATTTGGCGGAAAAATAGTTGCATGGGAGCAGATTTGCAAGCCAAAGAGTAATGGTGGCTTGGGTATTCGTGGAGCGGAAAAATATAGTTTGGCGCTACTCGCAAAACTTGGTTGGAAAATACTTAAGCAAGATCAGAAGGTGATATGGACGGAGATAATCAAGAAGAAGTATTTTAAACATGGGCTCTTAAATCGACAGCTAAAGGCGAGTGATTCTAATATCTGCAAAGCAATCCTTACGGGGGCAGTGGTTCTTCGGGATGGGGTTGTTGAGCAAAACAGAGGAATAGGGCCTGGATACTCGTGGCGTCTCGAGAACTCAAGCGTTTTTACGGTCAAGCCTGCCTTTAATAACATGGGAGATGAGGTGCTGGATCATTCCTTTAAGTGGGAACTTATTTGGAGGATGAAGTGTTCACAAAAAGCAAGAGTATTCCTATGGCGAGTAGAATTGAATAGGCTCTTTACCACGGAAAATCTATATCGAAGGAATATAATCGAGTCTAAAGGATGTGCTCTTTGTAGGGCCAGGAAGGAAGACCTATTTCATTCTCTAGTAAAGTGTAAAATAGCATATGTTTTTCGGGTTTCACTTGGTATTATTTCTGGTGCAGGTGGCCGAACAAGTGTGTTGGACGGGGACTGTTGCAGAGCTGGAGCTGACTGGCCTGGATGCTTGCACTGGAGTTGGAGTCCAGCCTGGATTGTGGATGAGTGCAGTTGTTCGTGAGGAACTGCGCCAGCTGAATGACGTGGCGCACCTGGACAGGGACACCAAGGCTGCTGCTGCAGGTTTTCAAGGAGCTGCAATGGAATTAAATAATGCAGCAGCATGGGAGACAGAATCTAGTGATCGGACAAGAATAAAAAGGTGGTTAGAAGGTCACCTACTCTCAAAGGAAATCGTAGCTGGTATGGAATGGCCTTATATATTTGTAGCAGCTATTTGGACTATATGGAATAAGCGGAACAACATGCTTTTCAATAATATATCAAGTATTCAGCACATGGACGAGCTTTGAAAGGAAATAATATCCCTAGCTAAAAACTTTATCCTAGCTTGGGTTAAAGAAATAGATGGTGGTATAACCAAACTTGCCAAGAGTGTTATGGTTAAATGGGTAAAACCTTTGGATGGCCTAAAAATCAAATATAGACGGAACCTATAACGCGACAAAAGATATTGCAGGTTTTGGAGGTATTTTACGTGATACTAATGGCTCTTGCGTTGCGTGATATGTTGGATCTTGTATCTCTGATTCTCCTATTGCATCTGAATTGCTTGGACTTCATTTTGGCTTGAGATGGGTGATCTAGTAAAGGATATAAAGAACTTAGTACAGAAACGGACTCGGGGGATCTCCATGCGCTAGTGAAGGGCGATAGGGGATCAAGTCATCACATTGTTCAGGGCTCGAGGGAGCTCCACACGCTAGTGAAGGGCGGTGAGAACTCAAGTAGTCGCTGCGTTTCATTCGTTTGGGATTGTTGGAAAATGTTTCATGAATACCCGATATTTAAGCTATCTCATGTCTACCGTGAAGCAAACAAATGTGTTGATAAATTAGCAAAGGAGAGAGCTAACTTGTGTACACAACCCTTGGAGTTTGTTGATCCACCTAATTACCTATGGAGTTTTATTACGAATTATAGGAACGGTTGTGCAACACCTAGTATTGTACTTGATTCTTCATAAAGACGTTTTGTCTTTATAATTTTATTTTTTCTTAACGGCCTTTAGGCCTTTCATGTATGAAAAAAAAGTAACAAATAAAAACCTGCATCCTATTAATTGGGATAGAAATTTTTTATTAATTTAACATTATCCCTAAATATAAGATATTTAGTCTTCTGCGAACGAAAAATAATCCATTAAAAATATCGGTCCGCTGTCTCAAATTTCGACGATTATTTTATCTTTTAACCTGTAAGAATTTTTTTATATTTGTACATATATAAAGTAACTAAATAATTTATAAAGATGTTTGAGGTCTCAATCAGATCTAGAACATATTCATAATTAACTATTAATTTCATTAAAATGTTTTAAATCGTAGACATGTATTATTCATCACAATCCTATACCAAGAAATTTGTTGCCTCTTTTTTTTCTTATTTATATATATAATATGAGCCAATTGTTGATTGATGCCTATTAAAAAACTTATTTAGAAAAAGATGCCTAGGAAAAAATATTTATTGAAAACAGCCTCATCCCAAAATTACCCTTATAATTAACAATTAAAAAATAAGAAAAAAACTAATAATCACACGCGCGCGTCCGTGAAATTTTTTTAAAATCGTCATAACTAATTCAAAAAAATAAAAAAAAATTATATTTGGATAAATCAAATTAATATTTACGTCTATGATTTTTTTCGGAATTTTCTAAATTTTTTGATTTTTTTGATTTTTTTTAATTTTTTTTTTCGCAGACACGAAATTACATGTTTTAAACATGGAATTTCATGTTATAAACATGGAATTTCATGTTTATTTCACGGTTTAAAACATGGAATTTCATGTTTAAAACATGGAATTCCATGTTTAAAACATGAAAATCCGTGCCTGCGATAAAAAAAATCAAAAAATTCAAAAAATTCAAAAAAAATCAAAAAAATTCATAGACGTAAATATTAATTTGCTTTATTCAAAAATACAATTTTTTTAATTTTCTGATTTTTTTTGAATTAGTTATGACGATTTTAAAAAAATTTCACGAACGCGCGCGTGCGATAGAATTGGTAGTAGTAGGTGGTGGTGGTGGTGGTGGTGGTTGTTGTGGTGGAGGTGGTGATGGTTGTGGTGGGTGTAGTAGTGGTTACATACATGGTGGTTGTGGTGGTTGTGGTGGTGGTGGTGGTGGTGGTGGTGGTGGTGGTGGAGGAGGAAAAAGAAGTACCCTATTATTTGTTTAATATTTAAAATTAATATTGTATTAAAATAAAATAATATATTTAATAATAAGGGTAGTAAAAGTATAGAAAATATAAAAGGGATGTTTTCTATAAATAATTACTTCATTAGGTATTTTTTTATAAATAATATTATTGAAGGCACAAAAAAACAATTAGAGAGTTTTATGAGGATGTTTTCAACAATAACCCCTATATAATATATATAATATTAGAGAAGGGCCAATAAACCGAAATGTCTCATATTTTCCTTAACATTTTTTAGTGTTTGGATCAAAATTTTATTATTTCTAGCCATTAAATCTAATTTAATTAATGGTCAAGTTTGTATAAATTAGATCAACAGTCCGAAATATCTTGATTTCCGTCTATATTTTTCAGCCGTCAGATTATATGTAGGTCATTTTATTATAATTTATTTATTTTTAATACAATTAACTGATTTCCAATATTAATATTCTTAATAATAAAATTCTAACAAAAAAAAATTAATAATAAGATTTTAGTTTTTTAGTTTGTTTTTATCTTAAAAGATATTTATTTATTTGGTTTTTAAATTTATTTTATTAAATTAAATTTTTTTCAAAGTGGCTTTAGACACGACTTTATACGTAGTCTATATAATATTGGAGAAGGTCCAACGGCCCAAAATGTGTTCTATTTCTCTCTGCATTTTTTAGCCTTTAGATCAAAATTTTATTCTTTTTAGCCATTAGATCTAATAATTAATGGTTTGTATAAATTAGATCAACAGTCTGAAATGTCTTGATTTTCGTCTATAGTTTTCAGCCGTTAGATTATATGTGGGCCATTTTATTATAATTTATTTATTTTCAATACAATTAACTGATTTCCACAATTTTTTAGATACAAAATACAATATATTCCTTAAAATTTTCACAACTTCCTTTTAATAGGGTCATTACTCTCTCTCTCTCTCTCTCTCTCTCTCTCTCTCTCTCTCTCTTGTTTTTCCAAAAACGTCTAGTCCTTACTCTTACACTAAATCCAGTCTACCACAAATCATGTCCACACCCTATAATAAATCCGCTTTCAAATGTACCAAAACCCACCAAACCCCACCACTATCAAAACAGTTCTCAAAATATCTCGCTCCGCCTAACTCAAGAAAATTTTCAGCTATGGAAAACACAAGTCTAACCTGTCTTATGCTTCCATCTTATTCTTGGGTTTATTGACGGCTCAATTTCTCATCCATCTTATCCTGATTCATGTGATGCCTAGAATTATCTAGATTAAATGGTGCTAGGTAGTTACTTGGATCTTTCTCCAACTCTACTCTCAGTTTAGTGGTCGATAACGTAACAACCTCTAATGTTTGGAACACTCTTGAAGCTATGTATGTTACTCTTTCTCTCTACCGATTGATCAACATCAGACAAATATTATATTTACAGAGGGATAGCTTAAATCACGTAAGTGTTCCTTGTCCTCGACTTACCAAGTTTGTGATGAAAAATATACCCCCATATATTTACACTGGTAAACTAACAAGTTCACATCGTGGGATGTAACTCAGTATATTACTCGGTCAGGGTTAGGTTACCAATGCAACCATACCACGGAGCAGATATTTCATAAATTCTTTTTTTTTAAGATGTATGGGTGTCCGGGCCAACTTACGCGCACCACGACTATTTCCATAGGAAATATACATGCCTCTTCATGCATACTCCCATTTAATCAGAACAGGTTACCATGTTCGGGGAGGGGACTCAAACCTTGCACCTCTTGCTTACCCCCTTTAAGGGCTCAAGAAATAACAAGGCTGAGGGGATTCGAACCCTGTATCTTCTAGATGAGAGACAGGCATCCTGGCCATTGAGCTAGTCCCAATGGTTCATAAATTTTTTTTTTTCTTTTTTTCTTTTTAGATGTATGGGTGTCCGGGCCAGCTTACGCGCACCACAACTATTCGCATAGGAAATATTAGAGGTGTGCATCGGGTTAGAAAACCCGCATAACCCGACCAACCCGATCACACTAACCCGAAATTATATGGGTTAGTTTTTAATTGGGTGGGTTGCGGTTTACAATTTTGAAAAAATATACACATTTTTACGGATTGTGGATTTTAAACTTGAAACCCGCAAACCCGCATATACTCGATTACCTTGTAGTATAAAAATTAGAAAAATTTGTATGCTCATTTTATTCAAATAAAATAGTGGGGGTCATGTGCTTTTCACTCTACATTTTTTTTATTCCTCCCCCTTTTTTAAAAATATTTTGAAATCCCTCAATATTTCAATAATATTTTATCTAATGAATATGATTTTCATTTCAATTATGATATTATATGTACTCTTTGTTCAATTCATATATTTAGTTTCCTAAAATCTCATTTTATATCTTTTAATCATATATGATTTTAAAATGCATATGCGTATCCGCACAAGAATGGGTGGTTTGTGGGTTGAGCATCTTTCATACAAAACCGACCCGCGCACAACCCTAGGAAATATACACGTCTCCTCATGCATACTCCCATTTAATCAGAACAGGTTACCCATGTTCATGGAGGGGACTCGAACCTTGCACCTCTTGTTTACCCCCTTTAAGGGCTCAAGAAATAACAAGGCTGAGGGGGTTCGAACCCTGTATCTCCTAGATGAGAGACAGGCATCCTGGCCATTGAGCTAGTCCCAATGGTTCATAAATTCTTTTTTTTTTTTTTGGTACATGGGTTCCGGGATTGCTTACGCGCACCCGACTAATTCCACGGGGATATACACGCCTACCCATGTATATTCCCAGGTAAATCAGAACTAGGTGACCCATGTTAGGGAGGAGTTCGAGCCTTGTACTTCTTACTTTACATCCGTTAGGGAGGGGATTCGAACCATAGACCTCCCCTTTAAATGCTGAAGAAATAGCAAGGCTCTGGCCAGTTGAGCTAACCCAACTGGTTTCATAAATTCTTTTTTTTTTTCGATGTATGGGTGTCCGGGCCAGCTTACGCGCACCACGACTAATCCCATAGGAAATATACACGCCTCCTCATGCATACTCCCACTTAATCAGAACTAGGTTACCCATGTTCAGGGAGGAGACTCGAACCATGCACCCCTTGCTTACCCCCTTAAGGGCTCAAGAAATAACACGGCTGAGGGATTCGAACCCTGTACCTCCTAGTTGAGAGACAGGGTCCTGGCCACTGAGCTAGTCCCAGTGGTTATTCATAAATTCTTTCTTGCATATACATGTCGTGACTGATCAAGTCATATACCCAACATTCAGATATATAGTTTCACGATTGGCCTATACACATGGTACATCTAAGTATTTATACTTGAGTTTGTCATTGCATCCTTACACGTTCAAGAATGAGAGTATTTGATTATGAATAGCTACAAGAGATATTCGAATTATAAAGTGTTCCTTGTGAGTCTTTTCAATATATATCTAGATGTATAGTGATAACAATTATGTAGAGGACTACTCTGGTGACCATAGGCATGTAGCATGTATATAATAATACAAAAATGAACGACCTGGACTCTCTAGGAAAAACACGATCAGGATCGCCTATGGCCACTTAATTCACTCCTTTGCATTAATTGAATTAATTGTTTTCTACTAATAAAAAACTTAATTGTTCATTTATCCACTCCATTAGACATTTGAAGGTTTGGTTTTCAATCCACGCTGACTGCAATCCTCTAAAATTTTGTCGTTGTAGCCGTTTGGTTATCTGACTTTCACCCAGGATACCTGTGTTTGATCCCCATCAACAAAACAAATTTTTTAAGTGCTCACCTAGGAGACCTCTTGTAAATGGAGCAGTTTTTCCAATTTTCATGAACTATATACCATGAAGTTTGAACCTTATACTTTTAACCATGAAGTAATTTGTTATCTTAACCTTAACCTTAACCTTAACCTTAATCTTAATCTTAACCTTAACCTTAACCTTAACCTTAACCTTAACCTTAACCTTAATCTCAATCATAACCTTAACCTTAACCTTAACCTTAACCTTAAACTTAACCTTAACCTTAACCTTAACCTTAACCTTAACCTTAACCTTAACCTTAACCTTAACCCTAACCTTAAACTTAACCTTAACCTTAACCTTAACCTTAACCTTAACCTTAACCTTAACCTTAACCTTAACATTGAACTTAACGTTAAACTTAACCTTAACCTTAAAATTAACCTTAACCTTAAACCTAAACTTAACCTTAACCTTAACCTTAACCTTAACCTTAACCTTAACCTTAACCTTAACCTTAACCTTAACCTTAACCTTAACCTTAACCTCAACCTTAACCTTAGCCTTAGCCTTAGCCTTAACCTTAACATTGAACTTAACATTAACCTTAACCTTGAACTTGACCTTAATATTAACCTTAACCTTAACTTGAACTTGCCCTTGCCCTTAACCTTAACCTTCTCCTCAACCTTAACCTTAACCTTAACCTTAACCTTAACCTTAACCTTAACCTTAACCTTAACCTTAACCTTAACCTTAACCTTAACTTTAGCCTTAGCCTTAATCTTAACCTTAACCTTAACCTTAACCTTAACCTTAACCTTAACCTTAACCTTAACCTTAACCTTAACCTTAACTTTAGCCTTAATCTTAGCCTTAATCTTGACCTTAACCTTAACCTTAACCTTAACCTTAACCTTAACCTTAACCTTAACCTTAACCTTAACCTTAACCTTAACCTTAACCTTAACCTTAACCTTAACCTTAACCTTAACCTTAACCTTAACCTTAACCTTAACCTTAACCTTAACCTTAACCTTAACCTTAACCTTAACCTTAACCTTAACCTTAACCTTAACCTTAACCTTAATTTTAACCTTAACCTTAACCTTAACCTTAACCTTAACCTTAACATTAACCTTAACCTTAACCTTAACCTTAACCTTAACCTTAAACTTAACCTTAACCTTAACCTTAACCTTAACCTTAACCTTAACCTTAACCTTAACCTTAACCTTAACCTTAACCTTAACCTTAACCTTAACCTTAACCTTAACCTTAACCTTAACCTTAACCTTAACCTTATCCTTAACCTTAACCTTAACCGTAACCTTAACCTTAACCTTAACCTTAACCTTAACCTTAACCTTAACCTTAACTTTAACCTTAACCTTAACCTTAACCCTAAACTTAAACCTTAACCTTAACCTTAACCTTAATCCTTAACTTTTAACCCTAACCTTCAACAGAATAATTTTTTTCTTAAGTGTTCTCAGACACGGGATTTACCTAGTATAATTATAATCCACCCACACCATGACCTCCATACAATCAAAGTTCTAAATATTAATTACTTGGTCAAGAAGCTTTATGATTTGAGTATCACGAGGTACCAACCTACGACAGGCCAACCTTGATCAAGTGTAGCCTGTCGTATGACCTTAAACGTCAACCATCATGTGACCTTATAGATTTTCAATTTTTATGATCACTATATGCATTATGTGCACATGTTCTGGAACATATTGATGTTATTGCACTTTCATATTATATTAGCAAAGCAGGAAGTCATTTTCTCATATATAGAATCATAACAAAAAGAGATGACAGACTGGTAAAATACCATCTGGTGGTGCCTAGGTTGTGATAAAAATAAGATTAAAATAAGTCTAGAAACTACGCACTCTCACCCTAGACAGGCACAGTACTGCAAGTATTACAGGACGTATGCAAGTTTTAATGATAAGTAGAGTTCGTTCTCAGGGACTTAAGTGTGTTAATCGCGTGAGTAGGAATAACGAGTAAAAGTAATTAATTAAAAGACAGTAAATTAAAGGGAACAGATTTTTGAATTTAAGAATTAAACTAAGAAAATAAAGACAATAAAAATAAAAGATAAGAAATATGAGATGAGAAGTATAGCTCAGGTTTTGCTAGTATGCACTAATCCTTCTAATTCTATCTATAAATCTAGTTAATAAGGGAGAATATTAGCTCTTGGTATACTTAGTCAGGATTCTAAATTTCCATACCTTAGACCTTGAGAGCGACTAAGGGGGCTACGGCACAACCAAGAAGTGATTTCAAATAGGGTTATCAAACGCTACTAAGGCCCTAAGCAAATACTGCAATCATTGGTGATATGGTGGTTAAAACAAACCCTAATGACTATCTAGTTAGAATCATGTTTTGTCAGAACTAATATCGACACTAGACATTATGTGGTGGTTCAATAGTTAAACACCCTGTCAAGGAGACCATCTAACTACTATTAAAACAATCCTAAAGTGATCAGTTCTAGGAAAGACAATAAATCAAAACACATAAACAAATATTAAGTAAGAAGCTAATATCTAATTAAAACATATAATTCTCAAAAAAACTTAGATAGAAGAATTAGAATTTATAGATTATACATCATGCAAAACCCAAGCTATGGGGAGTTTAGTTCATACCTGGAGGAAATAAACTAAAAGAAATTACAAAAGACATCATCTTGCTCTCTACAATAAACTGGAAGAATAAAACCTTAAGAACTAATTACTATGAGGCAAGGATTATTTACAAGTGATATAAGGGTGTATTTATAGGTGTTTAGAAGACCTAATTCGTTTTCTTGAGGAAGAGGTAAGGTATTGGACTTCTAGCCCAACTCAAATTCGTATGGAAATAAAGATAAACACTGCTGGACCGTTTTGAGCATATCTTCTTCGTTATTGGTCGGTTTGAGCTCCATAAGATACCAAAAGAATCGTAACAGAATTATCTTTGCACCTATGAAAGGAATTTACCAAAATCGGCCTATTTCTTGGGTAGAATAGCACATCTTTAGGCGTGTACGGCAGAATCCTAGATTAGGCAGCTTTTCATTTTCCATCTTTTTAGCTTTTGTTTCCTTATCTCCAATTACCATGCAAATCTCTTTCCATAAGTTGTAATATTTGAATTGGACTCTAATTAAGCTCCATAATTATCTTTAAAGCTACACACTAAAATAAACAATTAAACCCAATATGCTCTAAAAATATTATTTTACTAAATCAAGACTCAAAATAGGAAAGTGCACTAAAACTCAAGAAAATCGACATTTATGACTTCTAAATCACTAAAAATGATGTCTCATCCTAACATTAATCTATCACAAATGAGGAGACATCACCATCTTCAAATGCATAGATAGGATTTGCAGATGCAAGTCCCAGGCACCATACCTGAATTTCTCATCAAGATCTTACTCGAATAAATTAGTAGATATATACCCAAACTTCTTGTACTTGGAAAACATAAACAGGTTTCGCACCTACCCAGATTTTTCATATATCTTCTCCGGAAATAGGTGATGTAGGTTTGAGGTTGATTTTCTAGTAGCTGGACTAATCCCAAGTTTAATATGACTGCGTGGTCGGCACAAAAAATTCCCTAGACCATCACTCTTAACAGCTAAAAATTATGCTCCAAGCCTCTAGTGAGAAGGAGATGAACATCTCACCATATCTACAACAAGGTAATAAATTTTATAGGTATAGATGGCGCAACCAGTCTCATGCCTTTATGGAACTAAGCCTCGAGAACTAATGGTGAGCACGGTTTGGTTCATATTAATTTTTAGCCAAACCAGAATCAAACCAGACGGTTCTTATTTGGTTCCACAGATAATTTTTGGTTCGGGATTGGTTTGGTTCAGATTCAGGTCCTTGACCCAATAACCTTTGTCAACCCATTTGAAATACATTGTTTAATAGTTGCTAATATTATAATATTATAAGGCTACTATTACATGCCCACGGTGGGATATTTATATATCAATTGAACTGAAGCCTATATTATAATCTAGCTTTCGACCAAAAAAATATCAACAACTATAATATTTCTTTACATTGTTAAGTAAATTCATAAAGTTATACTATTACGTCCAAATTCGTACAATCATGATTAATAAAAAAATCTATCTAGTTAGAGATACATACTAATATAATCACTAGTGATATAAAAAATGTTCACTGACAACATCGTCAGATCAATTGTGTAGCAAAACAAAAATTCCATGTATATGATAAATTTTCACCAAAAGCTTCTTCAACATAATTCTTATAAAAAAGTTCCACATTCTCATTCTTTTTCATAACTAGTTTGGTTTTTGCGTAGTATACTGAAACGAACCAGAGTTTTTCAGATTTTAAAAAATTAAACTGAACACATTGGTTTTTTGGTTGTCAATTTATTGGTTTTGATTTGCTCAACTCTATCGAGAACTAAAGAGAGACCATTTATAACGCCAGTAAATGATGGCATAGTCGGCACACCTTCCCAATGCATGCACAACTTTGACATCATCATACATCGTCTAACCAAATGAAACACGTGGTGAAAATGGCTGAACTAGTGAATCTATTTCCCTCGACCTGGGATACTCACTTTGCTCGGGTTTCCACTTATGGAGATACCTTTGTCCTCGCCATACCTTCTCTTAGACCATTGACTAAATTCAAGGGGGTATTCGATAGGTCATAAATCTCTCCGACTAAGGGTCAGGGTTACAAACGCCATGATTGTACCTCTGTTCATAGCTGGATTGCTAGCTACTTTTATGTCAAGCATACTTCTTCTTCTGAGAATTCCTCCTGAGGTGATCTAGTTACGTGATATAAGACACGCCTTCCATATAAATTAAAAGCATTAATCAACTGCCTTATTCCATCCTTCAACACCATAACCAGAAATTTTTCTATGTATACAGAGATGGTCATTAATTGAGGGAACACTCACTAAAATAAAACATGCTAAGGCGCAACCACCACCATGATTCTCTCTTTTGCATTTACTTCCCTAACTTTTGTCTTGCCCACAATAGACCATGTCGGTCAACAAGACGTTAACTCATAGATGCACCATGGATAAACCCTTCCGCTACCTCATTATACCCAATTTCTCCACGGGCATTACATACATTCTCATATTCTTTTCACGCTCACTATGCTGACTTGGGTGTCAGAATACCATCGAGAGCATCCCACATTTTCGCCCACAGCTGTGGTTTTGCATGTTACGCCATGAAGCACACGAATCATCTCCCTTGGGAGTCATATGGTCTCTAGCAGTATCCATCGCTACCACAATACCACTAGCACCACCATCAGGACACCAACATCATGCCCTCGGAGAAAGCTAACTTACTAGTAGAGTTTAAGAGGTCATTTATCAATGAGAATGGAGATTAGTTCGCTTTCGTTAAATGTTTGTCGTAGTTAGTTGTATTGTTTCTTTCTCGAAATTAATTTTTTAATCTAAGTTATCTAAATATCTAGTTTTTTTCTTCTCTAGTAATATAATACGTTTAGATTTAAGGAAAAAACAAAACAAAATTGAGCTATAAATGAAATCATGAGGGTATCACTATAGCCTTGGTTCTACGATCAGGATGTGTCTATAATATAAGAAGGAATGGTCCCACATGGAGGTGGTGGAGCCGGGAGATGGTCCCACACAACCTCACATGACTTTATTAGTTGGAAGCTGAAGGTGTACCCCATTGATATTTGGTGGATCCATGTTCTTAACTAATGCTTTGTTCCTCATATTTATAATATGTATTTAATAAAGCTATATATATAAGTATTCTTTTTTTCGGAATATATATAAGTATTCATTTATCAGTATTTTAGTAAAAACAAAAATTAAAAGAATTAGATGAATCTTCTTCTCCACATGCCCTCATGCTTTGGATGCGTTCAGCTATGAAACTGATCCATGTGCCTATTTATATGCTTGACGTCACCATTTCCATCTTTTCTTCTTCTTGAAAGTGATTCGTCAACCACTGCTGGCTCCCCATACATATATTTTAAGTTATTTTACATATTGTATATTATTTTATTCTATTATCTGAGCTGTCCATTTGAAACTGTCTATATAGGAAGACATTTGCATATATTGCATCTTCTTTAGGTATATATTTTTATTTCAATTTTTGGTCCCACAATGTGATACAAAAACCAAAGGAAAATTCCATGAAATTCAACACTGGCCTTTTGAAAAATAAAATGAAACGTATATCACTAGCAGAGCCGGTCCTGTCGAGTTTTGGTCCTGGGCGAAAATTTTAATTAGGCCTTCATATTAGAAAAAAAATTATAATATCATAAGAATTTAAATAAAAATTCTACATTAATAAAACTAATTCTTCATTAAAAGATAATATTACATAACAAAAAAATTTAAACCTCAAACGAAAAAAAAAAGAGTACCCTACATTACAATATTACAACGGAAGAACTAAACACTCTAAATTTTGAACGAGCAATTTATAAATTTAATATAATTTTTTTTTGTTCAAAAATCATAAAGACATATATCATTTATAAAACTTGTACGGCAATTAGTAAAATTTGAAAAAGAAAAAAAAAGCACCACAAGTAGGCTGTAGTCTATAGCAACTTGCAAGTTGCAACTTAATTAATTCTTATTTTTTTGGCAAAGCAATATTTAATAAATTGATCAAATTCAGAATTGTCATCAAATGTCAAAGCAAACAAATTCAGTTATTAAAACAACTTAATAAATTTAGAACCAAAAGAAAAGAGAAATATCTACGATACTTTGTAACAATTAAAAAAAAATACTTAGACAAAAAAATATTGTCTACCATAAAATCTAAAATATATAATTATACCTATTTAGTTTATTAACAAATTATAAAATTGATATATTTAATTATAGAATATAAACTAAATTAAATATAAAATTAAAAGATTAAAATTACCTGAAAATAACCTTTGAAGATCGTTGTCCAAAAAAAAAACCTTTGAAAATTTGATTGTCTTCTATAAAATCTAAAATTTATAATTATAACTATTTAGTTCATTAACAAATTATAAAATCGATATATTTAATTTTAGAATATAAACTAAATTAAATATAAAATTTTAAGATTAAAATTACCTTAAAGGAAAAGATCGTTGTCTAAAAAAAGAACCTCTGAAAATTTGATGAATGTACTTTGAAATATACCATTACTATGTTAATTTATAGGTAGATCTTTTTGCTTTAACTTAATAGTAATTAAGAATAATGATGATAGTTTTAGTAAATCAAGAGAAAAAAAGACATATTATATTGAGAATTGGAAGAGGTTTTTACCGTTAACATTAAAAGTTGGAATCAGAGACTTACTTTATATAATGAAATTTGATTAGAAAAAATAAATCATAAATAATGGACTGGTATTATATTGGGCCTTATTTTCTTTAATATATAAATAAATTATAAAGAACCTAAAAAATTTTGGGCCCTTATAAATTTTGGGCCCTGTGCAGTCGCCCTTGTTGCACTTGCCAAGGACCGGCTCTGATCACTAGTAGTACATTTAAGGGAAGGGGTTCTTTTTACCACGAGAGTATGAAACGTGAATCTCGCTTTATAAATGTTAAAGTACAATTATCCTCAAGACACAAGTATACTGTTAAAATGAAGAGCGAGAAGATCTGGGAATACATTGAGAAAAATAATTGTTTTTTCTTATTATAGCAAAAAATCGTCAAAAAAGTCTTTCACCCCATCCAAAAATCCATCTTCTTTCCAAGTTAAAAATTTACCCCAACCTTAAAATTCTTCCAAAATCTTACAAACTAAAAATTGTCCCAAAAATTATTTTCCAGGTCCTACTGTTTTTGGTTACTATTCTGTTTTTTCGTCCCTAAAATCTAATCTTAGATCTGCCAATATATTACGCCCATTGATGCCCAAAATTTGATGTTTGGGCTATATACAAACTTTTTATATGAATAAAATTGTCACACTAATACTGAGATCATATTTGATAGGGCCATTAACTTTATAAAGCCAACCCACCACCCCTGATTATAAAACATTCACTTTTCTAATCAGTAATTGAAAGCCAACTAATAAGAATAAAAATCTTAAAATACCTTCTCTTTCACTATTAACTACAGATTGAACCCACCCCAAACACAAATACCCATTACATTTCTGAAAACCCTCTTCCCTCTCACACTCATCGCCACCCTCACCCTCAACCCACCTCCTCTTCCACCCACTCTGCTTCCTATTTATATTAGAAACCCCAGCCATCCATTACCCACTCTGCTTTCTCTCTCTCTCTCTCTCTCTCTCTCTCTCTCTCTCTCTCTCTCTCTCTCTCTCTCTCTCTCTCTCTCTCTCTCTCTCTCTCTCTCTCTCTCTCTCTCTCTCTCTCTCTCTCTCTCTCTCTCTCTCTCTCTCTCTCTCTCTCTAAGCTTCCTACCCACCGCTGCCATGCTCCCATCGAAGCTCCGCCGTCGAGGCTGTGCTGGAGAAGAAGGCCGCCGTCGATGGATAACCCAACACCAGTCCACCACCACCAATAAGCTCATCTGCATCCATGGATAACCTAACACCAGTCCACCACCATCAAAAAGTTGCAACAGTGGATAACCAACCACCAGTCCACCACCACCAATAAGTCAAAGACCACCCACATCCCAACCATTCGAATCACCCTGAAACCCTACCAAGATCGCACCCCAGCACCACCACTAACAAGATTCGAATCACCACCAATAAGCTGCATCAGTGGATAACCCACCACCATCAACCATCCACCATCAGCCACAACCATTCGAAACCCAAATCACCACCATCAACACCATTCCACCACCACCTCTCTTTCCCTCTCGGCAGCACACTCTCCGCCATCCCACCACCATCACTCTCGGAGTTAAACTTGCTGAGTCGAGCCCACAAGCAGCCTCAACGCAATAAGTTGCATCAGTGGATAAGCCACCACCATCAACCATCCACCATCAGCCACAACCATTCGAAACCCAAATCACCACCATCAACACCATTCCACCACCACATCTCTTTCCCTCTCGGCAGCACACTCTCCACCATCCCACCACCATCACTCTCGGAGTTAAACTTGCTGAGTCGACCCCACAAGCAGCCTCAACGCAATATAGGTTCAGCCCACAAGCAGCCTCAACGCAATATGGGTCCAGCCCACCAGCAGCGTCAACGCAGTATTGGTCCAGCCCACTGTCGAAGTAGTATGGGTCCAGCCCGCTCATCAATCAACACACCGATTTGACCCCCTGCGCCATTCATGGCTTCCATTCAACAACAGCGTTAATAATGGGTGTGGGTGTTGGGGCTGTGAAAGAGGATATCAAAGCCAGTCGTGGGGAGTGATGTTGTTGGGCTTAGGGGTTGCGGGTAGTGAGGCTGGTATCGAGGGAGTTGAAATTGCGCCACTTGCTTAGAATAGAAGGAGAATTTCGAAGGGGTTAAGATTGATTCATTTACTGAAGAAATGGATGTAACACAACATCGTGTTTTTTGGATTTGTTTTGTTCATAGTTGTTCATTCTTGTTTGGTTCTGAATTAGTAATGCTAGCTCTTGTTTGATAATAAAGATTTATTGGTATTATTTACAATTGATTGTTGGTAAATAAGAACTTTGTGTTTATTTATACATGAATTTGGTAATTTTTTTTAGTAAAAACAGTGTTTGATTGATTGTGTTTGTTTGTAAATGAAATTAGTAAACAATTTGGTAAAGAATTTGGTCAAGCCAGTGAGTGAATGAGTTTTTGTGTGATGTTTTTGTAAAGACATTAATTTGTGTGATCTTTTTCTGCTATAGGTCTGTACTCCCCGAGTCCATAATCGAGGAGGTCTGTACCGTGTGGAACTTGAGTTAATGTAATATGGACTAACACGGGCTGTACCCATCACGAGAAGGGGTAAAAAAGACATAATCCTAACTATAAAGTTAGAAAATTGATGTAATTAGGATTGTTTTTCAGTTTGGAGGTATTTTATTAATGTCCAAAGTTTGAGGCTCTATAAAGTAATTTCCTCTATTTAATATGATCATGTTTGCCGCTTTTCACAAAATAATAGAGAGACGGAGCAATGATTTTTGTTGGGAAAAAAGAAGAGACCGAACATAATTCACTATTAGATACAACTACTCTAGCGTTTAAAGAATTAGCAACCACACCGTGCTCATTACTTAATACACATGTAGCGACCGTTCGTGATCGCTAAGATAAAAAAGATATAAATAGAAAAAAAGGCTTTAGTGACCATATAAGTGATTGATCTCATCTAATCAGTACCAACACCTGTGTGGTTGGGATAGTTTTGGGCATAAAAAATTAAAAAAAAAAAAGATTCCAAACAACCGAATGAACGGTAAAAGTCACCCACTCATTATCGACCAGCTGTGTAGTTAGAAAAGTTTTAGGCCGAAAAAATTGATTCCTCGACCACCGAGTAGTTGAAAAAGTATGTCATGTGAAATAAATAATATATAATGTTAGATGGGGATTTTATCGACAACACATAAGGTCGGTAGTGGCGTCTTTTTCTGACCGCTAAATGACCTTCTAGCGACCATTATCAGTGGTCGCTAAAAGACCACATAACAAATACAAGAACGGTCGCAGAATCATCATTTCTAACCCAAACTAATAAAAACCATATATCCAAAAATGAAAATTAACCACCCGGTTTTGATTCCAACAGGGTCAGTCCTTTTACCGTCGCCTACCACCACCTTGACTTACCCATATCAAGAGAGCCAATTTCCACCATTAATTCTTCTATTCCATTTGAGATGTTTTTTTTACTATTTTCATGAAGAAAAGATTAAAATTCATCTATTTATGATTTATTTTTGGATACTAAGCTTGTTAATGGCTATATAGATATAATATGCGTAATAATTGTTAATTTTTGGCTAAATTTTAAGAATTTAGAATGATTTGTGATAAAAATGTATAAATATTTGACCTAAAAATATATGATTTTTCTGAATTATGTTATTGTGAGTTATGATAATTCATGATCATATTATAAAGAATATGCGTAGTTTATAGTTAATTCATATATATAGAGATATTACACAATATATTGATTCACATTTATATTACATACATTTGTATATTTGTCTAAATTATTTCTTGTATGATGAATTGAAGTGAAAATGAATATGTCTATTGATAAAAAGTGAAATAAGTCAAGAGATAAGGCTACTTTAGCTTTTATTAACGGGGTAAAGTGTTTCTTAGTGTTTTCTTCAATACATATGAATAGACAGTCAATGTCTATGAAATATGTGCACGACTAATGGAAAAAATATTAACTAAGTAAGAATGCATATATTGAGGAATGTATTTTTATTATCGTATTTAATTTGGAATTTCATTGATGAAATTGAACTCTTTTCCATGAGTGTTGAGTCGCGTCATGTTGTAGATGAATATATGATGATGTGTTAGATAATTTTGAGTGACATTAAAACGAAGTGGACACGAAAATGGTATACGAGCATGTTCCATGAAGTAGTCTAGGTTCTTTTGATGTGTTGGTTGCGGAATTGCAAACCGAGTTGTATTGCGGTTTCACAAAAATGGGTTCGTTGAATTTTATTGCAAAAATGATGTACATAAATCTAAAAAATCAGTGGATGAATACTTATTTCACAATACTTCTACACTTGTTGAGTCGTGCCGATGAGCATACCTTTTCCATATCGTATGAAGAGTACAACAAGATACTAAAGAGTTTGCGTTTCGGGTACAAAACAATTGATATTGGACGATTGTGATTTTTATTGGGATGATTACACTCTGATTTGTAAGTTATCTAGGTGGAACCCAAAGAAGAGGAGGATAGGGTCTTATAAAAAAATAAGATATTTTCTCATTGCCCATAGGCTACAATGATTGTACGTTTCGTGATACAGTTCAAATGATATAATTTTGCATAAGATTGGACAATCTACAGACGATTATGCTCTGCGTTATCTAGTTGATGTCATTAGTTGAAAGATGTTTGACGATCGACACCTAGAGTTTTTTACAGAGCCTCGTTATATTTGTTTGGGCTTAGCCACTGATAGATTTTGATGCATTTTTATAGATTAAACAATCTGTATATCACGTGTCCAGTTATATTGACCCCAAATAACTTACTACTGTGGTTATGCATGAAAATATCCACGTACATTTTAATGTTATTGATTCTAGGTTCACATTGTCCCGATAAAGATTTGAATGTATTTCTTCATCCTATGATAGATGAGTTGAACATGGTGTGGAGTAATAACATCCCTACTTATGAAGCACATGAGTAGAAAGCATTGGATATGCGTGTGTTGTCCTCTGAAGTATTAGATAAAATAATCCACTCAAAGGATGAAAACTCGCACGTTTACAAGTAGACACAATTAATAAAAGTGATAAATATGTTAATCTCCACAAGAAATAAAATCTAAAACGTACGTCTAGTTTTAAATTAAATATTCATTGAGGTAAAAGATTATAAAGTCGATAAGATTTGTTTTGTTTTACAGATTAATGATTAAATACTAAGATTATGAATTAAGAAACTAAATTAGCTAGATAGAAGATAACTAAGGTTATGAAAAATGGAAAGAAACGTAGCTCGAGATACTCATAATCCCTACTAAAGATGGCATGGACTTAAATTCAATTATAAGAGCAAAACATGTCGTTGTTGCAAATCGGGATTCAAAGGTACACCCTAAGTCTCTTGGGAGGAAGTAGTGTCTGCTAGTTAATACTAGGAGTCTATTCCGAGTGAACCTACAATATTATCCAAAGATTAAGACTATATTACCATATCACGATTAGCTAATTACTTTAGATCTTCTGATTATTTTACTCAATTAGGCGTAATTACCATAGTTCCACTACTAAATCCCCCTCTGGGGAGTAATATAATAGCTAAAAAACCTTATGCATGTGACCCAATACATAAATTTAAGCATAAAACAAAAGGATAATCACAACTACAATAATTTTACACTTTGTTAAATATAAAATCACAATTTTTTTCAAAAAATATCCAATTTATGAGTTAGGGTTTATACCCAAGTATCTCAAACTCCTATAAAATTAAGTTCATAATGGACTAAAAATAAATAAGAACTAAAAGAGTCATAATAAAGCAAAAAAAAAACGAAGAATTACACTAATTGATTAGGAATGAAAGTGAAATATGGTGTTGAAGATGAATCATTGTTTCCTTCCCTTTGCTCCCAGCGTTCTAAACTCTCTAATATGATAAGTCATGTG
Organism: Nemophila menziesii; assembly: GCA_029959085.1. Taxonomy (NCBI): domain Eukaryota; kingdom Viridiplantae; phylum Streptophyta; class Magnoliopsida; order Boraginales; family Hydrophyllaceae; genus Nemophila; species Nemophila menziesii. The sequence continues at coordinate 522,523 of JARWIR010000139.1, read as the reverse complement.
TTTTGAGGCTAAAAATCAGTTTATATAGTCCTCAACCACGTTTTAGCTCAAATGAGTCAACTTAAGTGAGTCAAAACTGGACTTGTGGATTCTTTAAATCTAGACAGTTTTGGGTCTTGTCATTAAGACGCCCATAATATCTTCAATTTAATTCTAAATTTCAAGTTGTTTCTGCTCGCACGATCTATACTTGAAAATCTATCTTGAGCTTAAATTTCATGAGCAACCCATTCACTAGTTATGAGTTATGACCTTCAAACATCGATGGAAGCATTCTATTGGCAATTCTTGTTGAACTTTAAATAGACTTCTTGACTCCTTTTGCGACTTGTCTTGGATTTCTTCGTGACTTTTTGACTTCCTAACTTCATCTTGTTGTCTAATACCATCCATGTACCTAGAATTTTTAAACTTAACACTCAAATTATCTCAAATTTCTTTATATATATATATATCATTAAAGATTCGCTAAAATTCAAAAAAATGTCAAATAAAGGGATAAATCACACAATTAAACCTCAAAACCCAAGCCAAATGACATCTCTTACGTCTCTAAATTTATCACAAAAGAAGAGATATCAAGACTTTCAAGGTTTTGTTGTTCCGACAAAATAAATACAATAGAGGATCCTAATACCAAGAATCTACATGGGAGAAGGATGTAATAATCCCATGATAAAAAATGTACAACAAGTGTCATAAAGTCCTACTCAAGAAAAAATTCACAACTATATTATCCTACACATATTCAACATGTTAAAACTCTAATAGAGATAACCTTAGCAATGCAAAAAGGGACACTAGAATACTTAGCTCGAAGTGATGGCTAAAGGGTGATTCTCGATACTTCCATGACATGTAGTGGCCTACTAAGTAACTTCCTTTCTGATCATTCATTATTCATCACAAAACTAAGAATCATAGGGTTTTCTCTGTTATAGTGTATGGCTTAAGGTAGGTATGATATGTATATTTGGATAATGCAGAATGAGATTTTGACCCTCTCCTCACTAACCAAACAACTAACCTCATAAGAACTTGAGTTGACGTGCAAATATGTACTCCCTCGACCCCTTTTTGGTGCAAAGATTATCATATCCTATTTTTCAAAACAATTTATTTTGATGTTCAAATAACTCACTTACCGAATTCTTTTATTTATACACTTTCTTTAATGTTCTTTCTTTTATTCAAAGTTAAACACGGGTCTTGGTTTTATGTAAGAACTCATGTTGACTTATTTTCATTTTTTTTCTTTTATTTTTTTATTTTTCTTGACCGCGACAATGATCATATCAAAATGCATCAATACATAGCACTACACAAGCATAATGCCCACCCAAATGTATTTCAGAACCACGAAGATCCACCACCCTACACTCAAGTTCCAAACGACTAGTCACAAGGAACCGCGACTCGAAAGCGGGTCATATGGAAAAGTCTTACATACTAAGGGGTATTGGCTTATATAAAGGGCTAAAAAAGAATAGTTTTCAAACTCAGAGTGGTTAAGACGGATAATTCGGTTCGATTGTATCATAAAGCCAAGGGGAATAAGTTGTTAACAAAGAACTACCCTAGAAATTAGTTATGTGATCTTGTTACTTATTTATGTCAAAGTTGCAAAGCAAGTAAGGTTTTCATTTGGTCGGATCTCGCGTTCTACACACCAACTCAGTTCTCGCTTAATTTTTAAGTCCGTATATGCATTTTTCACTAATTAATTTTTTCATGCTAACATGTTTTTCATATGTGCACTCAAGTACAAATATGGACTATTTCACATATCAAGTACATTTTACTTGTAATTGACTCGTATATAAAAATATTTTTCAAGCATCAGTTACTAGTTCCTACCTTTTCTTATACTACTTTTTAAATTTTTTTGGATTGTTGATTTTTTCTTACACAACAAATACCCCACCCCTAACTCAAAGATGAATTGTATCCCCACGAATCGAAAAGACTCAAAAATAAATATAAACTAGCATTATACACCTAAACATATGATATACAAAGGCTAACGAGAAGGTAAAAAGTACTTACCTTCGCGAGAATCGCTCAATCGCTAAGTTAGGAGTTGACGTTCTCGGTCCATGATAGGTCTTTGATGATGTGCGCGGATTTGCTTAGCCATGCAGGTTGTTTCGGACTCAATTGGTCTTTTGAATCATCAAGAACTATCTCATTTTTCGTGTCATATTTCACTTTTTTTGTTATCATTTTTCCATTTGATCTTCAATTAAAGTGTGATTGGCGGAACTGGAAAGATCTGGAAAAATTAAGCGGTAAGGCTCGATAAAAGTTGATTCTGATACCTAAGCGAAAAGTTATGACCTTTCGAAAATTCTCCAAAAACGATATAACAAGGGCAAAACAGAGTTTCAGGGTGATTTCTAAGTGTGATTTCACACTTAATTTGTCTCGTATCTCGTAAACTACCAAACACAAAAGTTCCGACTCCGGTAATTTTGGACCTCGTTTCCCTCTAAAAAAAACTTCTCGGAAATTTTCTAGAGTTCTAAAACTTCGTAGTTTTTATAATTTTAAGTGTGTTCTCCATGACTTTTATGGGGCATCTTTCGAGTTTTCGTCTCTGATCCGAATTTTCCTCTGATCCGAAATCAAATACCGCAACTAGAATATATGTTTTTCTCCTGGAAAAAAAATTGGCCAAAATGTCTTCGGTTAGTCCTCCATTTAAATCACCCAAATATGGTCCGGCACAGAAATTTCCAGCAGAATTTTAAAAATAAAAAGTTGCACTAAGGTCACTGCATTTGATTACTTGAAATTCTCTTCAAATCTTTAACCCCCTCCCTGCAAATCCGAGTCTCCGAGAGTGCTTTGATCAGTTTCTTGATCCATTTACATTGTACAATGTTCGAAGCTAAAGTTTCTCAACTTCTGACAATGGAGATATACTCTGTTCCGTAGTAGTAATGAATTCAGGTTGTCTATTCGGGAACATAAGCAATTCTCAAATCTAAACTCTGTGAACTAATATAACTCACACTCTTTCTAAATTAGTTCAATTTATAGATTCCACCTCAGCCAAGAACAAACTATAAACAGATCGATGATCCAAGAATCTAGACTTGCCACTAACATACGATATTTGACAAAAACCTCAACAATACTCCAAAATTCGATCGCACTATTCGAAGTTGATCATTAGCGCCCTCCAATTATGCATATCCACAAGAGCTTTACCCTGCACTCCAGTAGTATCCCAACGATCCAATTCAATCCTCAAAATATAACCATGACACTACCTTCCATAAGAGCTATCACCCAATTCTGCAGAAGCTGATATAGCGGATAGCGGATACCATAGTAACTTTATCTGGCCTATGTCTTTGCTGAACCATCTCTCATCAATACATCAAATGCTTCAGTTTTCCTCTTTAGGCGCATTTACTGTGACGGGACATGGGAGATTTGGTCCGAGCAACAGTTAACCTCATAATATATATGCGTGAGAACCAATTTGGAATTTTGTTGCAGCAGATATAAATTATTGATTTGAACAAGTAGCAGAGTACAACGAATTAATGAAGCAGGCCTAGAGTTGGTGGTATGGTGATGATTTTGGATTATGGTTGTTGATGTGAACGTCGTGTTTACAGTGAAGTGGCTTATGGTGGTGGAATCTGAGGCGGAGTGGCCATGGTGACAAAGACGATGATTTTCATTTTTTTCCCTCGTGTACAACATTTAATCCGCCTTGGCAGGATAAATCATTCCCTCTTGGCCTTGACAAAAAAACGTTCAGGTGGCCACTGTGTTGAAATCCAGTACACCAGAGGCTCGACATGGCCTTTCTCCGCCTATCCGGTCCGGCCGGATATATTCTTCCTCTTGCGGTCGTAACATAAATAGATCCGGAACTTGCAACTCTTCTTTCCTTGTACCTCGACCCTCGTATCTGAGACGACACTATTAACCGTGAATGGCACAATCCAAATAGTTTTGTATTTTCGTGGTCTATCTACGAAAATGGGAGCTTTGACATCCACCCAAACTCGTCTTCTTGTTTCTTCCACACGGTTTTGCTTGAAAGTTTCGCAGTTGAGATTTTGGTCAAACTCTGGAGCATCAAAAGGCTACTTACCTTTCTTTTATTCAACTTCGATACTTAAGGTAACGGAACCTTCGTACACGTTAATCATTGTGCTCCCAATGGCTAGAAATAAACACTACAAGATGAGATTTGCATCATAATCAAGTATAATGAAGTCAGTAGGTATAATGAGATTATCTACTTGCATTAATACATTCTCGATCACTTCTCACGGGTATGTCCATGTACAATCTATCAATTGTAATAACACTCTTGGGCATAAGGTTCACGCCCACTCCCAAGTCACACAACGCTTTACCATCAAACACACCATCTATCTTGATTGGAAGGTTGAAACCTCCTGGATTTTTGAGATTAAGTGGCAACTTCCTTCGTACCATGGTGGAGATATCCTTAGTTAGCACCACGACCTCAAACTCTGCAAGTTTGTTTTTCTTGGAGAGTGTCTCCTTGAAGAATCTCATATATTTGGGCTTCTTGATGGCTTCGAGTAAGAGAATGTTGATCTTGATTTGACTCAACATCCCGATGAATTTCTTGTACTCACAATCATCATTCTTCTTAGAAACCTTTGATGGAAAAGGCGGTGGTAGATGAATTTTTGAAAGTGGAGAACCCACTCTCGTTTTCTCTTACACTGTTGGAGCTTCCACTGGCTTCTCGACCTCTTCTTCTTTCACCTCTTCAAACCAATCTTTAACTATCACTTCATCCAGATTGGCTTGAGATGCTCTTTCCCTTTGATAGTTTCTACTTCATTGGATACAACTGGTGATGGAGTTACAACCTTTCCATTTCGAAGACCAATGGCCTTATGATTCATGTCCACTATTGTCATAATTATTCTGATGTAAATTGATATATGCATTCGTACCTTTATTGACATGTGCAAGTTGACCTTGTGGAAGAGATTACGTGATCTAATTCATTTTTTGTTGCAAGATTTGCATCGTTGCCCTGTGAGAATTCAGCGTCTCATTGGGTTTATCCATCTTCTCACCAGCTATAAGCACGAACTGAATAAATCTATTCGCCAACTCACTTGCGCCTTCTTGTAGATAGGTGTGGAACACCTCCTGAGTTGGATTTTCCTCATATGAATTGTAAATTGGCTTTAGAGGAGTTTGGTTTCCATACGTTTTTCCAATCGAGTACTGATTTTGGGTTCCCTGTTGATAGTTGGTTCCTTGAGGTTGAGGTTGACACAAATTTCCTTGTTTCACATCTCTATATGAATTTGACCATTGGAAACCTGCATAATTGTTACAATTACTCTAACGGTAGTTCCCATGGTTACTCATAAAGAAATCTGACTCTGGGTTTCTTTGACACTCTTCCCAACTGTGATTATTGGCCCCACGACTCGAACAACCATATTGTTCTTGTACTAAATTTACCTCGGTTTGCATAAGTTAATCTCCTTGGTTAAAAACCAAGTCTAGTTGTTTCAACTGGTTCTCTAAAGCATCATATTTAGCATTGGTTGTAGTATCAACATCGAAACGTAACATACCTCTTGAATAATCTGACATGGGGGCTTGCAAAGGTTGCCAACTCATCTTGTTCGTCACGATCTTCTCCATACTACCTACTGCAGCAGTTGGATCCTTTATTATGAAACCACCACCGCCTATGTTATCCAGCCTTTCCCTCTAACTCGCTTGAAGGTCTCTACATAATATAGCAAGTTGTAGTTTAGAATTGTACCAATAAAGTGGGAACTTTTTTTTTAACCAGATGAGATTAGCTCACTGGCCAGGACCTTGGTTTACCAATCTAGTGGTGCAGGTTCGAACCGAGTCAATGACTCCGAGTTCAAAGTAGCTCTCCTATGTAGCAAAAAAAAAGTGGGAACTTTTTGGGTTCATCTAGGATCACGTCCAAGCCTCGCCTAGGTCTATCCAGAATCTTTTTGAAAGGTTGCAAGTTCTATCTATGCTTTTACCCTAATTGTTTGAGGGTAAAACCTGTCAAAGAATGTTGTCTGAATTTTGTCCCATGTAGGTATGAGATCAGACACTTAACGATCTAGCCACTCGTTTTCACCTCTAATCATGAATAAAGGAAACATGAAGTAGTTTAGCTGTTTCCTTGCGTCGTAGATTTGTATGAACTTCAGGTTTCCTCGTACTGGATCTTCATATATAGCTCCACCGTAATTCCCATAATTTGTAAATATGCTCAACATACGTACTTCAGACTTGAATCTTGTTGCCTGAATAGCTGGTGGGGAAATTCTAAGTGGTTTCACAAAAAACTGAAAACCTTGAGATCCTCCTCCTTGATTGACTTGAGGATGCATGTCGTTGAATCCATAAATATTTTCAAATTTTTGTTCCATCGATATTCTCATTGACAAGACCCCTTTTCCCACTAGCAAATTCACTGCTGGTACAAGGTTGCCCTGTGTGTCGTAAACTAGTTGAGAAGACATCACTTCTTATTGTTTTTGTTCTTTTTCTAAGCTATTCAGAAGACGAAACAGTACAACAGGATCGTCGAGTGTGCACTAAGTATAGTACTTGCAAAACATCTATGCAAGAACATGCGTAAAAACTAACAACACTACTTTAAAAGTAAACTAAAAGAAAGTTAAGTAGTGAATCCTCGGCAACGTGTTCCAAAAACTTGTTGTCCTCTAAGATGTGATATACTATCAACCACTCAAAGGACTAAAACTTGCAAGTGTATGAGTAGTCACAAGTAATAAAAGTGAAAAATAAGTTCGTATCCACAACAAGTAAAGAGTTAACATGTACGTTTAGTTCTAAATTAGATATTCATTGAGGTAAAAGATTAAAAAGTAAATAATTTTTTTTAGTTTAATAACTAAATACTAAGACTTGAATTAAGAAACTAAATTAACTAGAAAGAACTATATGGAATTAATTGCAATTATAAGGAACAAATTGGACATTGTTGCTTATCTGGATTCAAAGATACACCCTAAGTATCTTCCAATTAAGTGGGGGTTTCTATTTAATACTAGGAGCCTCTCTTGAGTGAATCTACAATATTGTCTCACAATTAAGGCTATATTACCCTCACATAATTACATAATTAGTTTAGATTTTTTAGTTTTTCATCTCAATTAGGCGTAATTACCCTATATCCACTACCAAATCCCCCTCTAGGGCCTAATCTAGTAGCTAACAAACCCTATGCAAGTGGCCACAATACACGAAATTAAGCATAAACACAAGGATAATTACAACATCAACAGTTCCACACTTTATATAAATATAAAATCTTAAATTCTTACAAGTAAATCCAATTCACGAGTTAAGGTTCATAGCCCAAGTATTTCAAGCTACTAGAGAGTCTAGTTCATGATGGAAGAAAAGAAAATAAAATGTAAAAGAGACATAATTAAGCATAGAAATAAAAATAAGGAAAAATTGCAATAATTGATTAGAAAAAAAAATGAAATAAGGCGTTGAAGATGAACTACTTACTTCTTTCCCTGTGCTCCATATGTTATAAGCTCTATAAAATCATGTGTTTTGACGCTAAAAACTAGTATATGTAGTCAACATCCAAGTTTTAGCTCAATTAGGCCAAACTTAAGTGAATCAAAAGTGGCCAAATAGACTCTTTCAAATCTAGACAACTTTGAGTCTTGTCAATAAAATGACCACAACTTCTTCAATTTAACTCCAAATTGAAAAACATTTTTTCTCACGTGATCTAAAATTGAAGGACCATCTTTGACAGAGGCGGAGCCAGGATTTTTGTTAGGAGGGGGGGAGAGGGGCAATGCCCCCGATTTTTTTTGTTAATTGAACTATACATTCCTATATTTTGTAAAAAGTACGTAAAGGTCCCTATATTATTAAGAAAGTGCTCTAAAAGTCTCTATATTTTGCAAAACACTATATTATAAACTTAGTATGCTTAAATACGCGAGTTTGTGGTGGATAAATGATTGGGCTTTATGGGCTTATTAGACGGTGGTTAAGAAAATATGGTACTAGCAGATGTTTTAAAGAGGGAACTCAGGAAGGTAAGATAATTTATGGGGAGGCTACGATATTTTGTAAATTTTTGGGGGCCAAGCAAAAATCTAGAAGATAATTATGTTATATATATATATATATATATATTAATTTTATAAAGGTTGCATTTTTTTTTTCTTAATACTCAGGGGGTTCCATGGCCCCCTCTATCTTGGTTGTGGCTCTGCCCCTGATCTTTAGATCAATTTTCTTGAGAAAATCATTATCAGTTATGAGTTATGGATTTCAAATAGAAACATTTTGCAGGTAATTCTAGTTGAGATTTTAATGGACTTCTTGACTATTTATGTGGATCACGAGGGTAATACCATCGCATAGTGGGCAAAAACTATTTGGTGTGAAGTATGAAGTTTTGGAAATCATTGAGGGATGCAGTTTGGATCACGTCAAATATCATGACATAGAATCTTGAAATTATTCAGGCATTAACCATATGTATAGTGCTAGATGGAATGTTAGGTTGTTGTTGCATAAAATTGCTTGAATCTCTGGAGGTTCGATGGTCTTTTAGCTATATTCCTCGTCAGAGTTATCCACCCCTAATATATATGAAGTGTTTTGAAGAACAAAATAGGGGAACAAAAGAACATTCTTTTGTCAATTGATTTTTTTTTACAAAAAAGAGGTAAAACATCATTTACAACCATGAACATTGAACCAATCTTGCTATGTTTATACAAAATTAGAGCCATACAAAAAACCACCATCCAGGTATTTATCAAAACTTGATGATCAATCAATGTTTTGTCTTGATCATTGTGCCAAGATATATGCCATTCCATTGAAAAATCTTTTGATGCGAGAAACTTTCCATGTCATAAATTTAATCAACCATCATCTAATCTTGTGGATAATAGGCTTGATTTTCCAATTTGCACTTGACCTATTTCTGATATCTTGAACAACTTCAAGGTTGTCTGTGTAAAACAAGCTACTCGATAAATTATTACCAGTTGCTGCTTTCATCGCATTAAGCAACACCCATGTCTATCCTTCGACAACGGAACTAACTCGGTATCAGTTTACTTCTTTATATATTACATCGCCTTGATTGTTAATAGCAACTATTGTTATACGATGACTTCCCACTTGTTTGTTAAAAACGCATCATTCAGCCAAACAATATCAACTTCATCTTGTTGCTTGCGATCATGGAGGGAAATTTCATTTCGAGTTTATTGTTTTTAGTAGTAACTCAATCTTTCTCAAGATTCATGTTTCAAATATATCCTTGATAAGTAAATTTGTACTGAGGTTGGTTTTCCTTGGGATCCAAGACATAACCTCGAATACTCCTAGTATCTTTGCTTTCCCTATATTTCAAAGGGTACCTAAAATGAAGGAAGTAATAACTCTCTAATCCTACCAATTGTTTGTGTAGCTCTAGATAACTCCAGTAATCCACTCATTAATTGTAATTCGATAATCGCAACCAATTTTGATTTGTGTTGCTGAGGAGGCCCATATTGCGATGTTAAAGGGGCAATACAATAAGAGATGTTCAACCAAATCCGAATCATTCTCACACCATTCACATCTAGCACACTTTTCCTTTTCATAATTATGTTTGTATAGATTCTTTTTTGTTGGAAGGGCACCTTTGCAATAATTTCATGTGAAAAAATTAATTTTGTTGGGACATTGCATGCCAGATCGTGCTCGAGATTCTTTTATTACTTGTATCAATATTTGATGAGTCTTGGAATTTTTGAGACATCTCGTCATGTACAAGAATATGGTATCCACACTTTTTTAGAAGATCTTCTTTTCCAAAGTGATTTTGTTGAGTACTTTGATAATAACTTCTTTTCCACCGTCCTAAATAAGTGTTGTTACCCAACTGTATGTCTTTCTCAGTAATCGATCTTTAATATAATTAAACTTTTTGGTCTTGGATCTTTTAAGATTAAATCAGGATACCGAGATATTTTCCCAACAACTCTATTTTCATGATAGTGTGAGTGTTTGTCACTTGATCCATAAGCCATTCGATGGCGCCTTTACTGAAATAGATAGTCGATTTCTCAAAATTAATCTTTTGTTCTGAAGCATAGTAATAGTCCTGAATTGTTTCTTTGAAAAATTGTATCTTGTTTTTATGAATAGCGTTGAAGAATAAAGCATCGTCTACAAAGAGGAGATGAGTAATACGAGGACAATTTCTAGGAAGAGAAATTCATTTGATGTTCCTTCTCTTTATTGGAAATTAATCAATCTGATCAGTCCTTCAATCATGAGTAAGAACAAAAGTGGGGAGAGAGGATCTCTATGTCTGATTCCTTGATGTGGACGGAATATTTGCATCCTTGCGTTGTTAAGCTTACTTTAAAAGGAGACCGAGGAGATATAATAAAAATCTAATCAATCCACTTTTTAACAAAATTTTGGCTTGTTGAGAATTGTGATAAGAAACTCCCAATTAACTTGATCATAGGCTTTCTCCATATCGAGTTTGACCGCTGCATGAAATTTCTTTGATTGTCTTTTTATTTTCAGAAAATTTGACATTTGAGCAATAAGGTTTTTGTCATTAATACATTCCCATTTGATGAAAGCTAGCTAGGTTGGTGAGACAATATCATCTATATCCAGATGAATACTCAAAGTGAGAGTTTTCGCAATGATCTTGTAACCAAATTTGACACATGAGACTTGGCATCTTTGACTTCTTCTTGGACTTCAACCCCTAGGACCGGGGTAATAAGAGTGTCGTTAATCTTCTAGAGATCTAATATTATTTGTTGAAGAAATCAAGAACCAACAAAATATATTGTCTTTCAAAATGTCCCAAAGTTTTGAAAGAAGTTGCACGGGAGACTGTTAGGTCCCATGACCTTTGATCCTGACATGTTGAAGACTGTATTTTTTACCTCTTCCATATTTTGGATGTCTGTGATTATATCATTCATATAATTAGTAACTTTAGAAAAGGTATGATTGGCTACCTTCTCTAAGCCCGTTGCAGGCATGTGTGAGAACAAATATTCTTAGTATTTAATAAACATATTCTAAAGATGTTCTCGGTCCAGACATCCTTATCATCCTTGAAACGACGTTGAGGTTAATGGTCCTTCTCATGAGTGTCATGGCATAGAAAAATATGGTATTTTTGTCACTTTTTTATCCAAAGATTCCCACTCTATCGGACCAAAAAGCTTCTTCCTTGTTCAAGGTCTTCTAATTCCTTCGTTATATCAATAACCAAATTTGATTCTCGTCCGTGGGTGGCTCGTCTTGGATATCCGTCAAATTTTCTTTATATTTGATGACGAATTTCCTACTATTAAAAAATGTCCTCTTGCTCCATTCAGGCAACGCCATACAAGTTACATTTTTTTGAGACAAAATTCTTGAATCAAAGAGATCCGGTAGAGATCATCCCATGAATATATAACAATATCCAGAAATTGTTGATTTTCGAGCCACTTTGATTCGAACATGAAAGATAATTTATTTATTTTCTTTGATGTATCTCTTTGGAAGTGAGAAGTGAATGATCTGAACTGATAACCGACGACACTTTCACGGTCTTATATGGAACAATGTTCGACAATTCACTACTTTCTAATTACTGGTCTAATTTTTCTTTAATGAAATATCATATTTCCTCTTGTTCATCTATATGAAAAAACATCCCTTCAAAGGGATGTTAATAAATTTATTGTCATTAATGATCCCATTAAATCGTAACATCCTATCCAAGTTAGCGTCAATCTTTCCACAATTCTCAAAATTATTTGTAATGTCATTAGAATCACCATTAAAGATATCTGGTTCCATGATATTTGATTTCTATTGATGTCTCCTCATTTGTGATAGATTTATATTAGGATGAGACATCATTTTTAGTGATTTAGAAGTCATAATAGCCGATTTTCTTGAGAAATAGTGCACTTTCTTATTTTGAGTCTTGATTTACTAAATTATATTTTTAGAGCATATTGGGTTTAATTATTTATTTAGTGTGAAGCTTTAAAGATAATTATGGAGATTAATTAGATTCCAAGTAAAAGACTACAAGATATGGAAAGAGATAAGCATGGTAATTGGAGATAAAGGAAAGAAAGGCTAAAAACATGGAAAAGGAAAACCTGCCTTAATCCTGAATTTCTGCACCTACGACCACAAATCAGCTTATATCTCAAAAAAGGTGTGGAATTTAGAGAAATGATCAAGAGAAAAGTTGAATATCTTTCCGAGACGATGAATTTGGTATATTCATACGCGTCAAACGGATGAAAATTGAAGCTGCTAGGACCAAAAGAAAAACGGGTCTGATTGCATGTTTTTAGGGTTTGTTTGGATATAGAGAGGATTAATTATTAATGGATAGGAAAGGATAGTATATTAAAGGAAAGAAGAGGAAAGTATTAATCTTGTTTGGATTGAGTAGAAAAAGAAAGGAAAATATTAGTAAAGGATTATTTGAATGTTGTGTTTGGATTGTATAAGTAAAGGAAAGGAAAGGATTATTTTATAACTAAATTACTTTTATACCCTTAATAAAATATATTTTAAATAGAACATAAGGGTAATAAAGATATTTTACTATTAAAGCTAATCCCTTCCTTCTAATGACTCCAAATTGAAGGGATAGAATATAAAGGATTATAAGGTATAACTTTAATCCTTTAATAACTTATCCCTTCAAAAATTTATAATACAAACAAAGGAAGAATAACTATTATCCTTTATAATTCCTTCCCTCCCCTTCTAATCCCTCAATCCAAACATACCCTTAGGGTTACGAATTTGAATTGGGCTTAGAGTCCATTACTTAACCTCTCCTTCAAGAAAACGAATTAGGTCTTCTAAACACCTATACGTACACCCTTATATCACTTGTAAATCATCCTTGCCTCATAGTAATTAGTTCTTAAGGTTTTATTCTTCCAAGTTATTGTAGAGAGCAAGATGATGTCTTTCATTATTTCTTTTAGTTTATTTCCTTCAGGTATGAACTAAACTTCCCATAGCTTGGGTTTTGCATCATGTATAATCTATGAATTCTAATTTCTTTCTATCTAAGTTTCTTTGGGAATTACATGTTTTAAATTGATATTAGCTGCTTACCTTTATATTTGTTTATGTGTTTTGATTTAATGATTGTTTTCCTTGCGGTGCGCAACGTTTAGGATTACCTTAATAGTAGTTAGATGATCACCTTAGATGGGTGTCTAATTATTGAAACACCACATAACGTCTAGTGTCGATATTAGTCCTGACAAAACTGATTCTAACTAGATAGTCATTAGGGTATAATTTAATCACTATCACCATGTATGGAAATTGATTGCTTAGGGCCTTAGTAGCGTTTGATAACCCTATTTGAACCAGCCTCGTGGTGTGTCCGTAGCCCCCTTAGTCGCTCTCAAGGTCTAAGGAATGGGAATTTAGAATCCTGACTAAGTATACAAGAGCTAATATTCTCCCTTATTAACTAGATCTAATAGAAAGAATTAGAAGGATTAGTGCATACTAGCAAAACCTAAGCTATATTTCTCATCTCATATTCTTCGTATTTTATTTTATTGTCTTTATTTTCTTAGTTTTAATTCTTAATTTTGAAATCTATTCTCTTTTATTGTTTGTCTTTTAATTAATTATTGCTTACTCGTTATTGCTACCCATTCGACTAGCACACTTAAGTCCCTGAGAACGAACTCAACTTATCAACTAAAACTTGCATACGTACTGTAATACTTGCAGTATTGTGTCTGTCTAGGGTGAGAGTGCGTAGTTTTCTAGACTTAATTTTATCTTATTTTTATCACACCCTAGGCGACACCATATATTGAGTAAGATGTTCCCAAAGTTAATATCTATCTTTGAAATCTGTTGGCGCATGAACAAAGATGGATACCACGGAATATAATAGATTAATCGATCTTGGTGACTACAAAAGAGGTACTAGACTTAACGACACTAAGTTTGACACTATCCTTCCATGCAAGTAGAACCCCAAAGCTAAAAACTCTTCTCCTAGGTTCAACTACATAAAAATCATTAAAGCATTTAAAATAACTACACAGCCTAGCATCTTTTTTACATAGTCTAGATTCACACAGACACGATAAAACACGATTATACTTAAAAACAAGTGACTTAAACTTTTTTTAGTCAAGGGTACCCTAGCCACTTGACTATCAAAACCAACAAATTATTCATCCATCCTAACTACTTTAGAGGACTGACTGACGTTCTTCAACTCTTGGTTAACGACGATTTCCTTCACATATATGACCCGGGTACTAGAACCGTTCTCAGCTATCACTGCTCACATTTCTAAGGTGTGTCCCACACAATCAATCTCATTATAGTAATATCTCCTCGTAATACTATTACCCCCAACCGTGTTACTCACTCGCTTCAAATTTCACTTCATATTTCTTCTCTAAAACTTGATATTTAACCTCACAAAAGCTTGAGTACATGTCTTATATGAACCTCTGCATCTCGTTGATTCTACGACCCAACGACTAAACTCCCCAGGCTCCATCTTTCTAATATTTCCTTGTCCGCTGAAGTGCTCTATATATGTTCTCTTTTTCAAACTTTTGGGCAAAAATAATTGTTAGCATAGGTGATCCAAGATTGCTTGCACGCACCACGACTAATCCCACAGAGATATACACGCCTCCTTATGTATATTCCCAGGTAAATCAGAACTAGGTTACCCATGTTCAGGGAGGGGTTCAATCGATGTACCTCTTACTTTACACCCGTTAGGGAGGGGATCAAACTCTAGACCTCCCCTTTAAGTGCTGAAGAAATAGCAAGCTCCGTCCAGTTGAGTAGGGTTTGCCACCCTCATCCTCGCTTTAGTGTACCAACGGTTCTCCTCTGCCGTATTAGGTCTGCTATGATCACTTATATGAATGGATTGTGAATTTGGGAATTTTTTCCCAAGTTCGAAAACTTCAAAATTGTTCTTACCATTCCAAACTCACCGTGAACTTATATGTTACTACCAAGCACAAGAGCCTTGGTTGGGTTCACCTGCAGCTGCTTACCACTCCAAGTCAAGATTGGGTTAAGATTCATGTTGGCTAATTGATCACAATCCTTAATCATCATGTACATAACATCAATCTCGTAATTTTTTCACCTAACACCTCGGGCACCACTTCATTGTTTATAATGACAACAACGTCCAAAAGGCCTGAGTTTTCTCTTTTCCTCGTTTAAAATCCGCTTGCTTCTTTTTTGTTACCATTCTTATCATTTGTTGATTGTTAACATTAATGTTCACAGATTCAACGAGAAACCCCAACAAATTTCTGTTCTTATCCGCGTTGGCCATTTCCATCGTCACGATTTTCATCGTGTCTCCTACTGGGAAAATATCTAATTACCTCATCAAAGGTCCTTTTCCTAAGCACGTGATGTACTGTCCTAATATTTTGTTAAGGTTTCTCTTATTTGGTTGTTGGATATGCACGACATGCACAATCCAATCCTAAGAAGACAAAGACAAGCAATTTGGAATTCAAACTGTAATGTCTTCCGTCCAAAAAAAAAAACTCTAATGTTTGTTTCAGAGCAAAGAGAAAACTTTAAATTGATCATGTAAGCAAGCAACTTCAGAGCTGGAAAGACCTGTTTACGTCAAAAGTTCCACCACAAAGATCTCCCAAACTTGGGGGAAGAAGAATCCTTAAACAGAGTTGAGACGAGAACAACATCACGTTAAGCAAGCTTCAACACAAACAAACATACCTACCATTAAAACTCATCTCTTTATCATTAAGTATCGACTCAATCATCTCATCTCAACTAAATAATAATGATAATAATAATACTATACCCTCTTCAAGAATATTACAACCTTAATCCCCTAGAGTTACAAATATCACTATACGCCTCTTCCTTTTGTATAGACCCCCTAAATCTGTGTCAAAAAAAAAAAATTCAAACATCTCTTGTTACATACCCAACTTATCCCTCCTTTTTGTGGTTTAATATATCTCATGTACAAGTGTCAAAAAAAAAAAATCAACCAAAATGCATTCCAGTTGATCTGTATGAATTACTCGCAAGATTCGGAAGCTTAAGCGTCGCTATAATCCCAGCTGCAAGCGCCGCTATAGACGCTAATACAAAAGCCGGTGAATTTCCTCCTCCAAATAACGCATCCCATGGCCCCGCCCCAAGCGAAACTATCATCTGTCAAAAACATACAATTAACATTAACACTTCTTTACCACATTTCATAATCAAACAAATACGTACCTGAGGTATCACAATCGCTAGATTTAACACTCCTATCGCCAATCCTGAACAAATTTTACCAATTTTCAGATCATAAAATATTTATTTTATTTAATAAATTTGATTTAGTTTTATACCTTGTCCACCACCACTATCTGCAGTTAATTCAGCAGTTACGGAGAAAGGAACACTATAAGTAACCTACAAAAACACAAAACGGAGATTATTTTAACAATTTAATTTTATAAAAATATAAATTACAAAAATACTTACAGCAAGAGGAAGGCCAAGAATAGCGAAAACAACTAAAGAAGCAGTTTTAGTAGCTTCACTAGCACCCATAACAGCTTGAATACCTTGAGAATATTCTCTAACAGAAACCACGCTAATAATAGCAGTACCAGCCATACACGCAAATACAATAAAATTACTCATTGCCCAAACTAGCCTTGCTCCCATTAACCTACACATTGGCTCAATTAAAAAAGAGCATATCCCAAGAACAACCTACACAAATTAACTCACAGTTTTACGACATATTCATAACAAATAATAACAATGAATTTTAAATACTTACGGAATTCAATAACAACCCAAATGCACCTTCCCTTACTCCTTGATGATACGCATCAACTTTATCTAAATCACCTTTTGGGTCCCCGTGATAAACTTCTCTTCCCATCCAATCCGTATCAAATAAGAAAAAAGGAAACCATGACAGCTGTCACAAACATACACGTCACATAAAATCACTAAACAGTAAAATTTAAAAGCAATTACTTACCCAAGTTAAAGCCATGACAATAAGTACTGAATGCATAGCTGGAGGTAAATGACGTAAACTAGTTAATAATTTAACCATAACTGCTCCAGGACTATCCGTAAAATTTTCAACTTGTTTTTCTTCGTCAATTTTTTCATCAGTAATTCTTTTATTAAAATCAGTTTCGGGTTTATCATTAATGGAAATATCACTCATTCGTGAATCGGAATCTGATATTAAACTATCTTTTTGAGGACTGTCTAATAATGGAGCTGTATCTGATACACGTTCATCTTGCTTTTCTATTAATGGAACCTCATTTGCAAAGTAAATCGTTACATACGTACATAAACCGAGAAAAACCTGCATTAAGGATATAAATTTGAAGATTTAAAACATCATTAAAAATTAGGGTTAAAGCTTTTACCACTGCAACTAAAAAAGCTGCTTTGAGATTTGCACACGCTTCACAACAAGCATTACTCATTAAGAAAGGAAACCATCTGTTCAAAAACAAAATTGTTGAATTTTTTTATAAATTAAATATTTAAAAGAGTTAAATAAATAATTAACCTGTTCCAATGTCCACTTGCTCCTGCTGAAAATCCCAGAATATTTCCAACAGCCATCCATGAACAAAATACAGCATTTGCAGTGTTTCTCTGTTCGGGACCTATATTTTGAAAAAATTACATATTTGTCACCAAAAAAACATTTCTAACAGAAGAACAGTGCAGGGTACCTGCTAAATCAGCTAAAAGAGCACGAGCTGGGCCCTACACATAAACGAAAAAATTCATAAACAGTGTATTAATTGATAGGCATTTAGGGAACTCACCTGGACAGTATTATTAGCAAGATCCAGCATCCAAAACCCTAAAATGAAAATAATAGCTGCTCTAGTACGGGTACCTCGAAATGTGCTGCATTTCGAGAACTTAGTTAAATAAAATGTTCGAATTATCGAATATATAACTATAATCATCAAGTGAAATCAAACCTGCAATGCTCTTTTGAATCACCTAAAAGGTATCCAATATCCGCAGAAAATCCGATAACTATCACCTAAATGATAAGATTTAGTTGAGATTATATGATAAATAGGATATGTGTTAGAGGACACAAACAAAGGTTATGTGAAATCTCACAGCAATTGATATCAAGAGAGCTCCCACTAGTATAAATGGTCTTCTTCTACCATATTTGGAAGTGCATTTATCACTCCATATACCAACACAAGGTTGAACCTAAAAACACAATCAATGAAATAACAAATTTCATTGGACTGGCTAAAAATGTTGTATGTAACAGATTTTACTAGTTGCGAAAGATTAAAGATGATAGTATAACTTACCACAAGACCAGTAATAGGACCACAAAGCCAAATGAAGGAAGAAAACGCATGTTCTATACCAAGTGTCTGCAGAAAATGGAAGAGAGCACAATTAACTGAGAGAGTCTTAGTTCGATTACTAGATAATAGAAAAAGAATCAGAGCTTTAGACACTAGTGGAACTAAATTGATTCGAAAATTATAATCTCGAGCTAAATTCAAACAAATTGTAGAAGAATTTCAATTAACAGATACATTTATATCAAGATTAATGAATGTACATCAAAATACTAATATGTCTACCTGAATGTAAGGAGTGAGGAGGGAGAGCTGGAGAGCCCAACCAAATTGGACACCGGCGGCGACTGTGCAACTGAGAATCAACGTCATCAAGCTGTTATCCTGATGCGGCGTCGACGTTTGATTATCATGGTGATGATGATTATGAGCATCTCCATTTGGGAATGATGACGTCGGAAGCGACGACGGTGATGAAGTTGAGGATGCAACGGGACTATCGTCGATCTGTACGCGGCGGAATTGATTGTCGACGCCGACTAGCTCCACCTCATGTTTCATCTTTTCGTACGGCAATCTTATCGACACCGCGTCCATGTTTACACTGATTTACTCAACTACCTAATTGAAGTATATCATACAATATATATGTATATATGTGTATAACTGGTTTAAAAAGTTGAATTGAATTATGGTGTGATCTGATTCTAGGGTTTTGAAAATGTAGATCAAATGTTTTCTGGCCGTACTTTTACTGTTTTCTGGGAGTCACTACTCGCCGTGATGATGGTTCGGGAGGATGAGTTGCTGAGATGCTGCTGGTGAGACGTGTTTTTCTTTTTAATTTTAGAAATTAATTTCCTGATTTCTTTTATATTAAAAAAAGAAATGCATCACTTTAGATGACCATTTTTTGAATTTTCAGTCAAATATGCGTACATGTTTAATATTTTATATAAATGGGTTTTAATTAGACTAACAATATATTTGTATATAATTGTGGCTATGTATGCAAAAATGGCACAAAGGAAAGAGGAAGGGAAACGTAGCCTCTTCTCTCATCACCGACAGCTGAGAATTTTTGGAGTTAAGCTCACGATAGTCGATAGAGAAAGGCACACGGAATGGATGAGTCATTGAGGTGAGCTCATTGTTGAACTTGGAAACTAAGAAACACCCATATTTGACCATACCCAATATATGCACCATTTTCTTTTTATCAAATTACTAATCATAAATTCAAAATCTCTTTTTATACAAAATATTCAATGTTCTAAAATTTCGATCTACTCTTTGGTTAAAAACTATTTAAGTCAAGATAGATAGTTGATCTAGTAGTTAGACTGCTTTGTAGAGATCAAGATATCCTAAGATCGAATCTTATTAGATAAAGAATTATTCTAAATCTAAATTAGCTCTCGTATGTATTAAAAACAAAAACTATTTAAACCAATTTGGTTCATAAAATTGAGATGACAACTAATTTTACTACCAAACCACGTTCGACATTATTTTTATCTTTTTTTAAATATTTTGAAAACTATTCAAATTTCTTATCTTTTAAACACCAAATGATAGGGTAAAAAGAATCATTCTCATAATTCTCGCAGCAAAACCCGAGATAACTTGTCATAATCAAATGTATAATTTACTTATACTTGTTAAACTCCTAACCACAGTGATAATTCCCCAAACTTTTCTAGACCTAGATCAAGGTCACAACCATATCATAAGCTAACACATTTACCATATAAAACTCTTTCATACAAGCAAGTCCCCAACAACACAAACCAATCTAAATTAGGTGGTAAAAAAAGGAAATCAATAAAAAAAATAGTAAATCAAGATCTAGATGGATCTCTCCCACTTGTTTGGTCGTTACGATCCGTAAAGCAACTGTTGTTGCCCCTGCAACTATACGACTTTATTTCGAGATTCGAGCCCCTGAAAACAATTATCCATCCCAAGAAGTCAAGGATCGTCTAAGGCTCGTCTTGCTCCATGAGATTCTTATATGGCTATCCTCTATATTAGGCCAACCTCAAACTTTAGCCTCCATACATATTCCAGGCATATACCAAGATACCAAATTTTCAAATACCAGAATAAGGTTAGAAATAATTAAAGGTACAACCCCCATGCCACTAACAAGACAACGGGCGTCAATTTTAGTCTAGCACCTTCCCGAGTCAATGATGTCATCCAAAAACAAACGGGCAATGTCTTTATTGGAAAAGAAACCTGACAAGTGACCCCCAAACCAATCAGACAAACTACTCATATAAGATCATAGTCCCCTTTTGGATAGACCACAAGCAAAATTTGGCAATTAATTGTATATGTCTTACATAAATAAGTAAAAGTGATAATCCAAAAGATATTTTTTGATAACGGAGATTAAAAGTTTCAAGTATGGATTCAGAAGTGTATGAAAAATGCAACTATTTAAATCCTTTTGCTTGATGCCATTAGACAGACAAGCCTAAAGATGGCAATGGTCAGGGTTTGAATCGAAAATTGATGAAAATCCAAACCGGTTTAGAAAATCGATTATGTAACCATGGTTAAAACAATTAAGTTATGGTTTTAAAAAGTGTAACCGATGGTCATATCTGTTAGGTTATAGTTTTAGATAAAAACTAAAACCGAATAACTGAAATCCCATTTATTATAATATATTTTTTAATATTTATAATAATATAGACGAAAAGTATATTCATATCTCAAAACTAAAATCCAAATATTAGATTTAACAACAAAATAACAACAAATACCCTATTTAATTAAATATCAATATAATTTTTTATATACTTAGGAGGTTTTTTCTTGTACATGTGGTCTTGAATACGTATTTTTAATATTTATAGCGTTATACTTCGGTTATGGTTAAAAGCATAATTAGAATTAGCATAATTAGAATTAGCACGGATAATGTACAGGAAATTAATGTTATTTTTTAAGAGATTGGACACAACAGATTGACTTTATAATATCAATAATAAATGTACTATAAGGCCAATTTATACACTGAAATTCCGGGATCTAGCATGGCCTGCATAGCCACAAAATATACCCATTATCACTATTGATGTTTGTCATTTCTAAATCCCCTGCCCCGTTGCTGCAAATGTACCTTGTACTAATTGAGGGAGACAAAACTAAGAAAAGGGCCTCTAGTCACAAGATGTTTAATCAGGAAAACACATTATATTGAAATAAAGCATATATAGGAGAAAAGACATTATATAAGAAACTCAATTAAGCAAGGAGAAAATGATTGAAACATAAAATTAGTCTCTTCTAAAGATAATTACCTAGACTAGTTTGATGACACTATTATCCAAGACAGATAAATTATCTTACAATTTAATCATGGATTCATACAAATTTTGACATTTATATGTAAAGTGTCCATGACGAAAATGTAGGAAGTTCATGACTCGTGAGCATATATTTTCTTTCGACTTATTCTTAGTTTTGGCACTTGTGCGATTAAGCCATAATAAAGTCTTTCCTTCCTTTGCAGCTTTTTTGATTCCATTTTGAATCTGTTAATGCTTGTACATTTTGCTCAAGGAAAGAAATTTTAAATCTTTCATTGAACTTTACAATCTTAGAATTGATTAGTTCAAAACTTCGATTTTGGAACAAAATACTAAAAGTACATCCATATGGGAAACTTGTTGATCTTTCATGAGATCTAACCGTGTATTTTATAAAGATGATGCTTCAGTTTATTATGGTCTTGTTATAAATGAGATATAGCAGATAAGCTTCATAATATATGACGACATTATCATAACAATCTTTGTAAAAAATGGTAACAACGAGAAAGTTATGCAATATATAAAAATATTTTGCACAATTAGGAGATGTAAGAAATTCATGAATTCAACAGTTTGTGAATATGCAATGTTTCCCCAAAGGATTTTGATATCTTTGAGTATGGTTGTTGTGAGAGTAAATCACTGTGTGAATTAAGTAGAGATCCGAGGTGAGAAACTTGATAAAAACCCCTAAATCAAGTAAACCATTTTCATTATTACGCATTGGATACAAGTAAACCATATATGTAAAGTTTGTACACGTAAAACTATCTTCTCTTACAACATATTCAAATAACAGAAACCAACTCTCAAACTCTCATTAACTCACACCATGACTATTACTACTAGTACTACCCATATCAGCAGCAGATTTAGCAGCTCTACTCAAAGCATCCGAAACCCAAACCGCACCTTTCGCAAAATAACTGCTATTCACAACCGCAGTAGCAGCTGCAGCCGCTGTTTTACCAGTAGCTGATACAGCCGATTTAGTTGTATCCGCTATTTTATACTTTTCATTTACACTTTTTGCCGCTTCATATCCCGCAAAAAGCTTATCCGCTATACCAAATCTTTCACTCAACTCCGCCACTTTTGCAGCCGCAGTAGCTGAAACTTGATGCGATTCGTCAAATGATTTCGCTTGACCTATCGCATCTTTCCCTTTCGCTAGCATTGTTTTTACTACTTCTTGTGCCATTGTTACAGCTTCCCCATATCCTCGTGGTTCTGAATGCTCCTAAAATTGTTTCGAAATAAAGAAATTAATTATGTTATTACATTTAGTGTACGTGTGTAAGGAAGGGGTGTGTACAGTTGAAGTATTTGCGTTGTGAGATTTCCATGTGGAGTGGTTCCAAATGTCAAATTCATCATCATAGTGTCCCCATCGAGTTACGCATACACGTTGATCAACTATGGTAGCTCCCTGAGATTTTAATAAGATTGAGAAAGAGGAGAATAAAAAGAAATTATAAATAGTACTTACACTTAGAAGAACAGCTGTTTCCAAAGAATGGACGTTTTTAAATGTTACATAGGCTGTACATGCATATTCACCAGCTCTGTTTGCTCGACCAATCAATCACATAACTTGTATCAATAATCATTCGCTATAATTATTAAATAATTGAAATCTTGATATATATATATATATATATATATATATATATATAAAGCCACCTGACTATCTCGATATGCTCGATCTTCCCACAGAAGGCAAAGAAATCATGAATATCCTTCTCGGTTGCTAATGGTGACAGGCTTGTAACCTCTACAGTATAACCACCTGGATGCATATTTTCCAGAAGTAACTACGAACTATGCCTAGCACAAGCAAGAAATGATTCTATTACTGATAAGTTCGAGATTATTCGTAAATAAAACATCAACAATTACAACTAATGAGTGAATTGAACTAGGGCACATCATTCCAAAAAAGAAAGAAAAATCAGGTCAATTTTGTTTTAAAAAATATCGATTAACTATAAGAAATTATACACTAATTTGTATAACATGAAACGAGAGTGAGTTAGGGTACAATATTTCTAACAGGAAAAAGTACAGTAATTATAAGAAAATTAATAATCGTGAAATTCAATAGAACTAATCGAATTATTAACAATTAATTCAATTGGATGATAATTATAAGAAAATTAATAATCGGGCAATTTAATAGAACTAGTCGAATAACTTAACAATTAATTCAATTGGATAATTTGTGTTTCCTTACGTACCTTTTTGGATTAGAATTGAAAATGGTAAAATGTGGAGAGGCAGTTGGATATGTATAGTGTATAGTTGCTTTAGAAGGAAGCTTCAAGAAGAGAGCAGAGATTATAAAATCTACATGTGCAAAATGTAGAAAGGCCCTTTAATGATAGCCTTATGTCATTATTGCCCCTACGAAGTACGGTTCTACAGTTTTGACCCCTTTCCCACTTTCTCGTTCACAAAATCTTTTATTTGAACAAAAAAAAAAAAAGTTCACAAAATCTTTTGTTCTAATTATTTTACCTTTGAATATTTCACTACATTTTTTTTTTCGAAAACATAATATATAGATAGATAATTTAAAAGATTACAAGAGTTAGCCTATATAAATATCATAGTCAAACAAATTGCTAAGAAGCTCCTGTTTAACAACCCAGTCAACTGCTAAATTTCTACTCCTAAGGATATAAGCAAAGCTAGAGTTTGACATTTCCGAAAAAAAAAATATATTACAAACGACCTTACAAATTAAATGACTCGAAATTGTTTGACTTAAAGATAGGGGTTTCATGATCTTTTCAGTGTTATTCTCAATGATTACGCTTCTAAAATGATAGTCCAAAGCCATCTCTGTGGCTTTTAAAATTCCCATTGCTTTTGCTTCTAAAAATCGACTCTACTCCTATTTTCCAACTTTTACCTGTTATAAAATCACCATTAGAGTTTCTTACAACACAAGCAATAAAAACTGCATCACAATTAATTTTAAACTTATTAGGAGGTGGTTTTTTCATTTATCCTTAAATTTTACTTGATTAATATGATTTATATTCTCACTATTATTAATCTCTCTTTGATTGATATTTACCCTATTATTAAGGTCCAAAAAATTAACATCATTATGGCTTGAGATTTTGTAGTATTCTTTCCAACTTTCTATAACTTTTTGTATTGTAAAAAGAGGATCATATTTTTTACTATTATAGATAAAATTGTTTCTATCTTTCCATATTTTTCAAGTAATTGTACAAATTTTTAAGATTCTATCTTGTTTTTTGTAATTTTTATTATATCTTGCACATGTTTTAGTATAGATATATATCATCTTTTTTCTTTCACCTTTGTATCAACTCTTTTGTAGAAACTAGGTTCGAATTTCGATATACATGAACACAATTCAAGTTAAAAAACTATAAAGAAAAAAAATTAAATTGTAATGTACTATCTTAATCGGAAAAAATTTATCTCAAAAATTTTATATAACAAATTTTTGAGGAAAAAAATAATAAAAAACACATTTCATAGTAAAAAAAAAAAGATACTATATAACAAAGTAAAAACATATGTAAAAAGTAAAATAACACATGACAAAAGTCAAATGACACATGACACATTCAATTGTTGATCTTTCTTTTATATATTATATAGATATAGATTTTAAACACCAATCATAATATTTTTCCTTTTTTATTTATAAAAGTAAAGTAAAAAGGTTTGATATATAGCATTACTCTAATAAAAAAACTCAAAACATAAATAATCATGGTAGTATTTAAAATACTTTACAATTGATTTTTTTTAAGAGAAAAATAAAGTTTATTGGTTAAAAGATCCAAGAACATGTTCTCTTAATTTCAACAAGTTCAAATTTTGAAAACAATCAATGGATTATTTTGTGTTTTAAATGGGTTCGGTATTTTTAATGGATTACGTGTGTTTTAATTATAATGAGTTGTATGTGTTTATCAATGGTTACGTGCGTAGGCCTTATTAGACAATAATTTTTCTGCATAGATTTTTTGGATCAAGAACCCTTAAAAAATTTATGTAGTCGTATTTTATTCAAAATAAATGTGACTTTGATATGTAATAAAAAAAAATATATATAGAGTATGCTCTCAGGATCGTCAAGCATGCACTTGACGATGATACCTAAAAAGGATAAAACTAGACCAAGCGTAGAAACTGGCAACAAAAACAAAAAGTAAACTAAAATAGCAATTAACTAGTGAATCCCCGTCAACGACGTCAGAAATTTGTTGTCTTTCGAAGTGTGATATAAAATTTCCACTAAGGAAGTTGCGTCCTGCGAGTGTACGGGTTGCCAAGTAATATAGTGAGTAAGTTAAGTATCATCTTCGCAAGAATTAACAAGAGCGTACTTTAGTTCAAGTTTACCAATTCGTTGTAACTAAAAAAATTTAAGAAATAAATAAATATATATATATTTGGTTTTCTTTAAGATTACTAATAAGCTAAGAATTAATGACTAAATTAACTAAAAAAATAAATTAAGGATGTGAACGGATGGAGAAAGATGTACCTCTAGACACTCACACTAACCACTAGTTAAGAGAAGGACTCAATTGTAACTCTAAGAGAAAATAGGACTTTGTTTCTAATCGGGATTCAATTGTGCACCATAAGTCTCTTCTGAGTATGTCCGGGCTGCTATTTAATACTAGAAGGTTCTTCTAAAAAAACCTACAACTACAATATTAACTAACAATTAAGACTATTCTACCCCGACACGATTGCCTAGTTAGTTTAGCTCTTCCGAGCTGTCAACTCAGAAGACGTGATTTGTCCGAGGTCCACTACCAAATCCCATTCAATGTGTAATCTAATAGCTAAGTGATCTAAAATATGTGTGCACCATATGATAATTAAGCATAAGGAACAAAGATAAATACAACAACAATCCATATTCTTATAGATATATATCCCAAATTCATACAATAAATATCCAAATTAAATATTAGGGTTCATACTTTGAGTATTAAAGCTACTAATGACTTAGTTCATAATGAAATTTAAAAAAAATATAATATGGTAATAATTAAAGCTGAAAATAAAGAGAGGGAATAATTACACTGATTAAGGAAATAAAAAGCGTTGTTCTTGAACTCTAGTTCTAGTCTTCTTTCTCTCCACGTTTCTTACTCTTCAATATGATAAGTGACATGTTTTGCTGGTCAAGAAAAGTATATATAGGCTCAATAAATTATTTTGGCTCAATTTGTCCAATTTAAGTGAGTAAAAGGTGGCCCAATGAACTCTTCTAAACTTAACTAACTTTGGGTCTTGTCAGTATAATGCTTATATCTCCCTCAATTCAACTCTAAATAGCCAACGGTTTCTTCTCACACGCTCTACACTCAAAGGGATACCTTGAGATAGGATTTCATGATAAAAAACCTCACCAATTTTGAGTTATGGCCTTTAGATGCTTATGAAAACAATTTGTTGGCAATTCATGTTGAGCTTTAAATGGACTTCTTGGCTCTTTTTGTGACTTGACTTTCGATTCTTCTTCACTTTTAGACTTCTTGGCTGCATCTTGGTATATTATATCATTCATTGTCCTAGTATATATACAATCAACACACAAATCACCTCAAAATTCTTTGAAACAAGTATAAATCCAAGAATAGGACACTAAATAAAAAACATATCAAATAGAAGAAATAAATACAACATTTAAGCACTAAACCCCCCATCCCCATCAAATGAGGTCTCAATATTATATTAATATATCATAAAAGGAGAGACACCAATAATGGTGAGGTGGTTTTAGCAACATTCCATTCCCAAAGATTCCCACGAATCCATTTAATCCACAAGGAATCTTTTTCCACATGATCCTCCCTACGTTAATTCTCATAAGTAACGCTTTATTTCAAACCCCCAAAAATTTAAGGAAAATACTCCTTCATCTTCAGACGAGCAATCCATCTAATTTGAGGAGACTTGTCATTCCAATATAAATTTCTAAAATGCCAGTAATAGAATTTCTCACACTATTCGAGATCAACAAGATTGACAAACAAAATAATATTTTACATTTACATTTATTTGTTTTTTGTTTTATTTTAATTTTTATTTGTTTTCCAATTTTATTTAAATATGTTTTTTTTATATTTTTAATTTAATATTAATAAAAGGGAATAATAAATCAAAAACATCACATATATTGATTAAATTTAAGAAAGCATGAAAAATAGTCAAACTCCGGGAATAAAAAGTCAAACACCCGGAATAAAAAGTCAAAATATTACACTTTATCAAAAGTATTAAAATAAAAGTCTTAATAAATAACATCAGATCAAGGATCATGCAAATCCTCATCTTGGGAGGAGTCGGGATGGTGGACTGGAGGAAGACCATTGGCGGACCTAGATTCATTCAACCCTTTGAGCATCGTTTCTATAAAATCTGGAGTATATGTCGAAGTGGTTGCTGGTGTGGCTGAACCAGGTATAGGTGGCATTCCTTGATGCTCGCGCAGCTCGTTCATACCCTCTAGGATCCGCTGGAGTAGCACCGCGTACTTTTGTGCAGTCGCGTCTGGAACAGTATGAGCCTTGGGTGTCTTCCAAACGCCTCCAATAGATGGGACCCAGTGTCTACTCTTCGGCGGGGCCATCACCTCATCTACTGTCTCCTTCATCGCACTCATTTGTTCCTCCACCGGAACATCTTCAGGCTGGGATCCCGCCTCGATAACCCTACCCTTCAGCTTCTCACGATAAATGCCCTGTAATTAAATTTCAATGTAATAATTAATTAAAGTATTAAAAAATTCAATTTGAAGTTGAATAATTTTTTTAACATTATAAAAAAACACTTACACTAGCTTGTTCCCATCTCCCGTCGTGCCAGGTACCTTTAGCCTTGTCATAGCCCAAGTACTCGAAGTAACCGCCTATTGGCGGAAGTGGCACCTCCTCCTGGGTCAGCTCGTCCACATAACTCAAGGATTCCTTAGTATCAATCTTCAGCTTCCCCTACAAAATATACAATAACAAATAATAATAAATTAAAAATTTAATTAATAAATAACTAATAAATTATATCTCAATGATTTCATGTCGAGTCTGTGATTGGTTCCTCAGAGGTCACTCGTTTGTATCGAAGAAGTCAAACTTAAGGTCATACTTCCACTATAGTAAGAAAATATATGTAACCAGAGTGTGAAATATCCTTGAGAGGACCCTAAATATCACAATAAATCAAATCAAAACAATTTGAACTAGAAGAAGTAGAGACTGGAAATGCAAGCTTCTTTTGTTTAGCAAAGTGACAAGTTTCACAAACATTATGATGGAGAAAAGTAATAGTAGGATCTATAGACTTTAAAAAAACATTCAACTTAGCAGCAAAAGGATGACCTAATCTTGAATGCCACAAGTCGAATTTCTCAGTTGTAGCAGCAAAACTTGAATGAGTTTGAGTTCTAGAGGTCATGTAATATAATCCATCTTTTTCCATAAGAAATCCCAATCATCTTCTGAGTTGTTGCATCCTGTAATATGCCATAAGATGGAAAGAAAACAACCAAGATAGTTGATTCTTTAGTGAGTTTAGAAATGGACAACAAATTATGCTTAAATTGGGCACAGACAACACATTTCTAAGTGTAATGTGATTGTTTATTGTGATATGTCCTCTGTGTGTAGCATATTCTAGCTGACCATTAGGTAAAGTAACAAGTATATGCACCACACTGACTTCATGAGTATAACAAGAAGGTGAGTAAATTAAATGATCAGTAGCACCTGTGTCAAGAATCCAAGAAGAAGGAGTATAAGAATTACCTTCTTGAATGGAGACTTGGTGCACATCTGGTGTTTTAGAAGATGAACCATGAGCTAATGCCACCAGTTTGCCTACTTCTTCAGGTGTAAATTTATAGAGGTTAAGTGGTTTACTATCAACTGAAGTCTCTTCATTCATGACACAATTAGCCTTTGACTGAGAATTGTTGAAGTTTCTCTTGCCTTTAGGACCATTCCATCCTACAGGATATCCATGAATTATGAAAACACTTATCAATGGTGTGTCCATTGTAACCACAATGAGTACAAATGACTTTCTTCCTTCCTGAAAAATAACTCGGTTTGGAATTGTTCTTGACATGAAAAGCTTGGTTATAAGGCATTTGAACAATATATGTAATGGATCTTTGACTTTCTTCTTGGATTAGCATAGCAAAAATAAAGTTAATGTGAGGCATAGGATCCATAAGCAAAATTTGACTCCTAACAGCAGCATAAGAATCATTCAAGCCAATAAGAAATTTGATTACAAAATCGTGTTGTTGTCTCTCAATGAGTGTATCAAACAGCTTGCAGGTACATTGAGCCATAACTCCACAAGAACAAGTAGGGAGAGGTCTGAAGTGCAAGTATTCATCCCATAAGCATTTGAATTGGGCAAAGAATTCAAAAATTAAAGAAGCATTATGCATAATTGAGTTTAAAGTTTTTCGAGTTGAAAAATTCGAGTTCCATTACTCTTTGAGAATCTAATTTTGATTTCATTATGTAAGTCAAATGCAGAGTTAACATAGAGAAGGCTACCTCGAATTTTTTTGGAGATTGAGTTGAGGAGCCATGAGAGAAAAAGATTATTAGCGCGATCCCAAGCATTGAAGAAAGCTAAGTCTGTTAAAGAAGGTTGAGTAATTTCACCATTGATGAATCCCAATTTGTTTTGGACAACGAGTGCGATTTCAATAGCACGAGACCAAGCGAGATAGTTATCTCCATTGAGAACCTCAGCAACAAGAGAAGCACTTGTGTTCTCACTAGGATGAAGATAGTAAGAACTTGAGAAGTCCTCGAAAATAGAAGGATTTTGCGGCATTGTAGAGAGAAGATCTCATCTGATACCATGTAAGAAAACAAGAATCGCCATTAAAGAAGAACAAGGAAAGCTTAAAGAGTAGCAAAGAAAGAGAAGAAGAAAATATTATTTCATTTTGATTGATTGTATTTACAGTTATGTACATCTATTTATATACTTGTACTACATCAAGAACTATCTCTATCTTCTAGTCTAGATATATTTGATATGTTATAACAAACTTATAACTAACTTAACTCAAGTTTCTCTTTATTTACAACTTTGGTCTCTGAAGTAATTTTGTGTAATTTCTTCTTATCAATTGTTGCCGATATATTCCAAGATAATAAATAACATTTTTTAATTTGTATAAAAAAAACAAATGTGACCACCTTTTAAGAAAAAGGGAGTATTTATTTATGTATTTTATTTTTATTTTAGAAAATTTCAGTGCGAAGTTAGTTTCCGAACTCTCATAAATATCAAGCTCCTCTTATTTTAGTTTCAGGATTGGCATATATGTTAATCAAACTCTCAATGATTATATATAAAAGAATGATTAATATCATATGTTTTCTCATTCATTCTTGTTTTTTCCTGAAACCTACAACTAAGAGGTCGCTGTACCAGATCTAGAAATGACGAACAAATATGGCTTTCCTGTTTCCCCACAGAAGGTTTAAGTCACATAGTATTTATAGAGGATAAGCTTATATGTTGACTTATACAACTCCATTCATACTACAATTTCTAGTTTCCCTGAAAAACACATTTTGTTTGTTTCAATTAATCTTTCTTGACAGCTGCATATTGGCGTGACACTTTCTAACACCAGAGCCTAGAGGGTAGCCAATATTGCGTTACACTTTTGTATAGCTCCCTTGGACCTCGAGAAAAAAGATTAGTCTCATTCTAGTTAAGTGGGAACCCTCAAAAGGAAAAGTGTAAGAGAGGGAAATTAAATTAACTAATAGTGTATGCCACCATATATCAAATAAAGTACTCTGTAAGGACCTACATTTTATCAAGATAGAAAACATGAGACTAAAAGAAATAGAAATACATATAAGAAGCATCACATTTCAAGGTATGTAACCCTAAAATGGATAGATACAAAGGTACATGAAAACTATTCAAAATTGGAAACCCCAGTAGCTAACTATAGCTTCTGGGTAACTGAAAAGGAATTAACTATAGCTAGCTAGCTAGTAGTTGTAAAAGCCTCCTTTTTAATATACTAGTGTATATATAGACGCTATATATAGAGACATAGGCATAGCTAACAACTTCATTGAGCAAGCTAGAATTTGACAGAAAGGTTGATCATCTATTGCATAAGTAAACTCCTAATTATTGCAGCTTGAGGACTTCCCTCGTCAATTGACATCAAAAGCTCTGATAGTCTTTCACTTAGATCATCCACCTCTCTGTGTAAGTTTGAAATGTAGTTACAAGTCTCCTGCAACACCTTCGATGCAGATGCCTATCCAAGAAACAAAGAAATAAATAAAAATAAGTTTACAAGTTCCTGTATACCTGTTTAAACCCTAACATTTGTTCAACATGGATTATATTTATACTATAATATATGAATTAGGAAAGAAAGAAAGTATATATAAATATACCTTGTCTGAACGCCGCCTATTGCGGATCTCAGGAATAAGTTGTTGCAATTTGGAAACAAGATCGGCGATCTGATCATCAGTTATCCCAGAAACACCTGATTGCCTGGAACGTGATCTTCTGCTAGACATTGTCAGAGAGAGATGGTAGACAAATGGTGTTCAAGTGTAATGCTGTTTATGCTGCTATATGTGTTTGTTTGTCAGAAAACTAAAGTAGTAATATTGTTGCAAGAAGATGAGAAGCAACCTGAGACTTAAATGAGGAAAAGAAAGAAAAGTATTTGTAGACAAGTTATGGGCAAAGAGATAATGGAGCCATAAATTCCCATGAGAGTAAAAAATGAAGTGTTGGAGGTGATGAAGACAAGTGCATGGGGTATAACGGTGGGCTAGTAGTCCTTGTTTTTAAAATAGGGTTTTTGTGAAAGTGAGAGAAAGAAGAGAAGAGAGAAGAGAGAGAGAGAGTAAATAAGTGAAGAATCAAAGTGAGAGCGATACTCCATGCTGTCCTTTTTGTAGATTGTCTGGAAACTGGGGTTAACGTTCAAGTGGGTTAAGAGAAATTTGTTTGTTCATCACCCAACCTTTGAGGCCCTCCCCCTCTTGCTTCTTGGTGTCATCCTTACCACGCAACCCCATGTTATCTTTATTATCTCTTCTCATTTAAATAATATATATTATGCTATCTTTTTTTTTTTTTTTTCTGACTAGTATGGAAATTACAAACAAAAACATAACAACAAATTAACCTATTCCTAAAACTTGATGAAAATTATATTGATCATATCAAGGTCAAAATCATATCAATAATCATCGCCTTGTCCATTCAACTTTCTAGGAATAAACCTAAAATTGATTAATTAATCTAATTAACTCCACTGACATATGGTTGATTCTCCGGATGTGCGGCTGGATCCCAACTTGCGTCTGACACCTGACGAATATCTTGGATGAGACCGAGGCTATCAGAGCAAATAGTATTATTCTTATTTGGAAAGTATTTACATTTCTCAGTTGTTTTAAGAACTGCAAATGCCTCTCTTTCAAGAATTATATCATCATAGAAAAAGATTCTTTGTGAAGGATTTTATTGCTATTTTTGTTATGAAATTGTAAGATCCTATTTCCGTCTTCTCAGATGATTTATTGAAAGAAGCATCGCAAAGGAAAGTGATATATGTCTTAAATCATTGTTTTTTTCTCTTGATTATTACCAATTGGATTGAGATTACCCCTTTTCTACTCCGAGCCATGAAGCTTAGTCATTAGTTTATTAGTGGAATAAATAACATTATCCCCATTAATTGGGCCTTCTTCCGGTACAGATTTTATTTTTGCCTTCTAAATATTCCATATATTGATGTATAAATAATCAAACATAATTTTTTTATCCCTTCAAAATAATCACTCTTAATTTCGATTCACTACGACTTTGGCTAACTCATCATGTAAATCGGGCATGACAAGGGTCAGAGTGCCCTACAAAATATCATTAAAATTGTTTAATTATATACCTCATGCATGACATGATCTATGACATCAACCTAGAAATAATCACCCTAAGTGTCGAGAAACTTCACAGATTAGAACATATTAAAGTTAACCTCTTCATCTTGAACTCTCATGATCAACTCATCATTCTCAACATCAATTAAGGTCTTACCCGTATCTAAAAATGTTATCCCAAGATAATAGGGACATTACGTATAAAAAAAAGATAATAAGGACTTTCTTATTGGCATCATAATCAAGAATGATAAAAATAAAGTTACCTTCTTTTACCAACACATCTTTAATCTTACCATCGGATTAAGATACCGGTTTATCGGCCATTCGCAAGGTCACAGTAGTAGGCCTGTCTCTCCCAATGTCTATTTTGTCAAACAAAGTTTTCGGCATGAGATTGACACTCGCTCTTAAATTGCATAACGCTTTGATCGTCCAATCCTCAACAATAGAGATAGAAATGTTGAAACTCCTGAGTTCCTTCAACTTTGGTGAAAACTTGCTTTGAAAAATTTCCTTTCACCTTCTGGTAAACCAACCATCTCGCCTACTTCATACTTTTTTGTTAGAAAGCATATCCTTCATGAATTTAAGATATTTTGGCATTCATAGGATGGTTTCCACAAACGACAAGTTAATTTTATTCTTTAGAATCATATCTATAAACTTCTTGTAGTTTTTATTGGTATTCTTATTTTGCACTCAAGAAGGGAATAAAGAAGGTTGGTGATTATGTTGAGGAATGACTAGCTCTTTATTTTTCTATTTTTCTGGCACCTTGTCACGATTCTCACTTTTGACAACCTACTCGGTTATCTCTTCTTTAGTCCCTCAACTTATTTTTGTATTAAAGGTGACTCTTTTCTTTATTAGGCACTAAGGGAGGGGGTAATTGTTTCCCACTCCTTAGTGCCATCGCCTTGCATTCTTCATTGTTTCCCAGATTTTTGGTATTGCTCAGAAGTAGACCTTGAGGTCCGATTTGCAATGTGTTGGTGATTTGAGACACTTTTTTGTTCTAGTATCTTCAAGTTTTTCCCTTCATAATTAAGCGTCTCGTTGATTTTTCACCATTTTCCCAACTGCATAAACATAAATTTGTTCAAAGTTTTCTCCAACTTACTTGTACCTTCTTGTGTATGAGCCAGGAGCGAACTCTGAGCTATATTAACTACATATAAATTATACGCAGGTTTTTGAGGAGCTTGGTTCCCACAGGGTTGTCTACTTTTACATTGGTTTTGAGGCATGGTTTAAATTGACTTCCTTGAGGGCGTGGTAGTTACGAATTACCTTGGTAGGGTTTCCCTTGATTCGCTCTATTTGGATTTTACCATTGGAAACCCTGATAATAGTTGTGATTACCTTGCTGATAACCTTGAACGCTTTGTTGGTATTTCCCATGAAAAAAAATCAACTTCAGTTTTCTTTGGCCTTCTACTCCACCGTGATCACCCATCCCAAACTTCAGACACACATTTGGCTCTTGCTCCACGTTCACATTAGCTTAACTAATTTGTACACTTTGATTGGCATTCAACGCTAACTGTTTCAATTTGTACTCATCTCGTTCTTGACAATCATATCCATTATCATTAAGGCTTTATTAAGATTCACCATCATTAAATATTTACCACATATAACGCATAGCTTCTCAATGAAGCTTGCATCAAGGCTTCTGTTAGACATCGTCAACTGCATTTCTTGATTATACCCATGAAATCGACACTTCTTCAAGCTAATTTGTAACCTTGTCTAAGTTGCACCTAAGGAATCCCCTTCATGTTTTGAGTATAATAATATTAGAGAGCACGATCTGGATTAATCCTATATTTTATCAGTTTAGATGTCGGAGGTCTAGCCATTCACTTGATCCTCCAATAAAGAAGAAGGGCAACATCATTAGGTACATTTGTTCCCTCATAACGTCTTGAGTAACATAAGCGTCCCATATCTATATATATTTTTGAACCAGATGTACTAGATATTTATTGTGAATTGGTTCAACATACCCTTTATCAAACTTGAAACTTTGGATGAATAGCTGGTGGGTGGATCCTTAGCGGTTTCAAATGGAACTGAAATCCCTGTCTCGGTAGTTGTATAAAACATTGATCTTGTTCCAGATAGGCTTGAGAGCCAACTTGATTTGCATCAGGACGCGCACCAGTATGACTGTTAGAACCTCGAAAACCTTGTTCTAGGTTAGATCCAAGAGGTTGCTGGAATCCCGGGGGCACTTGATTGATTTGTGGATTAGAATGAACTCCAGTC
Organism: Nemophila menziesii; assembly: GCA_029959085.1. NCBI lineage: Eukaryota > Viridiplantae > Streptophyta > Magnoliopsida > Boraginales > Hydrophyllaceae > Nemophila > Nemophila menziesii. Next base: position 486,526 of record JARWIR010000139.1, on the reverse strand, counting down.
TCGATATTTTTATTTAGTGATCCTTCATGACCAAGTGGAACCTACCCTGGTGGAATCATGGGAAGTTTACTAGCATCCAAATTTGGATTTAAAGCCATCTCAATTGTTGACAGTTGCTCTCTTGTTTTCCTCTCTCATTTTGTTTTGGTGTCTAAGAAATAATCTTGGAATTCGAGAGCATACAATAAGTGTCTCGTCTACAAAGAACAAAGCCAAAAACCAAAGTGAAATTTAATAATTAATATTCCAAATACAACTAAAATACAATTTAACAAAATACTCCCTTGAAAAGACGCCAAAAACGATGTGTCTCACAAGATGTGATGTAAGAATCACACCTCAGAGAATTTGCCTCACCAGTGTACGAGTCATCTCAAGTAATGAAGTAGTAAGTTTTATCGTTCTCCACATGGAATATGAAATTAAGTTTGTATTTTAAGTTTGTACTAAGTATATTGGTTGAGCAAAAACGGTAACTAAAATATAGAATTTTTGGGTTTCGTGTAATAATTAAATTACTAGGAGGGGTTTGAAGCAAACATTTTGTAAGTTTCAAATATCAATAATGTTAGAGTGCGAGGACTAAACTACTCCGAACATATATATATATATATATATATATATATATATGTGTGTGTGTGTGTGTGTGTGTGTGTGTGTAATTCAACCCCCATCCCGAGTGTAATTTACCTATTATCATAAATGAATATTTGGCTAGAATTATATTGACTTACTGTTTTAAAATCTTGTAATCTCAACTGCATCCAGTCATAACGAGCCTTAGCAAGTATTACTCCCTTGAGGTGATTAAATCCCATAAAATGGCTGGATCCTTGACACCTATACACTTAGATTTCAACCGTCATCTATGTGGTGACGAAGAAAAATCATGGCTTTTTCTTTATCTTGCTCACTGGTTGTATTTGTCTTTTTAATTGTATTACCCAGCTTTTTCGCTCTTAAGTGCATGTCAGCATCGAGGACCCGAGTTAAATAGTTTCTTCCGGAAACATCAAGAGCAGCAAATTCAAGATTGATTATATTTGACATGATACTGTAATACAAAATCAGTAATATTTAAGATTAAAAATGTGTCATATCTCAATTGGTAAAGCATATTAGGGCCCGTTTGGAAGTGCTTATTTTAGACTAAAAAACGCTTTTAGAATAAAATTCAAAATTTAAAAAAATTATTAAAAATAATTTTGAAATCTAAAATTATTTTAAGTGTTTTTTTAAAGAAGCACCTATTTGGTGCTTCTCATAAAAGTGCTTTTCAAAGTAAAAAAAACTCTTAAAATGCTAAAAGCACTTTTAAGTGCTTCTCCAAAAAAGCACTTCCAAACAGGCACTTTTCTATTTAGGTGCGGTACATGTTTGAATCTCACAAGTGTCAAAACAATTAATTTATGCTTCAGACATATATATATATATATATATATATATGTATACATATATACGTTTTATAGATAATATATTATCATAACTCGATTGGTAAAATAAGTTGTTATATTTCAGGTTCGAATCTCCCAAGTCTCGAAAATAATTAATTTATGTTTCATGCAAAAAAAAATTTAATTTTATTTCTAGGCTTTAGACCTTTCTAGCGTTAGATTTCTAAAGAAAAATAGTTTATGCTTCAAGCATATATTTTGGTTTCTAGGTTTCGGGTCTATGATATTAAATTTAGGCTTCAGGCATATACGATTTATTTTTTTATATGCTTCGAGCATTGTAGGTTTCAAGCCTAGAAATAAAACTCGTTTTACTTTCAAGCCGTTCAAAATCATATTTACATATAGACTTCAGGCCTCTATTTTTATTCTAAAGTGATTAATCATTTTATATGCTTGAATAGTATAATGGTATTATATAGGATGCAATGGAAGTCCTTATAATATTTATCAGTTGCAATGGAAAATCCTTATTATACCATCTTTTTCATTTTTTGTCAAAAGATTTATATATATCACTACATGTATAATATATAGTAATATAAATCATATCTGAAAATATTTCTCTTTGATTCGATCGGTAGAGATTCGTGCAGATAACGTGTTATAAACTAGGATAGTATAAAGTAAAAGAAATAAAAGATTATGGAGAAAATAGCTAAATTAGATGGAGAAATATGGAGAAGATAATATCATTCTTTCTTTCAATATATGTGTATAAAATACAATAGAGATGAAGGTTATATATTTATAGGAGATATATGATCTTTCATCTTATATATTATGAGATTGAAGAAATCTAAAAAACTGAAAGACATCCATATATAATATATTATTTACTCATTATTCTATATACTCAGTGAGAGGAGAAGAGGTCCTAAATTTTTTTGGTCATTAAGATACATGTAAGAAAGGACTAAATTTGAGACACGTTAATCAGAATTAAAAAAGGAAAAGGATTTGAACATCGTACAACACGTGGTGTCTACTGTCTAGTAATCTTATGCATTAATTGATGAGATTCGAGATTCGTCACCTAAACATTGTTTAATTTAGTAATTAGTCACTTACACATGTACTTGTCTTGTTATGAGTGAAATGAGCTCTGATTTAGTTGGTGGTCATGCAATCTAATTAATTATATTATCGATGAATCTTGATGCTAATCAGCCTGTCCAAATCTCAATCTCACCTGGAACAAAGCTAAAGTTTGCTTAGAAAAAAAAACTTAAATTATACTACCACATATTAAAAAACTTAGATTTTTAAAACAATTTCACACCTATTAAAAAACTTTAAAAAAAATATAAAAAATTATTTTAAAATAATATATCTCTAATTATAAAAAAAATTATTTAGTTGGTAAAAGATTTTAAAATAAAATACAATAAAAAAATTATTTATTTTTTATTGAAACTTTAAAAATAACATATATTATGAAATAATTATTTTTGGCTAAAAAATTATTATTATAGAATGATGGTAGTAGTGTTCAATATTTTAATGGAGTATTTGCTAAAAAAAAAAGTGTAATAAAAATACCTAATTGTTAAATTAAGCTTTTAATAATTAATTTTATAAAAAAAAATATAGATAAGAGAATAATTATTTATAAAAAATTTCCCTTTTATATTTTTTATACTTTTACTAACTTATTTAAATATATTATTTTATTTTTAAATATAATATTATTTTTAAATATTAAACAAATAATAGAATACTTCCACCACCACCCCTACCCCCATCACCACCACCACCACTACTACCACTACTACCACTACTACCACTACCACCACTACCATGTATTTAACCACCACCACCACCACCACCTACTACTATTTCTATCACACACGCGCGCGTCCATGAAATTTTTTTAAATTCGTTATAACTAATTCTAAAAAAATAATAAAAATAAATAATTTGCATTATTTGATAAAGCAAATTGATATTTACGTATATGATTTTTTTTCGCAGACAATGAATTTCATGTTTAAAACATTAAATTCACTGTTTGAAATAGTGATTTTTTTCGCAAACATGAAATTCATTGTTCAAAACATAAAATTCCGTGTCTGCGAAAAAAAATTCAAAAAACTCCAAAAACAATCATAGACGTAAATATTAATTTGCTTTATCCAAGTATATAAAAAAAAATCTGATTTTTTTAGAATTAGTTATGATGATTTAAAAGAAAAAATTCAGAGACGCGCGCGTTTGTGTATTAGTTTTTGTTTTGTTTCTTTTCTAATTTTTATTTTTTTTAAGGGTAAAGCCTCTCTGAAACCCTTTAACTTTCCCCAAAGTGCGCGATCCGCCCCTGATCTTCGTTTTTTCCCTTTCTGGCCCTCCATCTTAATACTTTTTGACGCCGTTAGCCTTTTTTTGGGTTTTCTGTCAATTGACTGTTAGTCAACGCCACCTCAGCGCCACATCACCGCCACCTCATCACCGTCTCTAGCTGTTAATTAAAAAAAAGACTTGAAGGTTTGAATCTTTCATATATCAACAATGGAGGATTAAAAAAACCAATTGATAAATCCCAAAAAGGAGATTTCATTTTTTATTTGTTCGATCAAAAGGAGATTTCAGTTTATCTCACAGAACTGAAAAATGTCACCTAAAAAGGTAACAAGGAAGAAACAAATTAGTCTAGAAGAATATGTTAACATTCCAAGTAAGAATCAGACACAAGCACTCTCTGGAAATAGGTTTAAATCTGTTGGAGAAAGATATAGATCTACGAAAGAGGCAACACCTGTTCAATAGAAAAACTAGTGGAAGAAACAAGTAGATTTGTAATGAAAAACACAGTTTCCCTGAAAACAAAAATGGGTCTGAGTTTAATACACATAAGCCCAGTTCAAGCAGTGGAGGTACTAAAATATTGGAAGCCTTTACTTCAGAGTCAGATGAGTGCTAATAAAAGAATATATGTGGTTACTAAAGAGTTTATACCAGATCCTTGTTCATATATGTGTAGAACTACTAAGCCTTCATCATTTAAGGGAGAGACCCCAGCTTTGATAACTTCACAAAGTGAGTCACCTAAAAAATATTGGTCTAACTTGTTTGTTGGAAATATAAGAGAAGACCTAAAACTGGAATATATTCCACCAGTAGTTAAAAATGGCAGAGTTGTGGTTACCCCATCTAGACTTATTATTCAAGAAGGGTGTAAAGCTTGGAAAATATGCATTGTGGGACAGTTTTTGGATAAACCCCCTCCTTTTTACATGATCAAATATATGGTAGATACTATATGTAAACAATTTGACAAAGTCTAAATAAGTACCTCTAAACAGGGTCTACTTCTGTTTAAACTAGATCTGAATAAGCATGTTACAAAGATCTAGGTGAATTATGACATGTCAACAACAAGCCTCTAATTCTCAGAAAAATGAAAACCCAGCACATATTTTGAAAAGTTTAAGATAGATAAAGTGCCAGTACGGGTGACACTAAAAAAAGCTCTTAGGGGACTATGGTCTAAATATGGCTTAAGTGTGGTAGCCAGTGTAATAGGTAAACCCATCCACAGATGGATGCGATCACTACTAACCACACACAACTCGTATATGCTAGAGTTTGTATGGAAATGGATCTCAATAACGATATAATAGAAAACTTTGATATTTATATGGGAAATAATCAAATTGAAGTTGTTGAAGTTGAATATACATGTAGGCCTACTATATGTCACAAGTATAATATATTGGGGCACAATAATAGTAACTGTAAAAAAACTAAACAAGTTTGGGTTGAGAAGATCAAGGTACCAAATAAGACAGTGGAGAAAACTAACGTAATTGAAAGGGAGAAGAATGTGCATGAGGTGTAGGCTCATTTTGACTCCTAAGGTAAAAATGGACTCAAGTTGTCACAGATATATCTAATGCTTCTTCATCTCAGAAAAATGAGGGAAATCACATAGCCTCTACACAAAAAAGTTTGATATATTAGAGAAAAACAATGAATCTTTAGAAGAGCCGATTTAGGAAATATTAAGTGAAAGAACTATAAGAGTAGTGCAAGAAAAGCCTTCTAATCCAAATTATCCATGATATTTACATGGAATGTAAGAGGGCTCAATTAAAGAATAAAGCAAGTTAATTTCCTTAAGTATGCCTGCGATAATAATGTTTATTTTTTAGACTTTTAGAAACAAAAGTCAGCAAGCCAAGGCAGAAAAAACATGAAATCTTGTTTTTAATAAATGGTAAGTCACAAATAACTATAATCAGTATAAACTGGGAAGAAATTGGACCTTTGGGGATGACAAAGTTATCAATCTCTCAGTGATGGATAAAACAAGTTAAAATATGTTATGCAAGGAAGTTCATATCCATACTAATACTAAATTTTACTATCCCCAATCTACGCCTTGAACAAACCACATCACAAGTTTGCTCTATGGGATACAATAAGGGGTCGGGTAAAAAATTAATGCATCACGTTTATGTGATAACCAAAAAGTCTGTCAAAGTGGAAATCAACTATCACTAAAGTCGCAAATAATCAACACTTTGCAAACCCTAGTTTATTTTTCACTAGGATTTTAAACGACTTTTGATGTAATTGTAAACGTTACAAGGATAAAATAACATATACAAAGAAGGTTTAAATCAGAGACAGGGCTATAAATAAACCAAGTCGTTCGCGAGCAGTTCGAGCTCGACTCGGCTAAACCTCGGCCGAACTCGTTCATTTATAATCAAAACTCGAGGTCAAACTCTAATTTAAACACGTAAAGAATACAATCTCGTTCGTGAAATGCTCATTTTTATATATAATTTGTAATTAATATTTTATATATTGTAATATAATATTAAACCTTAAATATCAATTTGTATATTTTTAATTTATTAGACTTTTATTTGACATTAATATCACACTTCACATTGCATACTGTACAGTTTATCAATTGCCAAATATTTTTGGAAGTTTTGTTTCAATAACAAAAAAACAAATTGTTCGCAAACAATTTAAGTTTGTCTCGTAAAAAGCTCGTTCAAAATGTTAAACAAATAAATTTTAGCATTTCTATTTCACCTTTGTTTAAATTTGAGTTTAAAAAAGTTAAACAAATAATTTTACACATTTAATAATTGACTCACCTTGTCTTGCCTCATTTATCCCTTTATTGAAAAAGAAAAAAGAAGTATTCGAGGCGCCCTAAAGCACAATCTGGTGTATCTACATTTTCTGCGGACGTAATTTCCCAATGTGCGTGTACGATTTATTGAATATTATCTTGTCAAAAAAAAAACTTATTGAATATTATTTTTTGTTTACTTGAAGTGGACTGTTCATGAAGCACGATTGAGGGGTTGTTCATGAAGCACGATTCCGATTGACTACCTATGCATTATTCGTCATATAGTTTCCAAATATGTTTCTAGGAAACCTACCAAAAGAAATCTTTAACAAGACAAAGAAATGATATTAAAATGAAGAGAACACGATTTTTTTTTTCAGCTGAGAGACCTTTCAATATGATAATTATTATTTTGATCTTCCTAAAAGTCAAGTAACGAAAAAATTAGTATTATCTCATAATAAGGGTTAATGTTAAAAATGAAAAAAATGGAGGCCATAAAATATAATATTATTTAACTAGATGAAATGTGAGTGAATAATTAAACACATTTTTTTTCAAAAACCAAGTGTTTCATAAAAAATATAAAACAGAATACAAAACACACTATCCATATAGTATAACATATAGACTCTAAGGAAACTCTTGAAATACTTGGACAGTCGGATTATAAAAGAAGTCCCACAGTGGCATGGATTAATCGAGTTACACAAATTCTTAGCAGAAATACATTGTTTAGGATAAGTGGTATCTTTTGGGAAGGTAATTTTTGTGCATATTGGCTAACGAAATTGGAGGCGTCCCAGGAAGAGGAATACGTTAGACACAATGATCCTCCAAATGGCATATGGAGGCTCCTAACACGAGACCGAATAGGGTGTAAGACTCCAAGAATGATTCATAGTACCGGCTTAGATACTGGTGTGTAGGGTTGTAAATGAACCAAGCCGCTCGCGAGCAGCTCGAACTCGGCTCGGAAAAAGCTTGACTCGAGATCGTTCTTTAAACTAAACGAGCCGAGCTCGAGCCTAATACCGAGCTCGTTTATTAAACGAGCCGAGCCGAGCCTGTTCGCGAGCTTTTCTGAAAAGCTCGTGAAAAATATAAATAAATTATAAATATCTATTACATATTGACATTTGACAATTCAAAAATTTAAAACCAATTACTATATTAAAAAAACTTATCTTATCCCAACACTTACATGTCACTCTCCCCCTCTACCTACTTAAATATAAAAAATTATTCAAAATTTAACAATCCAAAGAAAGAATACGTGATTGTATTTAGTAATAGTTTACAATAGTCAATTACGTTATAATTAAAAAATTATATAATTAAAAGATTTGCAACAATCTATCTTATAATTAATCCATAAAAGCCTAAGATAAAAGAAGGAATTTCTAACTCGAAATAGATTTAAACAAGCTTTTAAGCTCGAGCTCGAAATAGATTTAAACAAGCTTTTGAGCTCGAGCTCGAGCTCTGTTATATTCTCACGAGCCGAGCTCGAACACTAACTTCAAAGCTCGGCTCGAGCTCGAGCTCGGCTTGTTTAAATTTATAAATAAATAAACAATCCTGTACATCTACTATTCGGCTCGGCTCGGCTCGTTTACAGCCCTACTAATGTGTTTTGAGTAATTTGTTCGGTTATTTGTGTTCATGATTTGTTTGGATCTCCCTTGTAATGAAAAAAAAAACATATCATCTAAAATTGTCTATCACGACTAGACTTGAAGGTTTCTTGAATTTCAACTAAGTTCTTTATCAAATTTCTTGAATCTATCTGATTTCCCGTGATGAAGATAAACACAACGGAGAAACAACTCAAATAAAGTATCCCACGAGAAGCTAGACAATTATTTTTTAAACGTGGAAAGGAAGCTCACCTTCCATCAAATGTTTACAAGTGTAGGGACGCCTTGAAAAGTCGTGGTGAGCTCCCAAAATGGTCAAGAGAGGATAAAAGAAAACCAACCATGTCTTTATTGGAAATGCTCATAATAGTGCGTCGCATCGGTTATCAGTGCATAAGTAAAGCACCATTCAGATTATCTTTAATAACATGATTGAATCAAGAAATTTCCATTTCTTTAAATCAATCTTCCCATATAAGACTACACATGAACCTAGTTTATTAAAGAGAACACATGATACCAATGAAAATGGATATGTTGAGAAAGAGCAAGAATAATTTACAACCAAAGAGGAACTTACTCAAAGTGCAAGAAAAAAACCTCATCTTACTTCGGTCATGACTTCCTAGATTACATGCTAGAAATTGAATTTGGACTCTAAAACTTGGGATGCACTCTAGATTTCGACCTAATACTTATATATATATATATATATATATATATATATATATATATATATATATATATATATATATATATATCAGTTCCTAACCTTATAAAATTACCTCTTGGCTGCCAAAGCTTAATATTCATTAATTATTTATCATAGAAGCAATCAGGAGGATCTAGAGGAGAAAAAATCAAGAGCTGGAGCTTCATTGCATCAATTCTACACTTCTTCATCTCTATATCTGGGTAAATTAGTTTTAGATTTATTTTGTTTATGATTGATTTCTAAGCTATTTATTCCAAAGTCTTTTATGCACAATGTTTTCTTTTAGTATTGTAATTATATGAACAAATTATCTTTTGGTCTTTTATGATTGATTATTTTATTTAACTGATTTGGTTTTTAATTAATTTCCATTGATTATATGTTTGTAATAACACTACCCATATCATAGCTAAATATTGGGTAGCTCGAGTAATTAAGCTATCGTCCGGGAGGGGGGAGGGTTTAATTGCGGATATAGCATATAGATGTGTGGTGTACGTTAGTAAACCTAACGGTCTTGACTAGTCATGCAGTCATTAGGTTTTACGCAGTCAATCGTTTGAAAGTATTGTAATGTCACTCTGGCGAGGTCATTAGTACCGTAGAATAGCAGCCTATCTACCCTGATGGGATTTAGGAAGACGTTAGTATCCTGACTTTAGTGGAATTACCCCCTTCACGCTTATCTTTCGTAATTATTAATTCAATAGGTATGTTCATACTTGCATTTCCTTACCTTTTATCTTATTTGCATAATCATTTATTATTTATTTTAATTCATTAGGAAACAAAATACTTTAGTTACTTATCTTTGTAATCAAAACATTTAAACACATCTATTCTAATATTGAACACGAAGTTGAAATAACTACTTAAATCCCTGAGAACAGACTCTCACTTATTTAACTATTACTTGTGAACGATCCGTGCACTTGTAGAGAGTTTCTCGTGGTTTTCCGAGGTGTGTGTGCTTTTTATAATCTTTTATTATTCATTTATTTATCACACATTTGGGCCCACTAATTTCTCCTCCGCGTTTTTCACATAACACTGAAAGTTTTGGAGGTTGTAACATAGGTAACGTTTAGACTGGAACACCACAAACCACTCCCTTTGTCTCTTGTTGGTGATAATGCATTTATGGAGTTGTCTCTTTGGTGGCTACATATACCAAGGCTTTCCCTCTTATTTGACACATACCAAGTTAAAAGTTCCAAATAAAACACCAAACGAGAGTTACGAACGAGTTATTCTTCACTTTATGATTATTTTGAGCAATTCTGAGAAAATTCTAATCCGCCTTATGTGAATGCATACATATGATGGATGTAACAGTCATATCTTTGAGAGCTACCCCGTTGACGATACAATTAAGCACTCCAGTTATATCTAAACTGTTCTTGAGGTAGTGATCATGTCATTCCATTACAACTATTTCCGTTTGCTTTGTATTTTATATTTTATATTTTGTAAATTTAAACTTTATGTAAAATTATAAACTCATATTATTATTGTCAATAATATATACAAGTTGTTATATTTCAAATTCAGTTTATTATTTTTAATATTATATTCTACTATTTATATTTTTGTCGAAATAAAAGAAAAAGTAGAATAATTTTTTATTCTTAAAAACTTGTTAGGAATGACTTGATGTCATACAAAATATGAAATAATTTATATCCCCTAAGATAATTTGAATATTATTTATGGAAAAAATGGCATTTTGCCTTGTGTATAAACATTGTTACAACAGTCATCAAGAGATTCCGAACCAAAAAAAGAAAAAGTCATCGGAGAGATAGAAGGATATTATTCCCCCGTATGTATGAGGCATTCAGCAGCACTTGTGCTTTGCATAAATTTCATGGAATACAGAGCCGCCATCACGTGATTGATTGATAGCATGCTCCCGTTCGCAATGTCGTCAAACAGCACAACAGGCATTCATAACGTCCTAGGCCCCCTAAAATAATTCATATCATTTGACTCCAAATACCCTATAGTACTATATAGGTTGACAACAACTTGATGTTTTCTTAATATGCCGACACAGTCACACAGGTCACATGAATTTAGTTTGCCCTTTGTGTTTTGTCCTTTTGAGTATGTTATAGGCTTATAGTCATAATAAATTTACCGGCGATAGCTAAAGATTCAATCTTTTATCCATTGCCATTTATTTTCTTTTTTTATGTGTTCTTATCTTTTACTATCCTTTACCCTTGAGATGTCTATTACTTTGGCCACCTCTATTGATACTTCTTGTATTGTTAGCGGTAATAAGGTGATTTTTTTTCATCTTGCAAGTTAGGCTTATTGTGAATGTCTAGGCTCTCCAAGCGTAGTTTGATATCTATTTAGGTTAGTATTTTATATGATCTTCTACCAAAGAAAAGAAAAGTATTCCCTCCCTAGTCTTTAGTCGGGTTGAAGTGTCCAGCTACCATATTTTTGTTCCTATTGATATTATTTTTTTATTTCATTAATGACGTGTTATGGAAATTTGTTAGTTTTGTGGCTAAAATTGTTAACTTGATTGTTGTACATATGTGAGACAATGTCGGGATTTGGTTGGTCTGATCCCGTCTTAGTTTGTGGGTTTCCTCCGATTTCTCTAATGTGTGGGTTAATTTGAACCTAGTTCGATGGTCGGTAAATTTGGTTGGGCGGTGTAGTTTAAGTTTTAACCTCTAAGCATTCTCATATCGTTGTTACTTTTGTAACGAAAATCGTTTATTATATTTCTTTATTTAATTCCGACAAAAAAAGAAAAATCTTTGTTTGATAAAAAAATTGACTTAATTAAACTGAAATGATTGTTTCATGACAGCTTTTCTCTGTTCGGACATATCACACTATACATACAGAGATATGGATTTATATTTTAACTTTTTCCTTATTACTCCTCTTCGATTCAAGTCCACAAAACTTATTCCGCCTTGCGGGTGGCTAAATCACAAATATAATAGATATAATTGCACTAGACTATTCTTATGATTATTTTTTTTTTAAATACATACGAGAGTCACTTTGGATTCGGAATCATTTTGACTCCAATAAGATTCGATCTCAGGAGTTCAATTCCATATGTTCTAGAAAATGCCACAAAACATTTTTGTAGTTAAAAAATGAGTAATGATATATACCATCTAAAATCATATCATTCAATTATCATCCAATGACGTAGCGTGAATTGATTGGCTATAATTCGTTTTTTTATCTAATTAACGATTTATTACCAATCAATTCACTTCACATTATTAGATGATAATTGGATAGTATGATTTTAGATGGTATATATCATTACTTTTAAAGAATACAAACACCGTACATGTCGATGAGACTTAAATCGTTAATTTCAGTAACAAAATAATAGGAAATAGTTAAAATACTCCATATATTTAACTTAACAATATAATCCTATATTTTAGAGATATTAGCTTAAAAAGTCCTTAGACTCAATAACCCACCCCCAACAAGTCCAACTCCAGATTTCTGTCTTATAGAGTCCAATGTTTTTTAGCCAATACCATACATACCCCTAATACTAGATATCATATCCAATCTCTTCCATATTTATCGATATCATATCTAATATATTCTATATTTATCGATTCCGTTACGTTACCATTTTGATAGCAGATCATTTAAATCCCCTAATTATAGCTGCTAATATGGAAAACTTGTTACAATCATACACGCTCAATCTTATTCACTCCACCAACAATTCGCATCACACATCAACATTCAATTCGTCTAGAAGGTACGTTTACAACCGATTATCATGTTTATTGGTTAATAAAGTGTTAATTCCATGTTGCAGACACATAAATCACTATTTTCTGTTGTTTTTTCATTTTCTCATATAATATCTTTCGCATATGAATCACACTTTATTAATTCATAAACAGTTTAAAGAGAAATCATTCACTGAGGCATCCGTTCTTAACAATATACACTATACAAGGCGGATTTTCTGGAGCTCTGTTCACGCCGCACATCTCGATCCAAATTTCTGTTTTCTGATGGGTTACGTGTGGAATATCAGCGGTGTGTTAGTTAGTATCAGTGGTTTGTACTGATTGTTTACGTGTGGACACTGCACATTTCTGATGGGTTACGTGTGGAATATCAGTGGTGTGTTAGTTAGTATCGCTAATTTGTACTGACGGGTTACGTGTGGACACACTGCACATTTTTGATGGGTTACGTGTAGAATATCAGCGGTGTGCTAGTTAATATCGGTGGTTTGTAGGGATGGGTTATGTGTGGACACACTACACATGAAATAATCAATTTTTTGTTTCTAATGGGTTACGTGTGGAATATCAGTGGTGTTCTAGTTAATATCGGTGGTTTGTACTGATAGGTTCCATGTAGAATATTAGTGGTGTGCTAGTTAATATCGGTGGTTTGTAATTACGGGTGCAATTTATTTCGTAATTAATACGCAAATATTAAAGAAAAATATACAATCATTGATTTCTATTCGTTTTATTAGTTTTGTTTTGTACTTTAATTTAATGTTTTTTCTTTTTTGTTTTGCAATTAATTGATTGGTTTCATATAATTAGGAAACTAGTTTTGGTAAGTCAAAAAATATTAATGGAGCAAAAGGGCAATCCAGACATTTTTGGTTGGGTGGACCTGATGGGCAACTGACTATAGTCTGTGAACTTTTCCAGTCAATCACCCTATATTTTAATTAAAATAAAAAACAACCTTATATTTTTATAAAAATACAAAATATTCTAAATTGAGAATATAAAAATTGCATATTATGTCCTGCAATCCCAAACGTTTTACAAAACAATCTTTATACTGTAATTTAAGTACAAATAAAAATAAAAAGTATACATTAGCGAATAAACCAAACAATAACAATCATGTAATACTATCATAAATTCAACTTCTAATTTTAGAAATTCTTTAAAAACTATTACAATGACAGAATTAGGAAACGAAAATTACATTGGCGCTTAATTTGAATAGGTTTTGGTCAATTAACACAACGACAGTGTCAGATTGGTGGTGATTCATTTGCAAGAGATACTCTACATCTAGAATTGATGATGTGCGACAAATGATCTTAGAAATAATCATAATGGTGGCGGTGCTATGTGAATCTGCGAAGAAAGCAGCGATGGTTGTGGTGAACTGAGTTTGTACAAAGAAGACACACCATGTTGTTTGGTTTCGTGTGAAGTACGTGCTAAAGCGCTATATTCAGTTTGTAACATATATTGAGGGTATTGTTTCTAAGTTCGGGTAAGAGAGAGTGTTGTGTCTAAGTTCATGCAATGAAGAAGAAGAACCATATGAATGATAGATCTAAAAAATTAGACAAAGAATAACAATTTTTTTTATATAATATATAAATTTAATAGAAAAACATGATGCTCATATTTTTAGACTATAGTAATTTCCGATGATATTTTTAGGAGTAATGCTGGATATCACCCCAAATCACATCACCTTTTTATCACCTCCTAGGTGGAACAATCGTAAAGGAGAGAGAAAATAATAAACCAGGAAAGAGAAATCATGTGATTGGTTAATTAAAAATCCACCTAGGAGGTGATAAAAGGGTGATGCGATTTGGGATGATATCCAGCATTACTCTATTTTTAGAGCACATAGACTAATAATCTCATATTACATAATTCTTAGAAGAACTTGGTGTAGTTAACCCAATATAATATGTAACGGTGTATCAAGAGAATGCTAAAGTCTATATCATTTTTCCTTCCTCAATTTAAACATGTAATTATTCGTCTTAAAATTGTACAAATTAATTATTTAGAGATTTTAGTTTTGTATTTATCATTTTTTATAAATAAATTATTTATTTCGGAAACAAATAAAATTAATGAGCCTTGCCAAATAATACATATTGTATATTACAATGAGTTGATGAAAAGATACATTAACATATTAGATCCTTTAACACAATGTGTAGCTACATGTCAAAGAATCAGGTTTTAAGATTTTAAAAGTCATTTTTAGGTTTATATATAAATTTAAAGTTTACTTAAGTTAAATAATTTCTTAAATTTAAAAATAAATAAATTAGCCCAATTTATACGAATTCTTAGCTAGAAACGATTTAATATTTCACTTATAATTTTTTTGTTTTAAGATTTTGTAAAAATCAAATATTATTTATTATATTTTGAAATTTTTTTCCTTTTTTTTGCGTGATTTATAAATTTCATGTGCTGAGATTCAT
The DNA here is from genome assembly GCA_029959085.1 of Nemophila menziesii. Classification (NCBI taxonomy): domain Eukaryota; kingdom Viridiplantae; phylum Streptophyta; class Magnoliopsida; order Boraginales; family Hydrophyllaceae; genus Nemophila; species Nemophila menziesii. The sequence goes on along the minus strand of JARWIR010000139.1, from coordinate 471,390 downwards.
AAGTAAATTTTATGGTAAAGTTGTATTCATTAATTTATAATTGAATTTGATTATTTGATATCAGTTCCAAACATTTTTGCAATGATTTATAACGTAGTCATGCAAACAAAAGAATTACATGCATTTTCATAACCATAACGAATTAACTAAATCGAGATAAATGTTGGAGTAAGTTTTAAGGGTGAATTATATATAGGGTCTTAGAGACATTATTTTTTCTCTATAGAGTAGTGTCTAGAAATCTGTTCTTATTAGGGACCTCATTTTTTACAATAGTCTTTCCTACCCTTACTAACACTAAAAGACAAAAAAGTATGACGCACTATTTCTCTCTCCACTACCTACAACTACCCACCTACCTCCAACCTCCCACCACCTACCACCGACCTCCGACCACCGACCACCGATCACCGACCACCGACCTCCGACCACCAGTCACCGGTCACCGGAAAAAACATAGAGTATCGGAAAAACATAGAGTACTCTATATATTTGCTGAGTACTCTATAAATTTGCCAAGTACTCTCTAAATTTTTTCGAGTGCACTAATAAAATCTCGGAGTACTCTAAGAAAAACTCAGAGTACTCTAAGAAAAATCTCAGAGTACTCTAAGAAAATCTCGGAGTACTCAAAAAATTGGTGAGTATTTTATTAATTTGATGAGTATTATTAAAAAACAAAGCATACATAGTCAAAAAAAAAATCTTTGTTCATCTTTATTACACAATTTTGAATAAATTACAAATTAATATACAATTAAAAATAATAAAATAAGTAACCTAACTACCTTGACCAGATCTGAAAAAAAAAACTCATGCGTACATAGTACGCACCATCAACAATCTTCTCCGGCGAAACACCATCACCAATTTTCTCCGTGGTGTCTTCTTCTACCTCGCGCGACCTTCTCCATTACAGCTCCATTACAGCTTCATTAGTGCTCAGGCGCTGCATTCCAGGGCTTGTTCTCCATTACAGCTCCACTGTTCATCGGAGAAACCCACCAGCGAATCAGATCTCGCGAGCAGCCACCACCAGCATGAGAACAACTGTTCGTGACCATCTCGGGGCTCCAACTGTTCGTGACCGCTGCTTTCTTCATCTCCGTTCGCATCTCGGCGCTGCAACTCCAACTGTTCGCAGATCGAGATACAACATGTTCCAACTGTCTTCATCTCCGTCCGTGATAGAGATCCAGCGTGCTCTACCTGTTCGTGACCGCTGCTTTCTTGACCTCCTTATTCGCCGGAGTCTGCAGCGAAGGGGGAACAGATCAGAGCTACTCACGTCGGAGGTGTTATGGTGGAAGTGTTATGGTGGTGGTGGTCCTCTTCTTCTCCGGCGAGACGAGAAGGGAGCTCCGGTGGTTCGAAGAATGGTGTTGGTTGTGTAGCCATTTCGGTGGTGGTGGTGGTGTTATGGTGGTGGTGTTATGGTGGTGGTGGGGGTTTGGGAGTTCACGTCGGAAAAGGGGAGTGGGGAGGAGAGGGAAGTGAGAGAAAAGTGGACTGAAAAATATAATAGTAGGGTTCCTAATTTAGTATATATAGGTATAAAAAACAAAAGAGGGTAGTAAAGTAATTGGGGTTTTGGATTTCATGTGTTAAAAACTTTTTGAGGTCTTTAGTAAGAAGAGACTCTAGGAGGGAGTGCTATCTGGAAGAGGGGGGGGGGGGTGTTCAAGACCCTAAGTGGCATTTTCTCAAGTTTTAATAAGGTTATTAAAAATTGAGAGGTTGAAATAGGATAGGTGTTGGAATAAAACTATTTTAAGTGGTTATAATTTGAAAAGTTATTTTTACCTAGGTTTTAATTAAATAGTTGAGAAAACTATTAGACTTAACCTAAAACCTCAAAAAAAGGTATTCCTAACAAACTTGAGAGGGCTCAAAGCAAGAGCCCCTTAGGAGTATTTGACTACCAAACTCCAAATAAGTATCTAATATCAAAAGCCCCTTTTCTAGTTGGCACGCTCCAAAATTCATATGACATTTCATGAGGTGCCACCACAAGATCCTTTCCCTGGAGTGTTTCTTGATGTGCCAAAATGGTAGTTGGTCTTTTGAACAATTTATGGTATGCCGACTCAAGATCCGGTCTCATAGAATTCCATGATGTGCCGATGCAAGAGTCAGACTTGTGAGTATTCATGGTGCTTCGATGCAAGTTTTGGTCTTTCCAAGAATTCATGGTGTGTCGATGCAAGAGTTTCTCTTTATAGTTTTGTGATGTGTCGTTGTTCAGACTTTTACGTAATTCATGGTGTACTGATGCAAGCTGGTCTTCAGAGTGTTCCATGATAGGCTGACGTGAGGGTCGGTCTTTTGAATAATTCATGGGGTACCGACGTAAGATCTGGTATTTGGAGTGTTTTATTATGTGTCGATGTAAGACATCTTTGAAGTTTATCGTCATGTGCCGATGTGAGAGACGGTCTTTTGAGCAATTCATGTGTGCCGATGTAAGAGCTGGTATTTGAATTGTTTAGTGATGTACATACGTGAGGGTTAGTCTTTTAAGTAATATGTGATATGTCGAAGCAATAATCGGTCTTTTGAATAATTTTGATAAACCTAGTTTATTTTGACAAGTATTTTCTTGTAAAGCATAAGTAGATTTTGTATGGATTTAGTCGAGTTTGTAGGAAAACCTTTTGAGACTTTAAAGGTATGATACCAATGATAACGGTGATATTAAAGTGGTCACTGATTATCCTAAAATCTGTTACGATAAGTGGCCACATTTCATTAGCTTCTCCTGTAGTATTATTGTTTGTCGTTCTCAAGGATCACTTGAGATATCAGGTAAAATACAAAGCGTTTGGCATTTATTACCTTGGAAGGTTGAAGCATCACTTTCTATCTATAAATTTTATAAACTTTATTTTTCTTTCGTTGTAATTCTTTGAAAACTTCTCTGGACTATCGCGTAGAACAAAAATGTCTGGAAACCCCTTAACTACCTCTCATGTTGTTCCCTCAATTTTTTCTCAACCTTAGCTTACCCGTCCTCATTTGATCGTGGCCATATTTCCCAAGAATGAGGGATAGATCGTTGATCCTTTACCCCAGGGGTAAAAAAGAAGAGACCTAATACACCAATTTCTCCAGTCTATGCCTTCCCTACGGGACATAGATAAAAGAATTCTTCCTATCCCTCTCCCATCGGTGCTAGACAACCATTGGATAGTACTATGCCCACTTCCCTGACGTGTTACTTATGTCCACTTCCTTGATGTGTTACCGGTGGGCCCAAATGTGTGATAAATAAAAAAATAATAAAAGATAATAAAAACACACCTATGGAAATCCATGAGAAACTCTCCGCAACTGCACAGATCGTTCTCAAGTAATAGTAAATAAGTAAGAGTTCGTTCTCAAGGATTTAGGTAGTTAGCTCAAACCTGTACCTTGCGTAGAGATCGGTTGTGGAAATCAAACCCTAATAACTATCTAGTTAAGCAAGCCCGTCAAGATCACTACCGCACACTAGAAGATTATGTGTTGTTTTAAGTAATTGAATCCCCCGTCAGGGTGACAATCCTAATTACTAAAATCAGTTCTTGCGTGAAGGTCTAGGGATGGAACAAAGACAAACACAAATTAAGATTATAAAACCAAACTCAAATCAATTAAAATAAAAAAATAGTAGTTAAGGGCTTGTACAAAATAATATCTCAATTAATTTATAAATAATATTAAAGAATAAAATCTTCGAAATATGGTTAAGACAAATATCTATAGCTAATTACCTTAATTATAGAGAATGAGAGATACAAACTTTTTGTTGTGATACTTCATATCTTGTTGCTTCCTCTCAAGGCCAACTTGCTCTCTCTCTCTCTAAGATGATAATATGAAGGCTATGAAGGAACTGACAAGTTTCTAAGGACACATACTGAAATTATATAGGTGTTGGATGAAATCTAAGCCATGGATTAGGTTTTGGTGTCCTAATCCAACTCAAACTCGTTTTCCGTAGAAAGTTGCCTGGTTGGCCCATAGAGTTTGTAAAAGTCATAACTCCTTCGTTACAACTCCAAATCAATCGATTCTTGTGGTCATGCGACTATATTTCAAAGACCTTTCTTGATTTAAAAGATCTCATTCAAATTCTCTGTCGATTTTATGCAACATTGAAAATACTACACGTCTCCAAATTTGGAAATTAACTTTTGGCAGGTTTTGCACTTTCCTAAAACAATTTCTTTCATTTTAACTCTTGATTTTGTCTTGGATCTTTTTTCTTAACTCCTTAACATTGGTTTGACATCTACTATCATTATCGTACCTAAGAGTTTCACATTTAACACACAAATTACACAAAAAATGCTCTAAAAGTAACAAACCTTCAAAATAAGGAAAGAATTGAGAAACGAACAATCAATAGAGGAAAATCCCTCACATAAGCACATAATACACCTAAAAATTGATGTCTCATGGATAGATTATTTCATCACAAATATAGAGACATCAGATACTCTATTGCATAGATAATTAATGTTGAACTTTTGGTTTTTAGTTCTTGAGTTCAATTATCCTGACCTTCTCTGTGACTTTGTTAGTCGGTGCGCGTGCAGGACTTCCTCTTGTCCTTAAGGGGGAGACCTTTTAGTATGAATCGTCCTTCTTCAAGTAAGGAAGAATATTGCCTTGTGGTTAATTAGGCGGCTTCATATAGAGGGGAACGAGGCTAGAGGCCTGGTGAATCGCTTATTAAAAAGACTTGAAAAATTAATACGGTGTGGCTTGGTCATATTGATTCGTTTGTGAATAGATTTATTAATTTATGTAATGAGTTATATAATAATTAATTTAAACAGATTTATAATTAATTAAAAATATTTTAATTAACTTAAACTGAAAAGACATGATTTTATACAAAGAAATATAATTTCCAAAAAAACATTTCTTGAATATATTCTTTTCTGAAAATGTAAACTTTTTCATATGACAATTCTTTATTCCACTTTCCAAATGGTGGCTTGCAAATGTTTATATCATACTTTTTTTTCCCAGTTTTGAAGTATTAAACCAAGATAGAGATTGGTAAGAAAAAACATTCGTTGAAAGTTTTAAAAATTGATTATCTATTTTCTATAAAAACTTTTGTCACTGTATTTTGTCATTGTATCTTGAAAATTAAAGTCAACAATTATAATATATCAATACATAAATTAAATATCTTTAAAATATTAGATCCAGTTCAAGATTTGACTAGTAAATTTTAATTTTTTAGAGATTAATTTCCAAAACATCTTGACAAACTTATTTTAATTGTGAGGAAATACGGTAAGTGCAAACTTATTTTAATAGCGAGAGGCACTACAAGAAATAGTATCTATAGCGGCAAAAAATTTAACACTAAAAATCTTAATTTTGTCGCTAATAGTCGTTATTTGTTGCCTCTATAAGTCTCTCGCTAAAGATACTTTTAGTAGCAAATTATTTGTTTTTGCCTCTATTAACTTTATGTTTAGCGGCAAACATTGCCGCTAAAAATATAATTAGAGGCCATTTTGGTTTTTAAAAATATCATTAGAGGCCATTTTAGTTGTTGCCGCAATAGCTTCTCCGCTAATGTTACTATTTCTTGTAGTGAGGGATACATTAAGTAATTAGGATGAGAGCAAAGCTTGAGGTGTCTATCTAAACATCGATACAAAATTTGACCATTATTTAATTTATCCCCATCTTTCTGCATTGTTACTTACTTAATAATTATAGTAGTAACAATATTTACACTTGTTGTGTTGAAAGTAAAAATTATTATACAAACGTTAGTGAAACATTTTCTGGATGATAACCAGCCTTTCGCTGTCAAGAGCCTTTCTATTTTGTCCTACTCAAAATTCTTTCTAAAACAATCATGTCTTAGAAATATACAATTTCCTCTTTAATTTTTCTATATGCACACTTGCTAATAAATATATAGTTCAGCTGGTCCACAAGAGATGCGCGCAGATGCCCATAACATGGTTGTAGCATAGCATTTGAATCTGTTGTGACCATACCTCATTTGAAGTTCACGTTTTTCTCGCGTCTTCATGTGACTAAGTGTCACCTCTTTGTCTCATAAAACCATTTACAACCCATGACCCATGTATATATGTAACAACCATGTGCGTGTGTTTCTTCCTTCCCTCATATTGCAGTGTATTGCATAGTAATGGACACACAACTCCTATTTACGACATATATATATGTGAGATAATCGATTCTTTCAAAAGTTTAAACTATCCGGAGGGGTTATTTTATATATTATATATGAGTATTACATGTTTAATACGTCCCTTTACGTGTAAGTTAGATTCATGTAATTTTTTTTGCAAATCTAGTCTTTGCTACGTGATTTTTTTTATATTGGATGACGACGGTAAGACTCGAACCACCGACCTTTAATGGATCTGAGCTCTCTGCTACCATATTAGACAACTGATTCTCCCATAAGTTTTGGGAGAATTAGTTGTCTAATATGATATCAGAGCTCAAATTCATAAGAGGTCGGTGGTTCGAGTCTTGCCGTCGTCACCCAATATAAAAAAAAATTCACTTAGCAAATACTAGATATGCAAAAAAAAGGACAGTTACATATTTGTTTTTGCTCTTTAGTTTCAGCTCTTTAGTTTCATTTGATAACCACTGGACCTCATTTCTATATAATTTAAGTAAAAATTCGACAACTTTAACAAATACGGTTACAAGAAGTGCAAATTCCATTTTTAGGCCTGGACTAAAAACATTTTTAGGCCAAATGTTCTAAAAATTTCATTTTTAGGTCAAACATGTTCAAAACACTTATTTTTAGGTCATTTCACAAATTTTGTGAGATATTTCGTTGATTCTAAGGACAATTTAGGCAATTCAAATAAACTATATGTTTATTTGGCCGCATCACAAACCAGGAACTCTATCTAAAGTATTCAAATTGTCCTTAAAATCTATGAAATATCTCACGAAATTAGTGAAACGGCCTAAAAATGGACGTTTTGAATATGTTTGGCCTAAAAATATTTTTAAGCCATAGGTAATGGCCTAAAAATGGGATTTTCTCTTACAAGAATTCTAACTTAATTTATAACAAAATTTATCAAGTTTATGCCTGGTAATAGACCTGATATATTTAGGATCCAAATTTACAATAGACCCTTTTATATAAATATTTTATTAAACATAAAAAATTTATGTTATTGATTTTAGTGTTAATTTCTTTCTTATTTATTTTTACCGAGATCGATCTAGAACAAACTTGTTTGAGTTGTCGAACGGGTTGGATTCGATCACATGCTCAATCAAATTTTTTAAAAATTGACGGGTTTAATAAAAAAAATTAAAATTTCTTTTAACTATATTTGTAATTCTTTTACACTCTTTTCTAAATATTTTTTATATGAATTTTAAAAAAATGGAAAATAAAAGAAAATGTTTGGTAACAATATATCATTCATAAGAGATACCTTTTAAAAATAAACATCATATTTCTAACTAAACAACTAATTGTTCATGTCTTTTTACTAAATACAAATATATACATACATATGTTATGTTCTCGAAACAGGACCCTACGAAAACGTTACCTAAAGTGGCTGCATCATCCTCGTATGGCCCAAACCGGCCTTGAGTTTATGTTCAAAATTCTGTAAAACTTGGTCCATTTAGTTATTAACCTCAATCTTGGTGTTTACCTATAAATACATTGTATTTTATTGGTTATTAGTTAATTGACAACAACCATTAAATTCTCATTTACAATCAATTTTCTATAATGAATTTTTCTCCTATGTCTTTGGGTTTTTATGTTTTGGACTTTGTACTTATATCAATGTTTATTGTGTTTTTTATTTCTTATTTTTTGTCTATTATCTACGATCTACCTATAACAATTTGGTATCAAATTTAAGAATTAAAATGCTATAATAATAAATTGTTATGTTGAATAGAGAGTGGAAGAAAAAAAATGTAGGGATTTCTGCTGGCTAGGATAAGACCATAGAAGGAGATCGAATATAATATTTAAAATTTATCAGACTGTAACAATTTCTTTAATTGGAAATTTATGCGCATTCCACGTAAGGTTTCGAATATTCTGGTATTAAATTCTACGATTTCGTGGAAGAAATTCAACCAATCTGAGATTAAAACAAATCAAAACAAATATCTAGGGTTTTGAATTTTTTTGAAAATCAATATTGAGATTTCAACGTTTTCTTTAACAATTAGCTTCATCGATTTTGGTCAAATATATAGGCCGAGTTTGAATCAAATTAAGGTTTTTTTACTCAAAAAATCAACGAAGAAAGACGTTTTAATGGGTAAATAATTGGACACACATGTTTGTCGCGTTTTAAGGGTCAAAACGGCATAAGGACCATCAAATTTGGTTCACATAGAGCTAGAAATCATCGGGTTAGGGTTTCTAAAGATTCGAAATCAATTTAACTTTTTGGATCTAAAATTTGTTGGTTCATGGATTATTTAGCTGAGAATTCTTTTCTACAAATTATAAGAAGAAAGACAACACTGATTTTGATACAAGCAGGAAAAAAAGATGGAGGTTACACTACGATGCGACGCGGTGCATGAAAAATTGTGTGCACCCGTTTGTATCATTGGTCAATTGTTGCACGTGATCAGGTGCATCGTGATATCCTTTCTTCTGTGCACCCACTTCTCTATTAGTCCACGTCAAATAATTATTATTATATAATTTTTTTATTAATTAGTGTATAATAATATTTTGAGTAATTTATGGGTAAATTCCCTATAGGGTCATGGAAACCATCTTAATGCCACAAAGGAACCCTTCCATTCCTCTCTCCTCCAAAGAAGCCTCAAAGATGTCCATTGTCATTACTACCCTTATAGTGTATATATAAGACAAAAAATAGATCATTCTCTCTCCTTCATTACCATTTTTTCTCTCTCCTCCATTACCATTAATCTCTCCACCTTTATCATTTTTCTCTCTCTCCTCCTTCATTAACTATCAATAATTTCTAACTCTGACCAAAACCACCGATCACCGCCGATCACCACCGACCACCGCCGAAAAAAGTTCTGAGCATGAAAAAAGTTACTAAGCATGGAGTACTGAGTATGGAAAAAGTTATTGAGCATGGAGCACTAAGTATGGAAAAAGTTACTTAGTATCAGAAAAAATGCTGAGTATCAGAAAAGTTGTTGAGTATTCATATTTTTTTATTGAGTCACTTTACAGAGTATGATCGTATGCTCAGTAACTTTTTTGAGTATGCTCGTATGCTCAATAACTTTATTGAGTATGCTCGTACTGAATTTTTGAGATTTTTACTGAGTATTAGGCCAAAACAGTTGAATACGGGTATAAAAACCGCTAAGAAGCAATAAAAGTAAGAACATCTTAATTTATAAAAAAAATAATAACTAATACATTTTGTCTGAAACTGCTAAACATAAAAAACTAACTAAAATTTACCATTAAGATTTAAACACTAAAAATAGTATTAATTTCCTATACTAAAATGATTACAATAATGAGTATTACAAAAAAAATGGAACCCTAGCTACACTACTGAGTAAGGAAATAACAAAAAGGAAGCTAAGCATCTAACAAGAAAAAGAAAAAAAAGTACACGTTGACTGAGCACCATGCTATGCGGACAAAAAAAGAATAAGAGGAAAAACCAGCTCCATGCATTTTGAACAGATATGAGCATCTTTTTTTAGTAAAAAAAAAAACCCAGATCTGAGCACTATATTGAAGTAGGCGAACAGATCTCAGATTGATGGAGCTCCTCATTTCGAGGTTGAATTTTCAAAAATATCAGTGGAAAAGATTTGATAGAGTTGGATTTTTTTTTTCTAATAGTGATATGTTTGACTTTAACTCATTTATGAAACTCAGTGCACTAAATCTCTTGAACAAATGTGGCATATTATTGATAAACAATTGTTGCTTAGAGCATTGAAACTAGGAATGCAATTTGAAAATATTGATTGTAGTAAGATTTCTTTATGGAACAAATTAAAGAATGTTCCTATGGCATTATGGACCAATGAAGACTTGAGCTATTTTGGTAGGGGTATAGGTGTTCCATTGCAGGCATATCAATAACTAAATCTATATCTAGATGTAGATTGGGTTATGCATGGGTTGGTGTTGAAGTTAAAATGAGATGTTAGATTATACGATCCACGTGAATTTGAGGTGATTTGTGATTGGACCATTGAATTGTTTATTATGTAAAAAGTATGGAAATTCTAAAAAGCGTATTCAAAATATGAACAAGGAAAAATAGAAATATTACTATGATTGAATGCTCTTGTTAGGCTATTTCAGTTTCAAGTGGTAAAGTTGTCTCGCAATATTAGATTATTTTGCCATTTGTAAACAACAAAAAGAATCAAGGACTAAAAATCAAGATATCACAATATAAGGAATAAATAAAGTGCAAGATAATGATAGATAAGATCACAAATAACAAAAATAGATGATAGTCCATAAGATTATACATAGTTAAGCAACATGTAGTTAAAAAATCACAAGAACCTTAGAACACCAATAACAAAGCGAAGCAAGCAAGTCTAAAACACCATATAGATAAATCATGAAAGTTTTTGAAAAAACAGATAAATTAAAAACTGAAAGGATATTGGACATGAATAAAGAGATGTAACCCTCACTCACGACCCTCACGAGGTGAACAACTCCGGGAAAGGCCATGGGCTTATGAATCACGTCTAATGCATATCATCTCATTGCGAATCTCATCTATATTTATTCAAAAAGTAACCATTTATTCGAATACATGAGTTTTAAATAGGTCAAATTTGGTGTAAACATAACCTTTCGAAGCATCAATACAACTCTTATTAATCTCAACCACGAAACGGTCAATTAGATTTTCATCATTAGGAGCTTCCCCAAGAGTTGATTCTGGCGCGGGGTTAGGTGTTCAAGCGTATCAAGCGGAACACCACCAGGGTGATTCTTTAAAAATCAAAATCATTTTGAATACGTTCATCCATAATATGATAAATAAGTGAAGTCGACACATACTCATTATTGAGATCACAAGATGCATTTGCCTAATTGTGGAATAGTAAAAAATTCCATAAACCAACGATTGGCTAAATTGTTGTTTTGATGGTCAAAAAATTATAGTCATAAATTTTTTTGGATAAGAATAAACCATAAGGAATAGTACTACGACTATCCCTCGTATTATTCAACCATTTAAACAAGATTGTCGAATGGTTAATTTGCTCTTGGTAGTAGATGAGATAAAAAAGATAAGCCTCGTACAAATTTATTTATGAATCATGTTTATCCTTAAAAAGTATCACACTAATGAGGAACTTATGAGCCACTTTAAGTTCATGATCAAAATACTTAACCCTTTAAATCCCTTTCTGATCTCCAGCATTTACAATATGGCCTTCGATAAATTCAATGACGACATTCCTAGTATCATTACTAATTAACAAATTATCGCAACCCGAAGACCAAAATCCATCATACCCAAATTTTTTAATTCCATATTTTTTACTAAACGATGATAGGTATATGTGATTCTATTGTACCAACTAACGATATAAAAGAATAGGTCTCACAATTATACTATAAATATTCATAGAAATTTTCACATCTTTGTGTTGCAAACTTATTAAACTTATAGGAGGAGATAAAATTATGGAAACCTTGAAACTTTAAGAGTCCATGCAACAAACTACCTATTGTTAAAAAAACAAAATAATCAAGAATTTGACCCGAAGCCTATATTACAGTTTTTACTTAATAATTTTGATAGAGGAGAAGGAGGATATTAGAAGATGAAGAATCCCCCTTTTTTATGTGGAAGAAGTGAAATCCTTTCCTTGCCTCTTATACATGATGTAGGAGGAGTTTTTGGAGAGTTAAGAGAAGAGAGGAGAGGAATGAGTGAAAGGGTAAGGAAGGAATTATCAATCGATTTAGGTTTTTGAATAAAGAAGACCAAGACACACATAGATACTGTGTTTGAAGCATAAAAATAGACGTGCGGTATACCTCAGGGTCTTCACGGTATATTGTGAAATAGTTCACAAATTAAGCCAATAAGGACAAATATGCAATTTTTTAAAACATGGAATTTTTTAACAAAACTTTGAGGGAAGGTTAAAAGGGTCTTAAAACACCTAAAAAATTCCCAATTTTATAAACTTATTTTAGCATTTTTCTAAAAGCAATATATCAAGTAATACCATATCTCATGTATAAAACATAAAAAATCACACAATTTGCTTATCAAATAAATTACATGTGAGGATAAGCAAGTAGAAATGATGATACCTCTATATGTTTAAGTATTTTCAGACCTGCAAATATCATTCTCATAGACTTTTTATGAATATGCTTCAAGTAGGCGTTCATCTCTTTTAGATCATTTTAAAATTTGATATCTTTTAACTTAATCATCTAACAGAGGATTGTATTGACCAATATGGATGATAAATTCTTACCAAGAGATTCCATCAAGAATGAATACTAATGTGTGAGCTCCCTCTACACCTTTTATCTCAACAAGAGAGATTAGCCAAAAGCATATACACTTGTAGAACAAGCAATGTATTAGAAGCAAACATTCAATGTACAATATGCAATATTTCCAAGACATGGACAATACAAAATACCAACTCATGCATATATTCTCAATAATAATCAAGTAGTGCAAATAGGAATAACATTATGTAAAACATATATTACATGTCACTCTAATGACTATACGATCATAACGAGAGATGCAACAAATAGTACTAAAGCATGTAAATCTCATAAAATTACATGTCATATAAATAATATCAAGAATAAGAGTGATTTGACATGACTGGTCGAACCATACGATATGAAATGTGACAGATAATAACATGAAAACGCAACAAGTATAATATATAAACCAACACAATTTATTTCCCCCTCAATTAGGCAAGTTAAGATTATGGGAAATATATATAGCATGTGAACAAGTATAATTACTGTATCATGTAATATAAACAAGAATTAAATATTATAAAGATAACACAAAGACAAAAAATCACAACTGGAAAAGGAAAGGGCAAGATATGATATATATGCAAGAAGAGCCTAAAAAACTAATTATATAACAAATTAGACATATCAATGAGTCAAGGATCCCCAATACAAGATAAAACACTTAAGTACCAAAACATACACCATAGTTAAAAAGAAAACACACAAAAAAGGATAGTAAAGGGATAACAAAGTTTTCACAAAATTTTATTATGCGTGTGATAAGAGCATTTATCAAGAAAATACCCATTTAGCTCCTTTGATGCCCTTTTCACACAATCACAAAGAAGTGTTAGGTACTCATAGTGGTTTGGGTCCTTGCGTGTTAATAGTAGCTTTTATGATTCACTTTGTCCCTTTCCATGGAAATATTACTCATACTATTTCAAGTTGTTTTTGATAAACACAATGAGATGAAAAATGATCAACTGTTTTGCAATAGGTGCAGGAAGATTTTTTATAACGAGATAAAGATGCACCATGAGAAAAAGATGATTTTAAACAACATTTTTCATGCATTTTTGTTTGACCAAGGGATCACAACTAAAATCGACTTTCTAAAAAAAATTGTCATAAGATATCTATAAATGTTTTATATTAAAAAAATATTTAGATAGTTAAAATAAGATTCTCCTCTTCTTTAAACAACAAAATATTTTCTTTCAAAATTCTTTGGTTTTCTTCTAGAAAAGAAATGATTTCAAAACAAGACTTTTCATTGTTTTTCAAATAATCATTTAACATAGGAAAAAAGTCTAGACATCTCTTTTGTATAATTTTAAGTATTCTAAAAAAAGATTATTTGTTTTAACATGGATTTCAAGAATTTTGAAAAGGGAAGAACATAAATATCATCATGCTCAATATAAGAAACATAAGAGGATAAAATTGAGCAAGGGCAATATATTACCTCATAATATTTTACAAAGGCATCAAGATGGTGATCATCGTTTCTCTTTCTTTCTTGCCACCGTTGAATATTCCATAAGATTGCTATAAGCATTTCCAAAGGGCTTGAACGGATGAGAAATCTTCAATGAGTTTGACTTCTGGCTTGAATATCCCACACAGTAAATATTTATTTCTTTAACATTTTGTGTGAGTTTTCCTTTGTCCTTATTGACAAGATTTTTGAAGAACGTCATTTCTTAGTTTAGCATAAGGGGGCATTTGCAATGATGTTCCAAAGCTCTTTATCTCCATTTTATAGATATTATTACACCCTTGTTTACCATGAGAAATAATTTTTTCCTACAAATAACGAAAGTCTAGTATAGAATATTTTCCAAATTATTAGAGTCCATGTAGTTGACTCTACTAAAGATTAAGTTATTAACGTAGAGTTAGGCTCTAAAACCACTCGTATGACCTATAGAAGGAGGGGTGAATAGGAACCTAATCTAATCAATTCCTAATTAACAATTAATTAGTCCTAAGCTAAGTTAGTATTATGACTTATACATGATGTTTAATAACTTAACTAGTTAATAATCTAACTTAGAAAAATAAATAAGACTAAGGGAACAAGTACTAAGGGTGGTAGGGAATGAAGGAACAAAATAATCAAGAATATGATAAAATAATACAAGGATTCTTTCAGACAAAATGTCAAACACCTAAAGGGTCATGCAATGAGGATTATAGGGTTTGATAAGAAATATAAGTAAAATATAAAACGATATGTAAAAGTAAAGGGATAGAGATTACACAATTGTTTCAAAGTGATTTGGTTACCCTACATACACTACCTATGGGAATCACCCTAGGATTTCAAGCTCATCCACTAAGCTTCCTGTTTTCTTAACGGTGAAAAACAAAACCGATACAAAGAGGTTTTTTGGAGCTAAACCACAACCAAAACTTTCATGATTTTTACCAAATCAATTTCAAACCGCGTGAGATTTTTTCTAGGCTAAATATTAACCTTTAAACCCCATATTCTCTAATCTAGAGTAAGAGTGAAGCCGTAAGTGTTTGAATGATTATTACATATAAGGGCACACTTCTCAATGATCAAATATATAATGATAATGTTGACACTCATTGATGAGTTGATAAGAAAGTAAAGCTTGTAGATTTACCCCTTTAGAGTAGATAATAATTTGATTGAGCTGAATGATATCCTTTTGTGTGGATGATAAAGTGAGGATTGATTAATATATTTCTTGAGTTGATAATATAATGAAAATTGTTGGTTGATCTCCTTCTTGAGTTGATATGAAAGTGATAATGTTGATCAAGATTTGATGATGAAAATTGTCTTGATTTAAGCTTGGCTTAATGGTTTTATTTGATCTTCAAGGATCTATAAATATGGTGGAAAATAGGGATTGATTAATAGATTAAATGAGCTTCATTATACAGTTGAAAATGGTACCAAACGGTCATAAACCATGTGTCTAACGGATATAAGCATGTCAAAATTCTGATGCTGAACTTGACCCTTAGGGTAACTGTGCCTACCTGTGGTGAATTTTCAACCATTTTGTTTCTCACGGAATATGTTGATCTATGATGTTCAGTATACCTTATGTTCTTGTGGTATAGGATATGACCATGTACAACATACCATGCTTTAGTGCAGTAGACCTATTACTTAGTATGAGGTCTAATATATTCTATACAAGATAGAGACTATTAATTTTAACCAACAATGTAATCTCGCTATAAAATATATCAAATACTTAAAAATATTGTGAGATTACGAATAGTATATTTTAGATAAATTATTTGTCAAATATTAAAATAAGATTAAAAGTAGTGTTATATGCGAACAAGAAGTTCTCGATGAACAAAAATAACATGAAGCATTTATTAAAACCACATTTAATTAAATCTATGAAAACTTATAAACTTCTTAAATAGGTGGTCCAAAATCTGAAGGAGTAATAAATCATCAAATAGTGTGCAAGAATATCAAGAAAACAAAATTGAAAAATACAAGACATGTTTTACGTTTCAAGGTTTTAGAGAAGATCTAGGTTGATTAGAGTAAAACATATTCCCATGTAATTGATGCAATTACATTACAATATATAATTATTTTGGTAGACTCGAAAATAATTGACATGTGTCATATGGATGTCGTGACTATATTTTTGTATGTGTCATTATACATTTATGTGTATATGAAGAACCCTGATGGATTCATAATCCTTGAAGGTTATACTCAATTAAATTACAAAGGTCCTTATACAACAGTATGGAAGATGTGGTATTATTGTCTCAATGAGTACTTTATTAGAGAAGGATACGTCAATAATCTAGGTTGACTATGTGTTGTCATCAAAAGTTTGGAATAGATTTTTTTTATCATTGTTGTATATGAGGATGATTAAATCTTGTATGAAATCATGAAGGATTCATAGTGAATCTAATTATTTGAGATGAAAATTTTTGGGAACACATATCTTTCTCGGCATGCAGATCAAGCATTTGCCAAGTGGAATTTGTGTCCATCAATCAACATATACAAAAGCGATTCTAAACAGTTTATATGGACAAAACTCACCGTTCAGTAGCTTAATAGTTATTCAATCGTTAGATATCCCATACTGCAGAATTATAATGTCTTGGAGCACTTTATCTTAGTGTTATTGGAGAACTAATGTACCTTGACTAGGTTTAGTTTGTAACTGATGAGATGGCATGGAGTGGTATTACCAACGTCATGCGATATCTTCGTGGAACATCCGAAACGGGCTTATTCTACTTAAGGAAGTAGGATAAAAAATAGTGGACTATGATAATGTTGGATGTTTTCTGGATCTACATACTAATATTCCAAAGTAGGTATGTATTTACTTGTGGTATAGTTGTCATATCAATGGCTCAGTGAAAGAAACTTTGATGCCCACGTTATTTCATCGGTTAGAAATTTTGATATTACATGGGACAAGTTGGGATGGTTATGTTCAATTAAACTTATACTGATGATATCAGATGAGAAATATGTTGCATGTATTGCACATATTAGAAATAACTACATCAAAGGAGACTAAACAAAGCATATATCTCAACCATTTTATACTCACACGAGTTACAAAAGAAAAAGTGAGATTGATAATCATTACATTTAATCAAGTAATAATTTTGTAAATTTTTTCACCAAAGAAATTTCCAACTACACTTTAATTAGATGACCCACCACATTGGAAGGCGGCAATTGAAAAATCTCTTGCTAGCATTAGGAGGAGAGTGGGCACATTGTGCTCTTTCTCTTTAAACCAAATTTTGTCCTACATGATTTACTTGACTAGGATTTAGCAAGATATGTCTCATGCTAACAAGACTCGGATAGATGTTTATTTTTTTCCTTAAACCAAGTTTTTATTCCTCTTAATTTTTATTAACAAGGTTTTAATGGAATATATTCTAAAATAGATTTACATCTAAGGAGGAGTATAATGTAATATTTAAAAATTATGTGGATGTCCTATTAAGTTATAAGTCATTATAATTCTCATTCATGACATACTTAATATAGTAAAAGAAAGTCCACATATCATTCTATATAAATAAGTAAATTTTTTAGTTGTTTATCAATTATTGAAATACGAGTATCATATTCTTTTCTTATCTTTGATTTTTTTAGGAAAAAATAATTCTTGAAATATGTAAAGAATTCGTGTTGAAACATATAAGTACCCCTAATTATGAGAAGAGTCAACTCTATATTCATATTTTTAAAATAAAGTATTGTTGGTAATTCCGTGAAAATGAACGTACAACATCACGTGACAAGTAATATGTGTGCCTCCCATTAGAGTAAAAATAAGTTCACGTTGCACTTAATATCCAATTTGGATAGAAATATCAATATTAACTTAATTTTACAAATTTATGTAGTGTGTTATCCCTCTTCATAGTTTGGATTCATATATTATATGAGGAAAATACATATTGAGGTAAAAAATATCCAAACTTTATATTTCAAGGTTTAACTAAAAAAATTGTTCTTTTTAAGGCCTAATTGTAATTGTCTAGTTCGCTTTTTGACTTTTATACCCTTGGTTAAGCTGAAAAAATATTCTTTTTAATCTTTCCGATGGGGACGGACCCACGAACGCTTGCAACCAGTTGCCGAAACAAAATCTTGATGGGTACGGACCTGTTCGTGTTTATATTTTTGATTAAGTCGTTATTGATTTTTACTAAGTCATTTGATATATTGTCCATATGGGTACGGACCGGTTTCAAACAAATGCTATATGGGGCTGGACCCAAGTAGACCATATCAAGTAATGCCCATGGCCCAACCAATAACACACACAAAATACAGCAATAGTGAAGTGGGTTGTACCCATCATGAAAAACAACAACATAGAATGGGTTGTACCCATATAGTTTAAAACATATCTTCACATTTCATTGTGGGTTGTACATATATTCACATTTAGTAATGGGCCTGTACCCATCAAGACAAACTTCTTCACACTCGCGTGGATAATGGGACACGGTGGGGCTGCGGGAAAATGGATAAAAAATCAAACAAAAGATTGACCGGAGAAGGTGGTGTTTGGATGGTAGGGTTCTTGTGCACTGGAGTGACGATGGGGCTATGGTGGTGGCATAGGGCTTCAGGCGGCGGTGGTTTAGTGAGTAGGGAGAATGTCCACGCGATTTTCTTGCTACGCCAGGAAGCGAGAATGGCGCGGTTTTCCTTGCGGCGGTTTCGTGGGTCTGTGGTAAGGTGAATCGATGAGAAGGTGGAAGAAGTGTGGTGTACGATGGTGGTGGCGAAGGGTCCCAGACGGCGGCAGTTTTTCTGCTGGACGAGGCTGGATATGGTGATGGTGGCGAAGATGGTGTTGATGATGGTGGATTGATAAGATGGTGTTCAGGATGGTGGATGGTGGAGATAACGGGAGTGGTGATGGTGCTGATGGTGATGGTGATGGTGGTGGCGTAGGGTTTTAGGCGTCGAGGTGTGCTGGTGATAAAGATGATGGTGGATCGATGGATATGTGGGATGGTGAATAGATGGGAAGGTGGATGAAGTGTGGAGATAATGGTGGTTAATGGTCCACATCAGGAGGCGGTTTTCTTTGGTAAGAGAGAATATACAGTGAAAGAGAGAGAGAGGGTGGTGATGTGGGTGGAGATGGTGATGATGGTGGATAATGGTGAAGATGGTTGTGATGTTGGTGGTCTTCGATTTCTTGGGTTTTGCTAATGGTCCATTAATGGCGACAAAAGGGGATCGTGGTGGTGGGTTGGTCAAAGAGCACAGAGAAAGGGAGATGGGTTTGTGGATGCTGAGAGAGACGAGAAAGATTAATAATGGAAGGAGTCCAATTCTATATTATGTTTTGGTTTAGCTTTTGTGCTTTTCACTGTAATTAATAGGGAAGAGGAGGGTTGGGGAAGGGGTCTTCTTAGGCTTTTTATCCCATTTAAGATGCAACTAGTAGTTAAGAATTGACACTTATATTATAAACATTACAGTTGTAGGCTTTTAAAATTTAATATCCCATATTTTAACGTGAATTTCATTCATGTCGCAGATGTTTTTTCCTTTTATGTATAGAGAGCTAATTTTTTTTTTAAATTAATAGAGAGCCACTAAGTTAATATCTTAGAACATTTTATGTTTATAGAGTTTTACAAAAAGAAGTTGGAGGGCCACGGTTTCCCAGCAAACGTATCAGCTTGTTCTGAATCCTATGCCATGTTTACTACTGCATGCACTAATGGGACTTAGGTATGAACATGGTGGAATTTTATTTGAGACAGTTTAGCCTTAACACATGTGAGATCGACCTGTCTAAGTCTAAACGTAAGTCAAGTTTGTCTAAAAGTAGGTCAACTTTGTCTAATAGTCTAAATCTACTATTGAGTTTAAATTAGCCTTCACTTATGATCTGTATCATTCAAGCTTTTACCAGCCTATTAGTGATCTTCTGTAGATGAGATATTAGCTAGGAACTGTATCAAATTTTAATTTCTTAAATATTCTTTATTAAGGTCAATTTAGTGATGTTAAGAATAGACAAAACCAAACACATCCGCAATGACCCCACAGTTAGGGCTAGAGGAAATTTTCCATAGCTAGAACTCTCTTAGGCACATCTTCCAAGAATAGTTGAGTTTTGAGTTTTCCGACTATTCCACCACCACTAAAAATCCTACCCTACACCTACCCACCCTCTACAATGTCATTTACACTTATTCTTCTATAATTACAAATTTACGATTCATCCACATAAACACATGTTGCTTCATTAAAATCTCCTTAACTTTTATTTTCTAAACACTCCTTCTCAACTACCTTTCTGCCACTCTTAAATTTCTACATGAATTTATTACATTTTTACTTTCTATTTACTACATTCTCGATGGAATTTTACACAAAAATCATCCTGACAGTAATAAAAAAGCTTTTACTTAATAGCCGATCCAAACTCAGTATATGCTCAGTTCGAAAGCCCAAAACTCTTTGCTAAGATAATCAGTAACGAGGGCATTAGCAACGTGGTGGGAAAACATGTTTTTTTAGCAAAAATGGGATCCAGCTATTGGTCTCACTGAAGCACAACTATCAACAACCTCTTTCATTGTTCAGATCCATGGGATTCCTCCAACACTACTCAACGAGGACAACTCAACAAAAATTGCTGTCTAACTTGGAAAAGTGAAATTTGTCATTCTCCCTCTAGTTGAAACCTACAAATAATTTGGTGCAGTTAGGGCTCGTATTGCATAGGATATCTTTAAACCTATTCAAAGCAACTATTCTATAAATCTTTGAGCGGGTCACTCCATTCGTGGTCAATTAAATTTCGAAAAACTTTGTGATCAATGCTTTGTCTGTGGATTACGTGACCATGAGGAATCAAAATGCAACAAGAAGAAGAAATTGAAGATCAAGCTTTCAAAAACAATCATGGGCTTTGAACAAAAACTTAATGGAAAACAAAATAACAAAAAACTACCTACAAATCCACAACCAAACCGAAATCAACCACTACTCACCCAGTGAACCCGACCAAACTCAGACACAATTTTTTTTAAATTCAAATCAAATGAGTAAAAAATTACCTGTTTTCGAGGCTCAAAAATTACTAGTCAAGCCATTAATGAAAGATGGCAAAGAGTCACGAATTAGGACATCTACCCGAAGTAGGATTTTGAAGTCAACAAGTATCATTTTAATACCTACATCTACTATTGGGCCTCAAAAAATTTGGGTTGATATTATGTTAGAGGCCAAACAAAATATTATTACTTCACCACATAAACCTAACACTAGCCCATTAACCACAAAACACTCACCTTCCATAGCATTTGGATCTTTAGAGATGCCCACACCTATTCTGAAACCTCATAATCACCCATTCATCCTCAACAAAACCCCAAACTCCAAATAGAAAAAACTCATCTCCACCAATGAAAATTCCTTCTCTTCTCCGATCGATCATATTCAACCAGACACAAATCTCTTCTCTCTTACCCAACAATATGATTCCCCAGATTCCACTTTTTTCAGAGCCATGGATTACAAACCTCTTTTCAATATCAATTACCCTTATGTAACAATATCATTAAAAAACCTACCTATACATAACAAGCTTTGGTAAAAATGATTGAACTTAGCCACAACAAAGCAAATAACTTCACCAAAAACGCCTCAACTAGCTAATATGTTGATGACAGAATTCGATAATGCTGCTACAACATCTGACAATGCTGAGACACCAACTGATGAAAATGATAAGGCTTGCGGGTTTGAATTTGAACAAACCCACACTGAGATTGGCACACCTATGTTGGAACTTTTAAGGGATTGGTACCTTTTAACAGTTTTAACACTTAAGGATGTGATTCGGCTTCATCATCCTAAGGTTATTTTCTTATCTGAAACTATGAATAAATCTGATAGTACAAATGCTTTAGTTGTGTCCCTTAATATGAATATAATCACTACCATTGAACCTATAGGAAAAGTTGGTGGCTTTTTACTCTTAGCTAAACAAAACTATAAAATTTTAGTGTAAAAATCCCAATTTTACATCATGTAAGATTACTGATGATAGTGTGTACTTTTTACACTACTTTTGTTTACATTCATCCTAATGATGAGCTTAAAGACAAAATTTTTACCAATCTTACTAATATTGAAAATAACATTCCAAACTCTAGCCCCTAGAATATTGTTGGTGATTTTAATATGATAAAGTCAGCTCATGAAAAGCTTGGTGGTAATAGCTCCCCTAATAATGTTATGAAACTTAATGATTTTATGAACATTACAAACTTACATGATACTAGGTCAAAAGGTTGTTTTTATACTTGGAGTAATAAAAGGTCTGGTAGCAAACTCAGTAAGCAAAAACTTGACAGATGCTAATCAAAGTTGGGAAATTCTATTTTCTAATGCCTGGATTACTGTCCTCCCTGCCCTGGGTTCTGACCATAGCCCCCTTATTATAAATTTTGATCTTCAAAGTACTAAAAAATCTCAAAGATTTTATCACATGATAGACTAGAATATTGATGCTGATGTAAAAAATATTATTCATACCCAATAGAATCTTTATTTAAGTAATATTGGCAAAGGTATTCAAAAATTTGGAAAAAAACTTTATGCAACTACTGGTTCTATTACAAGTTGGGCCAAAACAAAAAGAATTAACAACAGAGCCCACTTAAATTATCTTATGAAAAAACTGGAAATTACTAAGATAATATAGAACTATGATGAAATAAAATATTGTTTGGTGTCTTGGATGCAATAAAGCCCCAGGTCCATATGGATACTCGGATTTCTTTTTCCAAAAACATTGGCATCTTATAAATTTTATCTTATGCGTGTTATTACTGATTTTCTATATAATAATAGCTCCTTAGCCCCCATTAATGGAACTTACACTTATCCCAAAAATTGATGGATGTGCAAATATTGTACATTATAGACCAATTAGTTGTCCAAATTTCTTATATAAAATTATTGCTGACATTCTTGTGGCTAGACTAAAACCACACATGCAAAATATTATTTTTGAGGGGCAAAATGCTTTTGTCTCTGATATAGATATTCATGAACAGATCATTATAGCATATGATGCTATTACTTATCCAAAAAAAACTAGAAACTTAAAAAATTATACTGTTGATATTA
The DNA here is from genome assembly GCA_029959085.1 of Nemophila menziesii. Lineage (NCBI taxonomy): Eukaryota > Viridiplantae > Streptophyta > Magnoliopsida > Boraginales > Hydrophyllaceae > Nemophila > Nemophila menziesii. The sequence continues at coordinate 448,222 of JARWIR010000139.1, read as the reverse complement.
AGGCTGATATTTCCAAGGCCTTTGAAAATGTAGAATGAAATTTCCTTATTGATATGATGAGAAAAATGGGTTTTTCTGAGAAATGTCTCACTCTTATATATAATTGTATCAATACTGTCTCTTACTCTGTGTTATTCAATGGTACACCTATTGGTTTAAAACAACCTACTAGAGGGTTGAGACAAGGGGACCCACCACTATCCCATTTTCTAATCTGTATTGTCACCCAAGCTTTAAGTTTATTAATGAAAGATAAAGTGAACACAATCTTATTCAAGGTATGAAATTAGCTATAAATTATCCTAGCCTTTTTCATATTCTCTTTGCTGATGATAGCTTGTTTTTTCTAAAAGCTACTAATTCTGAATCGATCAATTTCTTGATGTTATTAATCAATATTCCTTTGCTTCAGGTCAAACCATAACCTTTAATAAAAGTGGTGTTATTTTTAGCAAAAATACTCCATCAACTGATATTTCCATTCTCACTAAAAATATAAGAAATTACTTTCTTCTAGAGGTAAAGAAACTCTTATAAAAGCTGTAATTCAATCTATTCCTACTTATACAATGTCTCTTTTTCTTATTCCTATTACCACCTGTAACTTACTCAGTAGTTTGGTTGCTTCTTTTTGGTGGGGTAATAAAGATAAGAAAAATATTCACTAGAAAAATTGGGAACATCTTGAATAACCAAAAATAGAAGGTGGTATGGGTTTTAAAAAAAATTGTTCTTTAAACCTTGCTCTTCTGGCTTCTACTGCTTGGAAATTAAATCTTAAAAAGGATTCACTTGCCTATAAAATCTTAAAAGGCATATATGTTCATAATAGTGATTTCCTTAATGCTACAGTTACTACACAGTCCTCTTAGTGCTTTAAATCTCTTATTAAAGGCAGAGATCTATTTAAAAATGATCTAAAGTGGGCTCTTGGTGATGGTAAAGATATTAAAATTTGGAAAGATTCATAATTTTCTTTGGAAATAGTATTCCTACTACATTTGATATAGAAATATCTCTGAGGCTGAAAATGATAATGAAAATGAAGATGAAAAAAGATATGCAATTTTTACTGATAAGGATAAGTTTCATAATATTGGAAATAGTATTCCTACTACATTTGATATAGAAATTAGACAACATTCTAATAATTGCTGCACTTTTCCTCCTACTGTTAGTACAAACCAAATAAGTCTTAATATAAAATCTTATACGGGTAACACCTCCTATATCCATGACCTTATTAATATTCATTTCTATGCTTCTTATAATAGCATAACCAAAAATACTTATGCTGCTTGTATTTTCAGTAATAAACAGGTCTGGTTTTTGGATGGACATTCTTGAAATTTTGCAGCTCAATCACTAGTGGAAGCTAAGCTAATGGGAATAATAAATACAGTTAAAAAAGCCACAAGCTTCACTCAACAAGACCTCTATCTAAAGAGTGACTGTCTCAACATTATAAAGCCTTTACAATCAACTATAAACTTAAGCAACAATTTTCTTAAGCCACTTTTCAAAGATATCTTAAGGATTACCAAACATCACAAAATCTCATTCTCTCATGTTAATAGGAGACTCAATTCTGCAACTGATTGGCTTGCGCAACAAGAGATGTCAATCTTATTGCCTTGTAATTGGGCTTCCCATCCCCCTTCCCATTTAGCTTTTTTGTTTAACAATGATTTATCAGCCACCGGTATTGGCTAAACAAACATAACTTATTGTAATATGTCATTTTTATTTATTTAATTTTCAATTCGAATAAAAAAAAGTGATGTAAAGAAACATGGTGTGATAATTAGACCAATAGTTAACACGGTAGAGTAACATAGTAGCAGTTAGCTTAATTGGTTAGGATTTTACTATTTTTTTATACTCATACGTAAAAAGTATAAAACAAGAGATATAAAGTTTGAATTTTTTCTAAGTATATGTAATTAGTTCTGATCTGAGAGTATATATTCCGTAAAATTAGTCAATACATGGAGAAACATGCATATTTCCTGTGAAATTAATTGAAGTGAGCACAACCTGGCCCGGACCACCCACGTAATAAGAATAAAAAGAACAAAACATAGTAGCTGGGGTTCATGCCTCGTTAATGGTAAACAAAATATAATATACCTTTTAAAAAAATATTTTATGGTAACCTTTCAAAATCTTAACTCGATTTTATAATTTTTTGAATTTATTTTATCAAGATTTAACTTATTTTTATTAGACGAATATATTCATTATTTGCATAATGAGATATAGGTTATTTTAAATAATATAAGTAATTATAATGTAACTAATTTAAGAAAAATAATTTAGAAACATGTAGTACAATTTTTGTATAATATAGGAATTTCTAGTGCAATTGAGTAAAAAAAAAAAACCAGGTTTGCTATCTTCAAATCCCTTTGACCTCTCTCAACTAAAATCCTTAGCTTCACTTATGAGTTGATGGATAGAGTATTCTACCTACACAAAGAGCATATGTAATCATATTTTATCCAAGACAACCCCACAATGTAAACATCTCACTTTGTAATGACATCGCCTTTACCTTTTTGCAATTTAAACGTTTTAGCAGAACTGTGGGAGATATATGTGATAAGATAATTGTCTAGTTCCAAAATTTAAGTTAATTGATGCAAATTCTTTAATTAGTTTGCGTTTTCTTCTTTTTTTTACTTTAAGAAAGTGATTTTTGTATTGGATCAACAAATCAAAAAAATTACAAACCCAAGCTTTACCAAATATATGATATGTTTGTTTAAGTGCCTATGGTTGCTCAATCTTTCTCCAGCATACTTTGGAATAATGCTTAATGGTTGCAGTTAGCTTACTTATTAAATTAGTTTGTTTACATTGTACGTTTGGAAGTGCTTATTTTAGAGTAAAACAGCGTTTTTATAATAAAATTAAAAACTTAAAAAAATTATTAAAAATAATTTTGAAATCTAGAATCACTTTAAGTGCTTTTTTAAGAAATCCCAGTTTGGTGCTTCTCCTAAAAGTGTTTTTCAGGGTCTAAAATGCTTTTAAAGATCTAAAAGCATTTCTAATTTTTTTGTCAAAAAAAGAACTTCCAAACAGGCACATAGAGTAAGGATATAAATGAAAAATAAATTCTTACCTGTTTGAAAAAAAAGTATCTTATAAATCATCATACATTCATCATTGATTGAAAATATTTAAAATATCTTATAAATTGTCATACATCCAAAGATTAATTTTTTATGTATTACAAAAAAAAGGGCCCAAATTTGACATGTGTCATATCTTCTATCACACTCCATCTTCTTCTACATCGTTCTTTTCTGTCAAACCTATTTACTAACTACCATTTCTCTTTAGTACATATCGTTACCACTTCCATGACCTCCTCCATTCACATTCACCCAGCAGGACACTGTCCTAACCACGAACCACTACCGTTACTTTCTTTAGTGGCAACGTGTATCGTCACTAAGGGTGTGACTTTAGTGGTTAAAACCCAGTTTTGACGTTTAGCGATGAATTGTTGTCGCTGGCGAGTTGTCATTAAAAATACCAATTAGCGGCCAAATTATTTTGTCGATGCTGACATATTTTGTTTAGAAACGACATTTCTTTGTCATTAGCGACAATATGTCGTTGCTAAAAATGCGGTCATAACGATGAAATTTAAAAGTTGTTTAGTGGGAAGATTTCATCGCTAAAGAACGGATCAGTAGTGATGACATTCAACGATCTTTAGCAACGAAATGTCATCACTAATGATATTTTTATATTTAAATAAATCATAATTAGATTAAAATATAACAATTTCAGTTTTAACCTATATTTAAAAAACATTTACACTAGCGGAAACTAATGGAATACTTCCACACAAAATAGACAAGACAATAATTAAACAATAAACTATAATATTCACAAAAGTATTAAACGATAACAAAGTGTAACATTTTATCCAAATGTTTATAATCATAATATAATCTAAATGAACATTTGTCTTAAGCGCTGTGTGCTTGATGTGTTTTTGAGTACATGTCTTAAATGAACATGTTGCAACAAGTGAAAAGTTTTAAACAAATCAAGTCTTACTAATAATTTAACAACGATATTACGATAAACATAGATTCTATCGACTAGTCTATATAGTATCCATTCGCAGCAAGGTAAACGATGTTATAATCGCTATCAACTGTTATATTGTGTCTACATAGTCATCTTCATACTCAATATATGTATCTTTTTGTACTTCGTCATTATTTTGATGGACGTATCGTTCTTCAGTGTATGTTGATCAACCTCAATGCCTTTGCCATTAGTCAGATGTGATTGTGAATCATTTGTGTCCATGGTCGCATAAACTATGGGAATGAGTATCAGGTATGTGATAATTGCTATAGATACTGCACCCTATAATTATGTATTTCACCCGAGCTGGTCATTTACTTCTCGTACAACCTCCAAGCATTTCAGATCTTCTTTGCATTTATTTCCTCGATGTAAAAGACCTTTCTTGCTTGAGTTGCTAGGTTGTAGGGGTTTTCTTTCCACCATAATGAACTTGTGTCGATTATGGTTACTATGTATTCAGAATTCTTCCTTCCCTTTTTCTCATTCGAGTTATACCATTTCACTCTAATGACACAATCAAATAACCAATACCGAACTTGGCATGGATGATTTTGATAAACTCATCGTACCAAGTGATACCATCAGTGATACTGCAAGCACCATAATATTAGGTGATGTTATTTCCTCCTTTTTCACTTAAAACTAAGTTGACCCAGTTTTAACATACAAATAATATCTACATACATCACAATTTGACATGTTTCTAAGGCCACAATTTCATTGGTAACTACGAGTTCCTCTGCTTTTTGCATTGCATAAACGTGTGAGTGGGAGTTGTACTTACAACTGGAAAGGTGTATACCTTGTCCATGAAACAATGACGAAACTGTGCTCGGTGATTCTATTCTACATCTTTCGTACAAACCCTAAGCGAGAACTTGTGTTCACTAAAGCAAAACATCTTATCTAGAAACTAATCTACCTTGAATGTTAGTAACAAAAAGTAAAGAGTTTAAACGTTGAAATTACATACATTATATATGTTTGGGTCTTCTTGTAATTGAGTCAGATGTATCAGTCAATTCTCTAATTTTCAAGATACGACAGTGTGCATAACTCCTTACCCACTAGGTGCCATTGACTCCTAAACACAGACAATTTCCTATATTATGGCATGGAATTACTATATCCACTAGGATTGTTGAACTTGATTTTTCTTCTTATAGATAACGAGATATAAAATTTAATATTTGTTCAATAACATATACATGAAAGATCGAACCATTGGGTCTTTCCGTATTCCAAATCTATTCTTTTAACTTCTTGAACAAACTTCCGAAAGGGTATATCCAATTCATTTTGACCGGCCCACCTAATTTTACCTCCTAGTATAAGTGTTTGACAAGGTGGATCATGATGCAAAAAAATGCTGGAAAAAATATCATTTCAAGGTTGCACATAAGAAACACAAATTTAGGCTTACCGTCTTATTGTTCTTTCGTACTAATATGTATTTCACAAACCTTTCAATATATATTGCACAACCCTATTATTGTATCGCTCATCAATTTATCCACAATCAGTATGGGGATGCTTGCCACAAATAGGAGCTACATCATTATGTGGCAGTCATGCAATTTCATACCGACTATCTTTCCCATATAACTCAGAGAATTTTTTTTTAGATTAGAAGCAAAACTATAAGGAAACTATTGCGCCTTCAATCAAACTAGAAAATTATTTCGCTTGTCGAGGGCATCGCAAACTTTTTACCTGACATCATTACTCTACCTAGGTAATTCTCAAACAACCACAATCTATTTTAATAATAATTTTCTCTAACTCTACCTAGGAATTTGAGATGAAAGATCTTAGTAAAACAAAAATTTCCTTGGCTTGCAAATTGAACATTTGACAGATGGAACTTTTGTCCACCAATCAGTTTATGGCGAAAAAAAATCCTCAAGCAGAGTAATATGGATAAATCTCATCCATTGATTTCACCAATGGTTGTACGTTCACTCGATCCATAAAAGGACATTTTTCGTCCACGTGAAGATAATTACAAAATTCTTGGCCCATAAGTACCATATGTTAGTGCAATTTGTGCATTAATGTATCTTTCTAATAACACGCGTCGAGACATTTCCTTCCGTGTAAATTTGTTATCAAGATACAATTCCGCACCAACAATGAGATACTAGAATGGCATTAAACACATACTTCGTTGTATCGTGGAACTCATGACATGTGATTGATATATTTAAAACATCACGAATCCAAATTGATTGGTTATGCAGATGCCTAATATTTGTCTGACCCACATAAATGAAGATCACAAACCAAATATGTATTCACCTTTGGGGGCACTTCTATCTCATGGAGCTCTACAAAACAAATAATTGCCACTACATCTTCAAATCATGCTGAGATACTTTCACTACATGAGGCAAGCCGATGATATGTTTGGTTAAAGATCATTAACTCAACATATTCAAGGGGAATTCAATTTTTCTACAAACAAAAAGAATCCAACATTATTATACGTAGATAATGTTGCTTGTATCCCCCAAGTCAAATGAGGCTCCATCAAAGGTGACCGTATCAAGCATATCTCCCCAAAGTTCCGCTTTATGTATGAAATCCAAAAGAAATGTGAAATAGATGTTCATCAACTTCACTCAAGTGATAATTTGGCTCATTTATTCACAAAGTCACTACCTACATCGACACTTAAGAAATTGATACACAAGATTGGCAATGCGATGACTTCAAAATCTTTCCTGGGATGTTGACAAGAGGGGGAGACAAATACACACTACATTCTTTTCATTCATCATGGTCTTATCCTAAATAGGTTTTCCTAATAAAGGTTATAAATGAGGTAGTTTTAGAAAATGTATTATAAAATGTACTCTTTTTACTTCATTAGAATTTTTCCTATTAGGGTTTCTCCAAGAAGATTTTAACGAGACATATTCTTAGGTACTGAATATCTAAGGGGAGTGATATAAACCTATATATGGATATTAATTCCAGCCTATCAACTTGTAGTCAAGCCCATGAAGACTAGGTTTTAGGGTTACCTATCATCTATAAATTTGAGTCCCTACTATGTAATCCTTACACTCTCTGATAATAAACAAAAGAACGTCCTTTCTTTCTCTCCACCGTTCATAACAATATATATATATATATATATATATATATATATATATATATATATATATATATATATATACACACACACACACACACACATATATATATATATATATAAAGTGAAAGAAACAAAAAGAAAAATATAATTCTTACTATTGGGTCAGACTCAATAGTTGTGTAATCCTTATACCATGTGCAAGCCTTTTACTAAATATCCATTACCATTGGGTTAGACCCAATAGTTAGTCTTTTACTAACTACGTATCTTTTATTTAAAAAATACATCTTCATAATTTTAAAGTTACAACCCTTTTTAATGTATGTCTATATACCTATTTATCTTCTATAAATAGTTTACCAACTCAAACATTTAGCTCATTCAATTTTTTTTAAAATTGAAAATTAGTATAGAGATATATATAGACAAGAAGCAACATTATTATGTTTGTTGAAATTCTAAAAAAATTGTTTATGAATTTCTTCAAAATAGTTTAACCGTTGTGTGCTATAGGTTGAAGCCTACAAACGTATGACATCGGTATGTGGCCTAAATACCTTAAATTGTTGCGTGTTCATCATTTTCTTCAACTTGTGGTTTTTGTGTTTTTCAATCCCTTTTTGTTGAGGTAAACATGGAGTTGTTGTTAGATGAATGATTACATGTTTAGCGCAAACCTACTCAAAACAATACACATATTTTCTAGTCACGTGAATATCATTCATTCAAATGTTAATTGTTCTAGTTTTTATCTACAAGTTTGAAATTTATCAAATGGATGTAAAGACAGTTTTCTTAAATGGAGAACTAAAGGAAGAGATATACATGAAACAAGTTAAGGGTTACATTTCTCCAGGTTAAGAGAAGAAAGTATGTAAACTTGTTAAATATCTATATGGTCTAGAACACAAACCGAAGTAATGGCATGACAAAATTGACAAGGTCATGATCTCGAATTGCTTCAACATTATTGAATGTGAAAAAAGTGTCTATGTAAACCAAAATGATAAAGGATTGTGCTTATATGTGGTAGATATTTTGATCAATGGAAGTAACAATGATGCAATTGCCTCCAATAAGAAAATTCTTTTAGGAAAATTTGAAATGAAAGAACTAAGCCTTGTAGATGTTATTCGGGGCATCAAGATTCACAAGATATTTGAATGAATATTACTATCTCAGTCACACTATATTGATAAAGTACTACACAAATTTAGTAATGGCGACAAAAATATTTCTAAGATTCCTATAGATGTAAACTTACATCTTGGTAAGAACACTGGTGATACAATCAACCACTGAGAATACTCTCGTGCTACAGAGATTCTCATGTACCTAACAAACTGCACTAGGCCAGATATTGCTCATACAGTAAGCAATCTAAGTAGGTTTAAAAATAGTGCCGTAAATTACCACTAATTTTCTATTATGCGAGTTCTAAGGTATCTCGGATATAATATCAACAAACGGTTTTTATACATAGGAGATCCAATTGCACTAGAAGGATAAAACGATGCAAATTAGATATCATACCCCCACAAACTCAAAATCCACAAGATGATTTGTCCATATGTTAGGAAAAGTTGTGTCTTGGGAATCCACTAAGAAAAACGTGCATAACCAATCTACCATGGAATCTAAATTTATAGCTTTAAACAAGCTCGGCAAAGAAATCGAGTAGTTTGAAAACTTTTAAAAGGATATTCCTAACCGGCCAAAGCATCTGTCAGCTATTTGCATAAATTGCGATAGACAGAGTTTCATTGGTAGGGAACTAAATGAAATGTATAATGGCAAGTATAGACACATACACAGTAGACAAAATACTATCACACAACTGCTCACTTACAGAGTTATCACAATCGATACATTTGATCAAAAGGTGACCTAGCAGATCCACTGACCAAACTTCTACAAAGGGAGCAAGTCTGAGTATTTTCATGAGTCTTGAGTCTATGAAAATTGGGTTGTCATGATGGGAACCCTACCTAGTAGAGTGGAGATCCCACAATCTAGGTTCAAAGAGAAAACTGAATCATGAAAATGCAGTTTGGTGTGACACATTGTGGGGAGACCTTCTCAAACCATTTGTAGGACAAAGTAAACAATGCTACATATAACAATGAAGGATAAGTTAATATTTTAATGGTTCTTGTATCTTTTATAATATAATATGGAGTAATGAAAAATACTCATGAAAAGAGCTAACCTATATAAATAACATGGGTGGAGCCGCCATACGAGAATTTTTTAAGCAGAAATTTTTCGACGGTTATTCGTGAAATACCAAGTGTTTTTTAGGTCCGTAAATGGTAACAACTGTGAGAAGCAAATAATATTCGGGAGGAAACTATGTAAGTTATGTTGACTTGGTTTACACAAACTCTTAACAGCTTAAGACATCACGTTCACTAGTTAGCAAGTAAATCAGATAACTCTTACTAAAGAAGGGTTAAGGACAAAAGGTACCTTTTTCGACGTAGTATACTTCCACGTTTATGTTTGACTCTCTCTCATGTTTAGCATTCTATTTCATATTTTTTTAATGGGTTAGTCAATTCCCATTCATGTGGACATTGTTGGTCGAATGCGTTTTACCCAAGTGTTGATTAGGTTGATGATGACTTGATTGATACTGGTATCTAAGTGTAAAGACTAACATAATATATTCACTTGGTTAAAAATTATTTGAAATTGCATGAGAAATTGAGTCATGAGATTTTAAAAGAAAAAGATAGTTAAGTTTATATAGTGAAGGTGAAATAATATGAAAATTATAATTTTTCATAATTAGACCAGACCCAATAGTTGTATAATCATTTTACCATGTCAAAGCCTTTTACTAAAGATCAATTGACTTTTGGTCATACTCAATAGATATGTCTTCTACTGACTAACATAACTTTTATTTGAAAGACACAACACGACCCTTTCTAATGGATGCCTAGTCCACTATTCATCTTCTATAGATAGTTGAGCGATTCAATTATTTGATTCATCCAATTTAACATAACTTGGGAAGACACAACCCCAAATTTTTATAATCACAACCCTTTATAATGGATGCCTAGTCATATATTCATCTACTATTAATAGTTGGTCGATTCAATCGTTTGATACATTAATTATTTTAAAGTATTAATCATTTAATATTATAAGAGGAAATATGAAAAAAGTTTCATTATTAAGTTCGTTGAAATATTGAAAAATTCTTGTATCTGTTTCCTATGAATAGTTTTATCGTTGTATAAAGCAATCATTAGAGATTTATTCGTGGAAAATGCTAAGGTAGTCAATAACGGTAATGATGTCGAAATATTAAGTGAAGTTATAGTATTCTTTAGGATGATGCAGAGACTATTTGGTTGAGTGATGTGTCATTTACAAAGAAGTGGGAACTGACAGGAGTGACATAAATAGAGGTTAACCAAACTAGGGAGATTCATAATAAGATCACGAGGAGATGAAAAGTTAATAGAAATGAGGAAGGAGAAATTTGGGCCACTCTTCTGGACATGAGAGCAGTTGCAAAGCTCAAACTTCAGAGTTGCTGCTTATACTTCGGCAACCTTGAAGTGGTTCAAGAAATTAACAAAAGGAAGGGAATTAATTGGAGAATCCAACCAGTGGTTGTTGAAATATGAAGATGGATGGAAAAGTTCCTGAGTAGGAAAGTAAAACATTGCAAAAGAGAATTAAATAGGATGGCGGACACGCTCGCAATGTGTAATAGAGAAAACCTCAATATCTTTGGATGGATTGATACATTGTTAGATTCTTATATCTTCTTAACTAAAGTATGTAGGAAAAAAGTTGTAGGCTAGTTTGGTCATTTTTAGGCGTCCTTTATTTGACAGAGATAAAAGGTTTTATCGTTGTATCCCCGAGGTTGAAACCAACAAACGTAAGATACTGGTATGCGGCCTAAATAACTTAATATCATAATATTGGATCCGATCTGAATTTCGACAAATAATTTTTACTTAAAATTTAATTATATTTTTTATCGTTTATTTTTATTAAAATTAATTATTACAAATAAAACACAACACTAATTACCTGTATTATTCTCTTAACTTTGCAAGAGTCATTTCAACTACTTGTCATTTTTATAAAGTTTTTTTTGTTGTTCCAAGTCATTTTTTAAGTCAAATTCATTAGTGTTATGAAATATTATAATTAGTGAGTATTATTCTAGAGTAGTGGAGAACCTTTGTAACTTTTTTCTCTATTCTTTGTAACTCTCATATTTAATCTTATATAATGGTGTAGTTAGTAGGCTAGTCCAAGCTTAGGGTCTATAATTCCCTATATAAAGGCTAGTTGATCATTGTTCCTACTACACTGTTGGTTGCATAAGATGAACAAAACTCTTCCATTATCTTTATACTTTTTCTTCTTGTTTTACAGCACGTTATCAGTACGACTTTACCAACCGAGCTAATGTAATTTGAGACTCGTCGTAATTTTTATTTAATTGTTATATAGAGGTAAGTAATTCTTAAGGTAAGATCTATTTTTTTAATTGTTTATGTTATATTATAATATATTTGATTACTTCTACTCTATATAAACTTTATATTCCAAAAGATTAAAGATTCGTCAACATTCATTTACCTCTTCAAATCTAGAATTTTGAAAGAGAAGATTCATCTTGAAATTGTACAAGTTTGCTTCAAGAAAAGAAATTACAATCATTTAAAAAAATGACGAGAATAAGCAACTGAATGTTTGCATCAATTTATATATTATGGTTGCTTAAAAGCAATATGAAACTCGTCTCGATTATGAAAAAAAATTACAACTTTCGAGTTGTTTATATAAAAAAAGAATTATTCAAGCCTACTTGTTACAAAAGTATGATTCATGAAAATGAGTAACGAAATTTTTCGTTCATATATTGAGCAATATTAATGTCATATATCTTGACTTTGAAATCAAGTGAGAAAATAAGGCTTATATGAAAAGAATTGGACATATAATCCAATACACCACAGTAAAAAAATGCGGATTGAAATTGCAAAAGCATCTATGAAAGAATATGAAATTCATTTATCATAATCTCGTTAATTATAGACTTAAAAGCTCAATATTTTATAAATATAAATAAATTATTGAATCATGCAAATAAATATTAAGATGAATTCTCTTAAATTATCAAATAAATCTTGATGACATGAAAAAAAAAAGAACTTTATATTATCATTTCTATGAAATATTGAATGTTAAAAAGGATCATCTTTTACTAACAAGACAATCAAATGTTACAAGGTAGATTTGATCTCTCACCCTCTTGCAAAGAGGTTACTTAAATATGTTGTTTTAGACCAGTTGATTATCGTGTCATAAATACAAAATTTGACTCGACAAAATTATTTGACATAATTATTTTATGATGTATGTCATTTGGATAAATCCAATATTAATCAATTACGAGAGGGTAAACTTATACTTCTATGAAGGATATTAAATATTTATCGTGTCTTCTCAAAGTTCCAAGGCCTAAACTTTTATATTTTCAGAATTATTCTATGAATTTGAAAAAAATGCAAAATCTTGAATTATCGGGACATATATATAACAAGATATTTCTTGATGTTCCATTTGCAATATATAAAGAATCATCAAATAAAAAATGATATTTCAAATGGTGAAATAATCGATATATCAATCACAATATTTATTCAATAGTGTTATGAATAAATTCATATACTAGTATCACTAAAAATATATGAGCGAGTCCAATTCGATTAAATTTCAAAAATAGAGTGACAAAATATCTTGTATTGAGATGTTTTATATGCTCGATATGCACAAAAAATTGATATTATTCTTTAATAAAAACTCATCAACATGACCAATCGGTCAAAACCATCACATGAAGTGATATAAGTTTAATGACTTTAATCTTTTGCTAGGTTAGGTTTTTTTGTCATGTGTATTAATAAAAATTCATTATCATGAATATAATCATGATTATAACCACAACCACTAATACAATATTTATCAATATTATTTAAATCTTAAATTAAATATTACTAAGTTATCTCCTTTTTGTTTGTACTATTTGAAGTCAATAGTTAAATTTAGGGGGAGAAATATATGATCTAGCAAAATCTATATTTTCTTAAAATAGAAAATCGTTAGAAAAACTGGATGTGAATTCACCTAATATGACTTATCGACATACAATTTAATACATATATACGGTCATATTGAAAAAAGTCCAACTAAAAATCATGACACCCTCATTTGTCAAAGATCTAAAGTGTCCATTTATATACTGTTACTTGTGCAACATAAAATATAAATGTTCCACCATTATGCACAAAGATGAGATCACGAACAAATATGAGAATTTATTTTCAATGTACAATGATTGATATGTATCTTGGGTTTGCCACATAAAAATATGTATACTTAAATACTTTGCATAAAGCAAGATTATCATGATAAAAGGGGAAGCTGAAAAATATTTTATAATATGCATCCTCATCCTCACAAATAAACTATGAGCTCAGTGTAAAAGTAAGATGCATTCATAAGTGACTAAGTCACGTATTCAGCTTGAAAATATCCTGTTCAAATTAGTTTCCTTTGAAAAAAATACATTGCAACGCGTAAAGCGTGGTCAACCTGTCGGTTCCAAAATATTATAAAATTGAGCAGTATGAACAAGTTGGCACTTCTAAAATTATCATGAAATAATGTAGAAAATATAACTAAAGAATAGTACTCTAAAAGAGTATCAGGTACCTGAATATTTTCTCTGTATTGAGAAATTGAGATAAAAAAAATCTCATTTAATTATATTACTACTGAAATATATGAAATCGAAAAACAAATTGATCATGATCGCATAATATGTGCAAATGATCATGTAAAATTTACTAAATGAAAACGAGGATCCTGAATCTAAGTACACTCTATAATGTCATCTAGAAAATTAATTGACCAAATATAAAAAGACGCAATCGGGCATAATCATACTCACACATTTAATATGAATATATGAAGTAATTTTTGGTGAAAAATATTTGCCTGAAAGTTTCATATATGACTTCATTTGCGTCTTATTGTAAAATTAATTTACCAATATGTATAGTGTAATACGAAAAAATCACATAAAAGTCTTTAGAAGACTAAAAACGCGTATACATAAATCTCGGGATATATTAGAATGATATTTGTAATATTTGACCGTCTTATATATTGTCATATAATCTGCCATATATTTGTTTTATATTTTGTGTAGAATATGTGTTTATTTATGATTACATGCATGAATATTATTACTCTAAATTTTCTATAATTGTGTTTTGTGGATCATTCCAATATTATATGATGATATGACTTAATATATTGTTTAATTTGAATTATAGTTACTCTTATAAAATATTTAAGATACTGAATATAGAGATCATATTCGAAACCGAAGATCATCACATATACTTTTACATGAGGGGGAGAACGACACGTATTGCACTCTTTATTCATTCGTCAAGGTTTTTTTTCCACAGGGTTTTCCTAGTAAGGTTTTAACGAGGCATATCAATTAAAATTTGGCAGTATTCAACTTGACTTGGTAAAATTAAAGTTCAAAAGAAAAGCCCAAGATGCAAAGTCCAAGATGAATATCATGTCAATATAATTTATTGGCTGCATTTTATAATTTATGCAAAGATACTTCAACTTCATGAGACAAGTCGATAATACTAATGATCAAGATACTCTGTCCACACATTTAGGGGGATATGCATACGCGATGCACACTTTTCCCTTGACTAGTTTTTCCCGCTGGGTTTTACTAGCGATGTTTTTAACGAGGCAACATCATATGCGTATTTGAAATAATACCCAAGGAGGAGTTTTATAAAATATTATAATTAGTGGGTATTTTAGAGTAGTGGGGAGCCTTTGTAACTTTTTCCTTTATTCTTTGTAACTCTCATATTTAATCTTATATAATGGTGTAGTTAGTAGACTAGTCCAAGGGTTTATAATTCCCTATACAAAGGCTAGTTGATCATTGTTTCTACTACATTTTTGGTTGCATAAGATGAATACAAATCTTCTATTATTTTTATACTTTTTCTTTTTGTTTTACAGGAAATAGGACCATGACATTTGACTTCATGATATTTGAAGATGACAACTCTAATTTATTCATTTGTAATGGGGGCACTCATATTTTCACACTTCACACTAATAACTTTAACTTGCAACAATCCCCTTAGCAGACTAATTGAGTAAAACTCTTAATTACCAATCAAATCTTGATAAAAGTTAATGAACTTAGAGTCAACAAGTTCAGTACAAGTGAGTATACTACGATGTTCATAAGTTAGAGTTGTTGCCTTGTTCCTTGCTACTCTGCCTGACTGCCTCTAATGATTTTAAGAAAGTTAAGTAGCACGACTATCACCTTCAATATATAGATTTATCAAGCAGACTTTCATAAAACCCTTTCCTCAATAAGTGTAGAATCAACATGTGTGATATCCATGATAAATTCTTAAATATCTTTCAGCTTGCCTCTAATATAGCCTCAAACTTACAAAATTTTCTTCTGAAGTATTGCTTATGAAAGTTTCTATCAATTTTTAAACTTCTTTTTTCTCTCTCGGAAAATGAATTATAGGAGTAGTACTCACTCTAAATTTCTAATCCCTCTTTAAAATTTCCAGGAAATCAAGAAACGCTTTCCTCAATAAGTGTAGAATCAACATGCATGTGTGATATTCATGATAAAATCTTAAACATCTTTCAGCTTGCCTCTAATATAGCCTCAATCTCATAAATTAAATTTCTCTTATGAAGTATTGCTTAATAAAAGTTTTTATCAATGTTTAAACTTCTTTTTCTCTCTCGGAAATTGAATTATAGGAGTACTACTCTCTCTAAAGTTCCAAGCCCTCTCTAAAATTTCCAGGAATTAAGAGTGACTGGCCCATATGTTATAATTTTAAAGGCAACATGACTCTTTTTTTAGGTACACAAATTGATTACTTCAGACCATACTGATATGATTTAGATAGAGATAGAAGTACAACACTATGTTGCACCTTCGCATGCCAATAACCATTTACCAACATCTTATCAATCTTACTAGTTATAAGTTCTTAAGCATGTCTTTAATTGCTCTAAGAGAAGAAAATTCCTCCAGATTGATGTTCAAACATATTAGCATATGCAATACGATCCACAAATTCTCAGAAAGAGACTAGTAGTGCAATCCCATATCAATTCTTACGATTTCATTGAAGTGACCAAATAGACATTCCATAAATTATTTTTTCTCAAGGCTATTACTAGCATACACCATACAAATAATAATAAATGGCTTCTCTTGAATGTCATTAAATTCATAAGTCTGGTTGAGCATTAGATCCAATCAATGTAACACTCACGTATCTATTGTCTCATAATTTCAAAATTATATCAGAACAATCATATCTGTAGTTATGTATACAACTACAACTGAACATATATTTACTTCTGATTGTATCAAAATTAACATGTTCAACTTTTGTTTCAATATTCTCATCACATCATCATATGCACCTTTGTAGTTAAAACATATAGTGTTGTAACGTTGTGTTGTCTAAGAACATTACATGAGCTTACATATTAATTTGCCTCCTTGGTTATACGATGTAATTTAGTTTTATTCCTTTGAGTGACATACTTCCAAGAAGTAGCAACATCATTATTCATTTCTCCCTCACCATTCAAACCCTCATTAGTTTCACGGTATTATTTCTTGCCAAAATCCTTTGTTTACATGATTTAAGTATCTTATTTGGGCACCCATATATTTTTTATGTTATTTAAATTAGCTTCAAGATGACCAATCTTATTATATTTAGTACATATATATGGTTCTCAATTATAATCAGTCCCTAACCCGTGAAGATGATCACTACCACATGTAATACTTCAGGTAATTAAGGCTAAATTGTGTCAATTTCAAACATAAAACCTTCCATGTCCTAATATAGCCCTCATCTAGCTAATGGTATCCATCTTTACAGGGATTCCAACACCACCATTAACATACACTAACCCATTTTTATTCAAAGCACATTTAGTAGAGGTTAGGGGAGTAAACACCTTAACACTCAAATTAAGATTGTCAAGCCATGAGTAATTTACCATAACTCTATCGATTTTTATAGTTCAAATATCATCTATATTGCTTTTATTACTTCAAGTAGATTAATTTCCACCAAACTGATGATCAAATAATCCAGCCTCGTCCATACATTTGATAACTCATATGCCTAGTTGGCAGACTTGTGCAAAACAACCTATACTATATTCTCATTATCTCGTTAAAATCACTTAAACAACCCAAAATCTTTCCTTCAATACTATTCTTCCACCTCCTAAAATTTCCACAAATCTTTTCTTTCTCCAACACTATTGCTAACATACACCACATAAAGATTCTAAGATCATTTTCATTTACCAGAATATCACAAAAAACAGTTTGACTTGTAGTATCAATCACAATTAGGACATGGACATAACGATGATTCCATATTACATAACAGTCATATTCTACCTAAGGACTATGACTGTAGTCATGAACACACTTCTCTTTAGTAAAATGAGTTTACATGATATGCTCATGTTATTGAATTTTCCACTTTAGTTTCTAACAGTTAAATTCATGATATTCACTTTACTATGACTAATAAAATTGACAACACCAAGTTGTTTAAGGGTCTTATAATGACTCGTAACATTCCATAAAGAAAAAGTCATGAAACAAATACAAGTTGTTCCCCCAACCCTTCTGCACCTTTTTAATCCACTATAAACCATTTAATTGCGTCTTTCAACTCAATTCTAATTTTGTGCCAAGGAATTAAATAGATTAATGATTATTGTAACTTGTTTGATTTGTGATGGAGATGACTTAGTTTTGCTTATCTCTGTAACAAACTTCCAATCGTATGTAGCATGATCAACCTCCATCACCATCGAAAATCCTATAATCTTTTAGCTTTGAGTCACCAGATAAAAGGAATTATAGCAAGTTTTGGAACTTTAGGAATCTAAACTTGCTTAGTTTTCTTGCAATTGTCAACAAAATTCCCAAATCTACTACAATTTGAACATAGACTTGTCTTATAAGCGTATCTCGTTCCAACTTCTAACAATAATTCCTTACCAACATCCATATGAACAATCTCATGTAATTCATTAGAGGTATCAACTCCAACACACAATCTAGCATATCCTAACCTAACTATAATTAGTCTTAGTGATAGTGTTAATCTGAATATGAATTCCCACTCCAATAGTCCAATGTCCAAGTTCTTCTTGACTCCATAAGTTCATAAGTGCATTATTAAGCTTTAACAAACTAGAAGTCTATCAAATATTTAATTTCTCTATATGCATCCCTAACTTGCTTACTCTTAACAAGAGAGACTAACCTCACACATGCCATAATTGTTCTAACGCCGTACACTACAGCAGGTCGGGTATTTACCGACGACAGCTGTCGTCGGTATTAACCCCGTACTCGTCGGTAAAACTGTTTACCGACGACCACTCGTCGGTAAAACTGTTTACCGACGACCACTCGTCGGTAAACAGTCGTCCCTAGAAGTTTGTCGGTAAAATCACGGTTGCCGACAACAACATTGGTGTCTCGTCGATAACACAGAACGTTTTACCGACGACAAGCACGTCGTCGGTAAATCTGGATTACCGACAACGTTTTCTTTCCGTCGGCAAACATCAAATTTTTACCGACAATTTAAATATTTTTTGTCGTCGGTAAATAAAAAATTTACCGACAGCCATGTTGTCGTTATCTTCATAATTAAATTGTTTAATTTTTATAATTTAATAATAATACCGACAACATTCATTGTATGAATGTCGTCGGTAAACAATATTTAATTATTTTTTTTTTAACTTTACCGACGACATTCATACAATGAATGTTGTCGGTATTATTATTATTTTTTTTTTTAATTTTTTTTTTTTAATTTTTTTTTTTTTTAATTTAAATTGGTTTTTCATTTTTTTTAATATTAATTGGTTTTTCGATTTTTTATAATTTAATATTTATAGAAATCACGAATATAAATAGAAATCATGCAGTATATTCAGAAATAGATAAATAAACCCGGGTAGTCAAACCCCGGTCAATAAAGTCAAACCCCGGGCAAAAAGTCAAACCCCGGGGTTAAAAGTCAAAATATTACATAACCATAAAAAAGTCATAAAATATAAACGGAAATAAAATAAAAGTCTTAAACACAATCATAAGAAAATCAATCATCACTGTCTTCATCTTCTTCTTCATCGGAGAGCGGCTCGAGACCATTCTTTTCACGGGATTCATTGAGGCCGCTGAGCAACTTACTAAAAAAATCATCGGACCTAGAGGAGCTTGGTGGAGCATCTTCTTCCGGTATAGGAGGTAATCCCTGGACTGCGCGGACCTCGTTCATCCCATCGAAGATCCGCTGTAACTTTCTTGCGTTCTTTTTCGCGATCTGATCCGATACAGGCGGCTTCGGGTCCTTCTTCTTCTTGAAGCAGGGTCCGATCGAAGGGATCCAATGCCGACTCTTAGGCGGTTTCATCACCTCCTGAACCGTCTCCTTCAGCGCTCCTATCTGCTCCTCCACTGGAACATCCTCAGCCGATTGGGTCCCTGTCTCGATAACCCGCTCCCTAAGCTTCTCCCGATAAACTCCCTGTAATAAAATTTAAAATAAATAATTAATAAAATAATTTTAAATAAATAATTAATAAAACTAACAAAAAATTAATTTAAAGTTAAATAAAAACTTACACTAGCCTGCTCCCATCTATCATCGACCCATTTGCCCTTCGCCCCGTCATAGCCCAGGTACTCGAAGTATCCGCCCATCTGTGGAAGTGGGACCTCCTCTTGGGTCAGCTCGTCTATATAGCTCAGGGGCTCCTGCGTATTAATCTTCAGCTTACCCTATAAAAAAATATGATTATTAAAAAATTAAATTAAATAACTAATAAAATTTATTTTTAATTTAACAAATTATACCTCTATAATCTCGTGGCGGGTCTGGGTTTGGTTCCGAGAACCAGACTTGTTCGGCTTCTTCTGGTTCTGCCGATTCTTCTTATTAATCGCAGACTGGGCCTGTTACATTTCAAATTAAAAAATTAAATAAACAATAATTTAATAATTAAATAATTGAATTAAAATTTTACCTTCTTTTGCGGGTCATTCAGCATCTTCTGGGTTAGCTCCCAGTCCTCGGGAAGCACGTCAGGTGGACACTCACCCGATTCGCCATAATCGGCAACCAAGTCATACTTCCACCTTCTGTAAGCAGCGGACTGAGACTGGGACAGCTTCCCGCTAATCAAGTGCCAATCTTTGCGGGCCCTCCACTCGTCGAGGTTGAAGAACTCCTCGAGTTTTTCGAGGATCACGCTCTTCAGGTTGGGTGGAACGGCACTCCACGAGGGGTAGTAGGGAGGGACCGTTTCTCGAACCGCGAGACCCACCACTTGGGCCACGTGTTTCCCATATTCTCCGTATGGGTTCCACGTGTCGTCAAGGATACAGAAGTCGACCGGGAGGGGCCCGCCTAGCTTCTCCTTAGCATCATTGGCGGTTTTGAGAGTGGAGACATTTCGGGGTCTCCTCTTTCGCTTAACTGTTTAATAAAATTATTAAATACAGTACTAACTAATATTAATTGAATTTTATAAATTAAATAATATTACCGGGTGGCTGGTGACAGTCATTGAGGTTTGGGGGTGGATTCCGGTTCGGATCTTCTCCGTTCCCGTCACCCCGGTGGTAGTTTGGCATCACATCGGCCATCTATAATGTAAATAAAATTAATAAATTAGTTTTTTAGTAAAAATTGCGTTTAAGTCCTTGTATTTTTAAAAATTACAAAAATACCCTAAATCTTATTTTAGTCCGTATATTGCAATTTAGTCCATAAATTTTTTAAAATAGCATTTTAGGCCCTAAATTTTATTTTAGTCCCTATATTGCAATTTAGTCCCTAAATTTTTTAAAATAGCATTTTAGGCCCTAAATTTTAGTTTGGTCCCTATATTGCATTTTAGTACCTAAATTTTTTAAAATAGCATTTTAGACCCTACATTTTTAGAATTGCATTCTAGTCCCTTAATTTTTTAGAATTGCATTTTAATCCATAAAATACACTTCATACATACAAAATCAACAACTTAATACATCACAATATAGCAATTATCAAGCAAAATCAACAAAAACTTAACAAAACCCTAATTTTTCTAAAAATTAACAAAAAAAACATGTTACATGGTATAATTAACAACAAATTACATATTCAGAATCTACAATACAGCTAGGATTCTCGGATTTAACAAGAAATTCAATACAATATAAAAAAAAAAAAAAAAAAAAATTCAATTCGAAAATTAAAAAAAAAAATAGGATTTGATTCAGGTGTTTGGTACCTGTTACGTGAAGATGTTGTTGAATATATCCAGCATCCCATGCCAAGCAAGAGTAGAGGAAAAACAAAAACCAAAAAAAAGTTAGGATTTGATTTTTAAAAAAGAAAAAAAATTGAAGAAATCAATAAGAAAAAGCATTGAATCACTTACATTGAGTGTTGTTTGCGTGTGGGGATGCCTCGGAATAGCTCCTTGGTGCTCGGAATCGGATTTCTGGAGAGTGTTTTGGTGTGTTTGTGTTTCAGAAATGAAGCTCGGTAGGGTTTAATAGAACAGATGTTTACCGACGACACGCAAGTCGTCGGTAAACCTGGCCTATTCGTCGGTAAACAGGCCACGCGTCAAACAGTTGTACACACGACTGTTGCGTGTCCTGTTTACCGACGACTTTTTTTTCGCAAGTCGTCGGTAAATCCTTGGGCGGGAAATCGAACCGCCCACTTTTGGCCAATTAAATTTTGGCCTGGTGTTTACCGACGACTTGGGTATTGAATGTTGTCGGTAAATGTTTACCGACAACCTTCTTGTATTGAATGTCGTCGGTAAAAATTTACCGACAACATTCATGTCAAGCAGGTTGTCGGTAAATAACCAATGTCGTCGGTAAATTTTTTTTTTTTTTTTTTTAGTATTTTATTTTATTCCTGATTTCTATTCTATTTTTATTCTGTTGGGGTTAAGATATACACACACAAATTAATGTTCGAGGTGTTTAGTCAACAGTTATGGTCAAATGTGAGTGTTTGAGTTGTTTGGTCAACTGTTAGAGTCAAATGTTAGTGTTCGAGGTGTTTAGTCAACAGTTATGGTCAAATGTGAGTGTTCGAGGTGTTTAGTCAACAGTTATGGTCAAATGTGAGTGTTTGAGTTGTTTGGTCAACTGTTAGAGTCAAATGTTAGTGTTCGAGGTGTTTAGTCAACAGTTATGGTCAAATGTGAGTGTTTGAGTTGTTTGGTCAACTGTTAGAGTCAAATGTTAGTGTTCGAGGTGTTTAGTCAACAGTTATGGTCAAATGTTAGTGTTCGAGGTGTTTAGTCAACAGTTATGGTCAAATGTGAGTGTTTGAGTTGTTTGGTCAACTGTTAGAGTCAAATGTTAGTGTTTGAGTTGTTTGGTCAACTGTTAGAGTCAAATGTTAGTGTTCGAGGTGTTTAGTCAACAGTTATGGTCAAATGTTAGTGTTCGAGGTGTTTAGTCAACAGTTATGGTCAAATGTGAGTGTTCGAGGTGTTTAGTCAACAGTTATGGTCAAATGTGAGTGTTCGAGGTGTTTAGTCAACAGTTATGGTCAAATGTGAGTGTTCGAGGTGTTTAGTCAACAGTTATGGTCAAATGTGAGTGTTTGAGTTGTTTGGTCAACTGTTAGAGTCAAATGTTAGTGTTCGAGGTGTTTAGTCAACAGTTATGGTCAAATGTGAGTGTTCGAGGTGTTTAGTCAACAGTTATGGTCAAATGTGAGTGTTCGAGGTGTTTAGTCAACAGTTATGGTCAAATGTGAGTGTTCGAGGTGTTTAGTCAACAGTTATGGTCAAATGTGAGTGTTCGAGGTGTTTAGTCAACAGTTATGGTCAAATGTGAGTGTTTGAGTTGTTTGGTCAACTGTTAGAGTCAAATGTTAGTGTTCGAGGTGTTTAGTCAACAGTTATGGTCAAATGTGAGTGTTCGAGGTGTTTAGTCAACAGTTATGGTCAAATGTGAGTGTTTGAGTTGTTTGGTCAACTGTTAGAGTCAAATGTTAGTGTTTGAGTTGTTTGGTCAACTGTTAGAGTCAAATGTTAGTGTTTGATAACAAAATAAATAAATACAAACACTAATATGTTTATTCTAAGACTAATAAATAAATACAAAATACCCTAATCTGTTTCATATCCACTAATATCTATAGGTTCATCATCGCTATTAACTTCTATTTGTTGTTCTGCATCACCATATTCTTCCCCCGTGTCATCTTCGATTTCCTGGTTTTCATCAATAACCATTTCAAAAGCCATCTCAATACGAAAATGAGCTGGGTCAATCTCGATCTCCTCAGTATTTGCCAAGTTCTCCGGTTCGGAGACCGTCTCACTGTTACCCAATGGAATAATAATGCTCTCGTTGTTAGTAGGTAGTGATTCCGAACCCCATAACTCGGGATTCCATCCATGACGATCATTTATTTCCCAAACGGCTTTCCAACCGTTCATTGATTTCTTCGCACTAATCTCGTCAATGTAGAATACTTTCTTGGCTTGCGATGCTAAAATGTATGGTTCGCCTTCCCACTCAAAGTTTGTTGTGTTAATAAAGGTTACCCCATGTTCTGTCCTCGATCCAGCCATTTTGTACCACTTACAAACGAATAAGACAACTGAAAACCCTTTAGTGTAATGAACCTCCAATATTTTCACTAATTCTCCATAACATGGACGATCTTCGTACGTGGTACAAACTCCGTAATCCTGCGTCACTCTTTTTTCTCCTTTACCCTTAGTTACCCACTTGACACCATTCACGACACACGAATCATATCTATCCACCGCACCGAAATACATGCTAGCCAAGGATACCATCTCAGTGGTAGCTAATGCATTACCTGCCTCTTTCATCCCGTGAACCTGTCATACATAAATAATACTAATTTATATATTTGACGATGGTATGTTTAAACCAACGTCTAAAGTACATACCTTATCCAAAAACCAACTATTAAACCTTTGACGATGCATAATCTCTATTTCATCATCCGTTCCCGTAAGTGTGGACTTGTGTTCACTAAAATCACAAATGAATATAAATAAGTTAATATATAAATATAAATATATATATATATATATATATAAATATATATATATAAATATATAAATATATAAATATATATATATAAATATATAAATATATATATATATATATATATAAATATATAAATATATAAATATATAAATATATAAATATATATATATAAATATATAAATATATATATATATATATAAATATATAAATATATAAATATATAAATATATATATTTAAATATATAAATATATATATATATATATATAAATATATATATATATAAATATATAAATATATATATATATATATATAAATATATAAATATATAAATATATATATATAAATATATAAATATATATATATATATATATATAAATATATAAATATATAAATATATAAATATATATATATATATATATATATATATATATATATATATAAATATATATATATATATATATATATATATAAATATATAAATATATAGGTAAATGTTACTTACGTCCTATATGGTTCGAGTTCGTCACAGTTATTCAAAATATACCAACTAACGTGCTCCTTCTGAAGAGCAGGTAAAGCACCTGACTCTTTCTTGCCAATCGGAGTACACTGAGAATTGAAAACTGATAGCTCTTTTGGTTCTGGCAGTTGTTCGTTGTATCTACCTGGATCGTTGAACTTTGTTTTTTCTTCACTAAGATACCGTGATATGAAAGTCAACGTCTCTTCCGCCACGTAACCCTCGGCTATGGAACCCTCAGGCCTAGCCGGGTTTCGAATATACTCTTTCAACTTCTTCAAATACCTCTCAAACGGGTACATCCACCGCATTTGAACCGGGCCCCCTAACAACGCTTCATCGTATAAGTGAATCACTAAGTGGATCATGATATCAAAAAACGCGGGAGGTAAGATCATTTCTAACTTGCACATCACTTCAACCACTTTCGCCTTACCCTCCACCAACTTCTTCCTACTCAGATTCTTGTTACAAACGACTCTAAACACGTTAACTAACCCAATAATTGCGTCGCTAATCGATTTATCATCTAGAAGCCCAGGGAGACAACAAATAAAAAGGTACTGCATCATAACATGACAATCATGCGATTTCATTCCAATGATCTTCCCCGTATCGGCTTGAACGTTATTCCTCATACTAGACGCGAATCCATCGGGAAACCTCTGTACCTGTAACCACTCAAGAAACAACTTCCTCTTCTCCGCTGACAAGGTATACTTTCCACGTTTTAGAATCGTTTTCTTTCCTATTGTTGCCAACCACAATTCTTTCCTGAATTTCATTTTCTCAAGATCTTCCCGCGCCTTAACGTTATCTTTGTTTGGTTTCCCATCGACTGCTATAACTGTACCGAGAAGAGCATCACACACGTTTTTCTCGCAGTGCATGACATCAATGTTATGCTTCAACAAATTTGCGGACCAATAAGGTAAACGATAGAAAATACTCTTTTTCTTCCAATTCGTCTGGCGAGGACCTGTAGTCTTCGTGACCTTGCCTCCAAAATCCTTGTGTTTGCCGGGAAACACAATGGGAAGACCATCTAACTGTGTCTGAATACTAGCTGGACTATATTTCTTCGGTCGCTTAGTAAAATTGGTTGCCGGGTACGAAACATTATCTGATCTAAACCGATGTTTGAAGGGTAACCAACGTCTATGGTCAAAGTAAACCACACCTTTAGTCACACCCAATGAAGGTGTGGAATCCATGCATTCAGGGCAAGCCATGTAACCTTGACCCGACCATCCTGAAGTGTATGACCGAGCGGGGAAATCATTGGTGGTGGACAACAGACAAACCTTCATAGTAAACTCTTGTTTTGTATGGGCATCATACGTAAGGATCCCTTTACTCCACAACTCGTCCAACTCATCTATCATAGGGCGGAGGTAAACATCCATGTCCTTACCGGGCGATCGAGGACCCGGAATCAACAAACAAAGCTGAAAAGTGGTTTCCTTCATGCATACCCACGGTGGCAAGTTATAGACGATTAATATGACAGGCCACATGCTATACGAGTTGTTTTGCATAGAGAAAGGACAAAACCCGTCGATACCGAGACCCAAAAATACATTACGAGGTTCACTAGCAAACTCAGGGTGTAGCGATGCAAATCTCTTCCAACTATCACCATCAACAGGATGACGCAACACATCCGGATCGGCACTCTTACCGGTATGGTGCCAAACCATGTCTTCAGCGGTGTGCTTTGAAGCGTATAGTCGCTGTAACCTGGGAGCAATCGGAAAATAGCGGAGCTTCTTATGTGGTACTTTGATACCCTTCTTCGGGTCCCATCTAGACTCGCTACAAACTGGACACTTATCGAGGTCTTTATACTCTTTATAAAATATGGCACAATCGTTCACACAAACATCGATGGTAATATACCCCATACCCAAGCTTTTCAACTTCTTGTTGCATGAATCATACGAATCGGGCAAAGTGTGAGGTTTGGGCAAAATACGACCAATCAACTCCAATAGCTCGGTGAATGACGTGTTAGTCCACTTGTTCTTAACTTTTATGTGAAGAAGCTTGGCAATGAAGTTCAATGAACTCATCGCATCACAACCCGGATATAATTCTGTCTCCAATTCGTTAAACAGTTTTTCGAAACTACTTGGAATTTCTCCGTCTCTCATCTCGGTGTCACCCTGATGACCGCCAATATCGTAACTGTGTCTCACATCGTCATAAACCTCGGCAATTTCATTAACTATATTCGGAATAGGGTTTTCTTGGGGAATGACAGGCTGCTCACCGTGTTTTATCCAAACCCGATACGACTTCATAATCCCTTCATTATAAAGGTGGTTCGTAACCTTATTAGAGGGTAATCGACGATTATTTTTACAATAGTTACACGGGCAATAAATAAGATCTCCATATTGCGAATGTTGTTTTGCATATGCGATAAAACCCAAAACTCCAACAAGATAGTTTGGATCGAATAAATCCGTAGCATCCATCCAACTCTTATCCGAAGCCATCTCTTTACAATAATTTTAGATAAGTAGACAACTACATTCATATGAAAATAAAATAAATAATTATTACAACCCAATTGATAAAATGGAAAAAAAAATTACAACACAATGGCTTGAATATAAATACAAACCAATAAATAAATAAAATTACATCACAAATAAATAAATAAAATTACATCACAAATAAATAAATAAATAAAATTACAACACAATAAATATATAAACCATTTCACATAAATAAACACACAAATACAAAAATATATGAAACATAAAATATGAAATAAATGAATGTATGCATGATTTATACACAATATATAACAAGACAATCAAAAAAATATACAAACTAATAACCTTTATATATCAACTAATACACAATTCAAAATTCATGCATAAAAAAAAAATTAAAAAGTTTGAAATTTTAAGAAAATACCTTGAATTGGTGGAAGAAATTGGATATTGATTATGAAGTCTTAACCTTGATAATGTAATAATAAGCCTAAACCCATAATATTGCAAGAATTAAACCATATATGATCATAAAAAAAAAAAAAAAAAATCAAGAATTTACCTAATCTTTGTAGATGAAATTGTGTGTTGATGATGCCCCACCTTGATTACAAGCTTGCAAATGTTTAGAGATGAATTGGAGAAGGTATTGCAAAAAATTTGGATGAGTTTGGTTGATGTTTTTGGAAGAAATTGGGAGAAAAAAATGGGGTTTTTGGGGTTTATAGAGAAAAAAATACAGACTGTTCGTATATATGCACGTCAAGTTTACCGACGACACGTAAAGTCGTCGGTAAACTGGAAGTGTCGTCGTTAAAAACATGGGTTTAACGACGACTTCAGCAACTGTCGGTAATTTACCGACAACAAACCTAAGCCAAAAAAAAAAAAAAAAAAAAAAAAAGATAACGACGGCGTTTTGTCGATTACCCGCGACAGCAGTCGTCGGTAAATTACCGGCGGCCTGTTTCTCGTGGGTAAGGTGTAGTCGTCGGTAAATGGTAAAAGTTTACCGACGACTATACGCGTCGTCGGTAAACTGTCGTGGGTAAATCCGCGATCTGTAGTAGTGGTAGTACAATAGTTGACATTTTCATTTTCAAATTCAAATAAAAATGAACCTTCAATAGTTCACTTCACTTTCAAATTTTTTTCCATTAAGAATTCAGAATTTATCCTACAAGGTAGAATTACCAAAGCTTATATATCTCCAGGTTCTAAAACATATAACGGAAAGAGAATATAGGCAGAATTCCTCTTTAATAGATCCATCAAACGAACCAATCCAATGTCTAATTCAGATGAATTGATGAACTTACCCTCAACACCAAGTGAAAAAAAAAAGCAACATCATCATTAGAGACAATATCAACTTAAATATTGTATGATCACTCTACCTATTGATGATTAGGATAAGCATAAGGAAGTTCATCACACCATTGAAGAAATTAGGACTACAACTTGTCATTACAACTCCATAACTACTATACGACACCAGTGACATAATGACATTCATCGTTGTCTTCTCTTCGCGCTGAAAATGTTCATGGTAATATAGCTATAAAATTAATTGAAAGCATATTTAAAAGTAAATACTATCCTGTGTTTGACATATATATGTACAATTCTCTATTTTATTTTTATTTATAAAAACTAAAATTAGTTTGAAGGATAAAATGTAAGTGCAAAATAGAGTCTTACCTAATGTCTAACGATCTTATTTAGGGTTGATAATGATTAAAATATTAACAGGTTGATAATGATTAAAATATTAACAGGTTGTTCTCATAAAAGGTAATCGATGTTTATGATAATCTGATGAAAAATTCTAAATCTGAATATAATATAAAAATAAAATTTAAAAAGGGTCAATGACCCAAAAAATCAAAATAATATTATACTTGCCCCAAAGAATCATCCATTAACTTACTATTATAAGATTACATGTTTACCCGTCAAGGACGATTCCCGTCAAGGATGATTCCCATCAAGGACGATTCCCGTCAAGGACGATTCCCATCAAGGACGATTCCCGTCAAGGACGATTCCCGTCAAGGACGATTCCCATCAAGGACAAAATTTAGTTAATGATGTTATTGGGAAGAAATTTTGTCATTGATGTTATTGGGTTGAAAATAATATTATTTTGATTTTTTGGGTCATTTTCCCATTTAAAAATATATAGGGTGAAAACCCCCGTGGCCTTTTATCTTTAACAAAAGTGAGTTCGCGGTACCTGGTCTATAAAATGTCACGAAATGAACCTTTACGTTAGAATTTGTGACACCGTTAGCCTTTCAGTTGATCGTTAGTCAACGCCACGTGGTGCCACCTGAGCGCCACATCCTCGTCACATAAGCATGACGTCATCAGCATTTACACATCATTAATATTTTTTTGAATAAGTCTGACAAAAAAAATCATTATCGCTCTCCTGCACAAGAAAACTCGGCCACTCTTCCCCGTCGCTCCTCCACCTGCCAAAGATAACCGCCGCTTCTCCACCTGCCCAAGAAAACTGCCACCAGTCGTGTCCATTCTCCACCATCATCAACCGGCTTGGCTACTCCATCAACAATTGAAGAACCCAAATTAAGGTTAAAAAAATCTCTTCAAACTCACCTTACCACACCAAGCCACTCTCTGCACAGGGAAACCGTCGCCACTCGGGGACCTTTCTCCACCATCATCAACCGGCTTGGAGAAGAACCTATATAAAGGTAAAAAAATTGAATTATTTTTAACCTAACTTCATCACACTGAGGAGTGAGAAATTTTGTGTTACACTACATTTTTTGATTTCTTTTTGCAATAAATATCCATTTGGTGCAACTGTTGGAGTGAGCAATTTGGTCTTTCACTGCATTTTTTGAATTGTTTTGCACTAAATATCCATTATGTCCAACTGCTGGAGTAAGAAATTTGATGTTACACTGTATTTTTTGAATTGTTTTGGTAGTAAATATCCATTTGGCACAACTGCTGGAGTGAGCAATTTGGTGTTACACTGCATTTTTTGATTTTTTTTGAAGTAAACATCCATATGGTGCAACTGCTGGAGTGAGCAATTTGGTCTTACAATGTATTTTTTACATCGTTTTGCTGTAAATATCCATTTGGTGCAACTGTTGGAGTGAGCAATTTAGTGTTACATTGCATTTTTTGAATTTTTTCGCAGTAAATATCCATTTGATGCAACTACAGGAGTGAGCAATTTGGTGTTACACTGCATTTTTTGAATTATTTTGCAGTTAATATCCATTTGGTGCGATTGCTAGAGTGAGCAAGTTGGTCTTACATTTTTGAGAATGTATATAAGTATTTATTAGTTTAGTAATAGCTTTTGAGAATGATAACATTCTAATAAATAGATATACAAGGACGACAACTTTGTATTGTTACGTATATAAATGTATTATAAGGGTTTTTCACTTACAAAATCTTTTTAGATTATACTGTATATTGGTTGAATAATGGTAGCTAATATTGCAAAATTTTGTTGTTTTTTATTACAACGGAGATCCAACGGATCATGTTACATGGAAAGCATACGCTATTCTATTATATTATTGATTAACTTGGGATTATATATCACTCTAGCCGTCTTATATCCCATACGATCCTTCATAAGGAGACTCCAAATGCCATCCGGAGGGTCCCCAAAAAGAATGTACTCATCACGATTCTTCCATCCTTTCTTAGCCAGCCAATCTGCACACACATTAGCCTCCCTATAAATTCCCCTTAAATGATACCCCTTATTCTTATCCAAGAGCAACCGAATTTGCTTTATCTATTGCGCCCCAAATATTTTGTTGTTGAGCTAGTGAAAAAAAACTTCCAAGTGATGGATTTAATATATCAATATTGATGGTGATTGTTTTCACTTGGTTGATTTCGTGGATATGAGAATCAAGCATAAATAATATAATGTCAACTTAACAAGATATGAGGAACAAGCAAGAGAAGAATAACAATAGTTTTGTCATTTTATCACATGTGATGGATTGAAAGCATTTCGATACCAACCCTTCATTAATCAATGCTAACAGTATAGATGCATGTTGATGTCTCCCTATTTGTTCTAATTCTTATCCCATTGGAGACATCCTTTTAGGTGAATAAATGACTTATTTGATAGACTTTTAAGCTTATTTGATCATATTGCACTTCCTCCCCTTGGAAATTAACTAATTGCAGAATCTGAGCTTTTGTGCTTAAATTTGAGTATTTTTAATGCAAAGTTAAATGGTTCTTGAATCTCATGAAAGACCAATCCAAGGAGGAAAAGTTAGAATAAAGTCTTAGTGTATTTTAGAGTGTTAGGAAATGATTTTTAGTCAGGTTTCTATTTTTAGAGTACACTTTCCTATTTCGATTTCTTGATTTATTGATTTATTCTTTTTAAGCATATGCGGTTTAATTATTTATTTAATGTGAAGCTTTAAAAGATGAATGGTAATTACTTAGAGACCAAGTCAAGATGAGGATGAAAGGAAAGAAGATTTACATGGAAATAAGAAGATTTAGGAAAGATTTATTCAAAGGAGGAAAAGATAAAGCTGCCTTTTGAAATCTGAAAATCCAGCCACGTTTTAGAGATTACATCATAATAAAAGATTAGCATGGATCCTGGATGAATGGTCTACACCAATAGAAAGAGCTTTCCAAGACAAGCAGTTTCATATATTGGAACTTCTCAAACGGATAAGTATTGAAAAGGATATGACCAAATCAAATCAGCAGAATCTTATCTTTTAGAGCTACGAATTTGAGAGTCCTTGACTTGTCTTCCACTCCAAGCAATTTCGACCTAGGGTCTTCCAACACCTATAAATACACCCGTTAGACCTTATAATTCAGTACCTCTCATAATTCATTCAATTCTTAACATCCTTAGAGAGAGTGTCAAGAGGCGGAAGCAAGAGCAGAAGCTGGAGACTGTCTATATCTCCAACAACAGTTCAAGCCAATTCCTCTATCTAGGTTCTTAATTTATTTCTGTTATTAGGAACACCTATATTATTGATTTCTTTATTGTTTTTACTTTCAATATGAGCTAAACCTTAATTACTTGAGAATCGTAATGGGATGAACCCTAATTTGTTTAATTCATGTATTTCAATTTGGGATTAGTTTCTAGTTTAATTTGAATTAGGTATTTCATATTGTTTCTTATTTTATTTTAATTTCACTATCAATGAATTAGCTAATCGGAGATAGGTCATAGTAATTAAGCTATTCACTTTGGTGGGGAAGTGATCGCCTTGACGGGGGGTTTAATTACTGAACTAGATAATAAACGTAAGGTAGAAATTATTGATCCTGACGGACTTAGTTAACCTTATAGCCAATTGGGTAAAACAGTATTCATTCGAAGGTGGATTATAATCGTCCTGACGGGGTTTGTAACATCTGAGAATAGCTCCTAGGTCCACCCTGACGGGGGCTAGGATATTATAGAGTCCCGACTAATATAGAAATATCAGTTCTGCCCTTAAAGAAAGCATTAATTAGGTAAGTTTAGGTGATTCCCTAGCGAGACTCAAGTATAGCTCATATCTGCATCTAGTCCTTTAGTATTTATTTTCTTGCATTCTTAGGATTAATATAAAAAACAAATAAATATATTTTATCTTTTATTTTCTGTATTTACAATTATTACTATTTATCTGTTGAAAACTTGGGTTATACCAGTCCAATCCCTGAGAACGAATCCGACTTGTCGGAGTATTACTTGGACAATCGTACACTTGCGGTATTGTGGTTCCTTTTATTTTTCGCAATTATTTTATAACACACAAGGACCCACCAAGTTTTTGGCGCCGTTGCCGGGGATTGTAGCGTGTGACCCCGGTGTTTAATCTTTAAGTAGTTTTAATTGTTTATTTATTTTTATTTTTGCAGTTTTATGCTTGGTTTTTGTTTTGTTTTCTTTTACAGGTTCTTTATTCAGGTAATGATCAAGAGATTTTATTGAATATGTATAGAGGACATTACCCAGATCCCGATCCATATGACTATTGGGAAGACTCTTCGGGACAACAACAATGGGGTAGTAACTTCTACCAACAATCTTATCAATACCCGCAAGAGCAGGATTGGAACAATCAATGGATCGGGAATAATCAACAACAATCATCATATCACTATCCCCAGGAGCAAGGATGGAACAACCAATGGGTTGGAAACATTCAACAACCCTCACCTCATTACTATCAGCAAGAAATTGACAATGAGATACGTTCTAAACTCCAGCGCTTAGTAGAAGAAACAAACGCCACCGTTGCACGCATGCAACAGATGGTAGAAGAATGGGGTAGTATGTCTTATGAAGATTCGACTCCCCCGAGGGATGGAAGAGATCAACTGGAAGAAGTAGTTGAGGAGGAGGTGTTGAAGTAAGATACTATTGATAGTGATATGACCATCATGCCGGTTATAAATGAAGACCACCATGTGGTTGACAATCCTCTTAGCATGGTGGAAGAAGGAGTAGCAACGAAAATCATAGAAATTGAAACTGAGATTGCTATTCCTATGGTGCGTGCACATGATCAAGATACTGAACGCAAACAAGAAGAAGAGGTGATCAAGATTATTGAGATTCCACATCAAGAATATGATGAAGTAATAGTGGAAGATTGGGTTGAAAGCGAAGACGAATGTGAAGTGGTTGAGGAATCCATCGAAGAATTCAAAGTTCACAATAAAAGAGAAATCGAATCCCCACCACAGAAAGTTCACCAATCACTATCTCCACCACAAGTCATCATTAGAGATAAAATATCGGAATCACCTCTATTATTAAAAATGATCAATAGGTGTTACGCAAGAAAGGTGCTACACCGCGAGAGTAAAGCGGCACGGAGAAGCACCTACCCACCACACTTTAAAGAGGAATGCGAGATTGAAGAGAATAAAAATGAGCTTATACCGTTGAGGACAGTTATCTACTATCGTGTGGTGAAAAATACGTTTCGTCATGAAAGTAAGAAGGCGAAACGAAGATACTACCCTCCCCCTTTTAGAGATCGATTGAATAAAATTTTAAGGGGGAAGGTTCTGAAGCTTACATTCCAAGGACGAGGTGAATTCAAGCGGAGGAGAACCGCAAGGGCCTCAATACCATCTTCATGGAAGGTAACGCGTCGAACTTAAAGACGTAATAAACAAAAGTGCTTCTTGGGAGACAACCCATGTTTAAATTGCTTTAAGTTTTTAAATTCCTAGTGTATAATTCTAAGTTAAGTGTCAAGTTTTAGTGTCTACTTTTAAAAGAAATGAGAAAGGTAGTGTGTTATTGGTGCAGGAATCGAGTTTGGGGTGCTAGGAAACGCAAAAGAAATTTTTGGAAATTTCAAAGGCTGGCGCGGACTACCCCCGCGGTGTACCCCCTATACCGCAGGGATATACCGCGCCCAAAAACGCGTACCACGGGTTGCGCACCACGGGTCTTTTCCAGAAGCGAGAAAAAAAGAAGGCTGATAGGCGCGGTGCACCGCACCCTACACCGCACGCCCAAAACGCGTGCCACGGGTATGCACCGCGGGTTTTTTCACGGAGCACGTGCGGACTACCTCATGCACCGCACCCCTGCACCGCACGGCAAAAACGCGTGCCACGGGGTGCTAGCACGGGTATAAGGTAGAGGCGAGAAATTCACACCAACAGCGCTGCGGTGTACCCTCGCGGTACACCCATGCACCGCAGGTATGCACCGCGCCAGGCGGTTTGTGAAGAGATCAAGGCCCAGTCAACTTCTTACCTTAACGATAAACCCTAGCCTCTTCAGAAAAGGAATTTTCCAGATCCTAACCCTTATGTACCTGCAAAAAGACCACTACAACACCCAAGAACATTAAATCCTTCCTCCTAATCCATTCCAAACACACATCCAACACCACAATCCTTCAAGAAAATCAAGAAATCTTCTCCTTCAACCTTAAGCCTCTTCATCAAAGCTTCAATCCTATTCATTAAACCTTCCCCAAGCTGTTACATATTCATTACCCATCTCATATGAATCCATAATACTTCATTACAAATCCTCAAAACATCAAATTTCAAAACTCCTAGTTTTTGATTATTTGAAGTTTTGAGTTTGGGGTCCATTGAGATGTCAAGATTGGGAGGCCAAGAATACCATGAAGAGAAAAGAGAAGTTGGAAAAGCTTGTATTACTTTTGGGTGTTGAAAGATGTAGTTGGAAGAATGGAAACTTTGGAGGATAATCATGAAGAGGTGATTGACAACCATAGGAAAAAGTCACAAAAGAGTTGGAGCTTATCATATTACGTGGAGTGAGCAATGTTCAACATGCCACCTACGCAACATAAGGAGCTCAACCTACACGCAACAATGGAAACCAGCTTCGTGCTGGTTCAGATACGTTTTCCTATCACTTTCTGATTTGTTTTATTAAGATTTTATTTGCTGTCTTGAGTCTTTTTCGAGTCGTGGGGACACGACTCATTTTTGAGTTTGGGGTGGGGTTCGTTGCCTCATCCCAATTTTATGTGTTTTACATGATTTTTTTAAAAATTTAGTTCGAGGAATGTTTTGACTGTAGAGTTGTAGAGTATTTTAAATGCCCCCATCAAGCATGCTTTTTATGAATTAATGATAGAAAATAGTTGACTTTAGGAGTTAGTATGAAGCTGAACTTTAATTGCATGCAAATATGAGATAATTGATAGGAAAAATTAATGAACAATGCAAAAGAAGTAAACTTGTGCTTAAGGATAATGGGTGGTTTGTAGAACGTGAGATCTAACTGAGTAGAGAACCCACTTAGGTATGAACTAGAGACAAGTTGTGCTAATAGGAAGATGATAGAGGCAGTTCTTTGTTAGCCCTTTGAATCCTTTTTGGCCTTCTATCCCTGAATTAATTGTATCCTTCGTAGCCAAATTTTTAGCATTTAAGCCTTTCTTTTGTCTCCATATTATAAGCCAATATCCCTTAGTATTATTAGGCATGACCATATGACCCGGACTTGAATCACGATCCTGAGACTTCCTGTCTTGAGCTTGAATTTGGGGTGGTGGGTCCACCATATGGGAATTTATTGGGTTGGGATTTTTGAGCTTATCAATTGTGCTCGGTTATATATTTTGATGATTCACAGGTTTATTGTATTGTAACCCTTTGCCGGGGTAATAGTGAATGGAAAAGAAGCTTCGAGCTCAAGTTATGAATAGGCATAACTATGAAAAATAGCATGATATCTCAACATCATAAAGAGAGTCATAGCTATAATAAAAGAAAAAAAAATGATGATTTGAAAAGAAATTATATTCGGACCGCAAAGTGGAAAATTTTAGGTGAATCATCCTTAGTGCTTATTGGGTTAATTTGGGGACGCTAATTAAGCGCTTTAATTGGGTTGAGTGAGAACGTAATTCGAGTGTAAACTCAAGCTCTTGGACAGTTTGTTGATGGTAAGTGAGGAGAGAGCCAAAAGCTCACTTCAAATTTACCAAATATACATACCATACCGTCCTTCAGCCTATGCTAAAACTGTAAAGTCCTCGTGATTCCTAGATGCACAGTGAGTTAATAGGGATTATTCTAAGTGGAACATTCAACACAAGTAAGGATCGAGGAACACCCTATAGCCACCATCTTGAGATAAGTATTAAGCGTAACCTTCTAGCATTGTGAAATTAATTTTGGATTGATATTGTTTTGTATTTGATTTTGCATGATAAGTGTAGGTGTATATTAATTACTAGATTAGACTATATGAGATTTGTTTTAAGCTTTGCTTTGGGATTATTTACTAGATTCTACCTTCTGCGTTCACCTAAAAGATCCTTTGTTTTTATTTTACTTTGTCGGGACGACAAAGGTTTGAGTTTGGGGTCTTGATGTCTCCCTATTTGTTCTAATTCTTAGCCCATTGGAGACATCCTTTTAGGTGAATAAATGACTTATTTGATAGACTTTTAAGCTTATTTGATCATATTGCACTTCCTCCCCTTGGAAATTAACTAATTGCAGAATCTGAGCTTTTGTGCGTAAATTTGAGTATTTTTAATGCAAAGTTAATTGGTTCTTGAATCTCATGAAAGACCAATCCAAGGAGGAAAAGTGAGAATAAAGTCTTAGTGTATTTTAGAGTGTTAGGAAATGATTTTTAGTCGAGTTTCTATTTTTAGAGTACACTTTCCTATTTCGATTTCTTGATTTATTGATTTATTCTTTTTAAGCATATGCGGTTTAATTATTTATTTAATGTGAAGGTTTAAAAGATAAATGGTAATTACTTAGAGACCAAGTCAAGATGAGGATGAAAGGAAAGAAGATTTACATGGAAATAAGAAGATTTAGGAAAGATTTATTCAAAGGAGGAAAAGATAAAGCTGTCTTTTGAAATCTGAAAATCCAGCCACGTTTTAGATATTAAATCATAATAAAAGATTGGCATGGATTCTGGACGAATGGTCTGCACCAATAGAAAGAGCTTTCCAAGACAAGCAGTTTTATATATTGGAACTTCTCAAACGGATAAGTATTGAAAAAGATATGACCAAATCAAATCAGCAGAATCTTATCTTTTAGAGCTACGAATTTGAGAGTCCTTGACTTATCTTCCACTCCAAGCAATTTCGACCTAGGGTCTTCCAACACCTATAAATACACCCCTTAGACCTCATAATTCAGTACCTCTCATAATTCATTCAATTCTTAACATCCTTAGAGAGAGTGTCAAGAGGCGGAAGCAAGAGCAGAAGCTGGAGACTGTCTATATTTCCAACAACAGTTCAAGCCAATTCCTATATCTAGGTTCTTTATTTATTTCTGTTATTAGGAACATGTATATTATTAATTTCTTTATTGTTTTTACTTTCAATATGAGCTAAACCTTAATTACTTGAGAATCGTAATGGGATGAACCCTAATTTGTTTAATTCATGTCTTTCAATTTGGGATTAGTTTCTAGTTTAATTTGAATTAGGTATTTCATATTGTTTCTTATTTTATTTTAATTTCACTATCAATGAATTAGCTAATCGGATATAGGTCATAGTAATTAAGCTATT
Source organism: Nemophila menziesii (assembly GCA_029959085.1). Classification (NCBI taxonomy): domain Eukaryota; kingdom Viridiplantae; phylum Streptophyta; class Magnoliopsida; order Boraginales; family Hydrophyllaceae; genus Nemophila; species Nemophila menziesii. The sequence continues at coordinate 409,685 of JARWIR010000139.1, read as the reverse complement.
CACTTTGGTGGGGAAGTGATCGCCTTGACGGGGGGTTTAATTACTGAACTAGATAATAAACGTAAGGTAGAAATTATTGATCCTGACGGACTTAGTTAACCTTATAGCCAATTGGGTAAAACAGTATTCATTCGAAGGTGGATTATAATCGCCCTGACGGGGTTTGTAACATCTGAGAATAGCTCCTAGGTCCACCCTGACGGGGGCTAGGAGATTATAGAGTCCCGACTAATATAGAAATATCAGTTCTGCCCTTAAAGAAAGCATTAATTAGGTAAGTTTAGGTGATTGTCAAGTATAGCTCATATCTGCATCTAGTCCTTTAGTATTTATTTTCTTGCATTCTTAGGATTAATATAAAAACCAAATAAATATATTTTATCTTTTATTTTCTGTATTTACAATTATTACTATTTATCTGTTGAACACTTGTGTTATACCAGTCCAATCCCTGAGAACGAATCCGATTTGTCGGAGTATTACTTGGACAACCGTACACTTGCGGTATTGTGGTTCCTTTTATTTTTCGCAATTATTTTATAACACACAAGGACCCACCACATGTGCAAAGGGATTTCAAATATGTTTGGCTTGTCTATATGTATACATTAAGTGCATTAGTTATGAGTAATGCTATATATATACCACCCTTACTCTACTCTATGTGGTATGAATAATAAACTTAGACTTTTTTTATTTCATAAACCCAAACGTCTACAAGCAAAATGGAAACCAACTGAAAGAAAAAGATCAAGTGGAAAACAACATAAGTGAAACGAAGGGGGAATGAAAATGTTACGGCTTCACCCTATTGACCAACCATTCCCTTTCACATTAACCAATACCCCTCCATATTTGTCTAGATTTTTCCTTATACAATAGCAAGGAACAAAGATTTTGGTAAGGTTTTCCATTCCAATGTATGATACTCCGATTAGATGCTTTAGAACACGGAGAATGTCTAGTGTATTAGCCATAACATTGTTAGAATATGGAGGATGTCGAAACCGTAAATATTGATGATAATATGTTTAGATGTTTTAAACGTGAAGGATGTCTAGTGTATTAGCCACAATGGAGTGACCAACTTACATGTTCGTTGTTCTAATCGCTTCCATTTGATGAACTACCGCTTCCACTTTCAGCACTGTAAAAAAAAATTCATCATGTGTGAGAGACTAAAAGTTTGAACTTTAGATATAAACTATCCAAAATAGGGAAAGGGAGACACCTTTGAGTAGAACCATCGTTTCCTGATTCTGAAACTGGAGTCACGACAAGATTTTTCGAAATTCCTTAAGTTTTTTCACTTTGCAACTCGGTCCTTTCCCATTAAATTCTCTTCAATACAAATCAAGATCAATTCACATATTGCTACAAGTATACTTTTCTTTTTTTTCTTTGTATTTATTTTTTTGGTCAAAACTGAAAACTACGACTAGTATATACTCGCAGACTTACTTCATCAACCCCTAAAAACCTCTACACCTAGTGTATTTAGTCTTCATTCGATCTCTGGTTTCAACCTCCCCATTTTCTTAGCGAGTCCTTAGCTAATCTTATTCTAAACTTATATATACATGTCCAAAGGAATTGGACTTTCCTTTGATTCAAATCACATATATCTTTGTTTCTTCATAACTCTATCTACTCTTATAACTAATTCTTTTCCTTATCAACAAGATTTAATGAAACAAGGACAATTCTTTAACCACCATCATCATCGCAAGCTCAAACTTGAAAGAGTTAGGTGTCGTTTGTTTTTTTATGTAATAAGTGCTGAATGCTGAATGAATAGCTGAACAGGACTTATTCTGTTAAGAGGCAGTGTTTGAATGATTCAGACTTAGGGGGTGTTTGTTTGCACTTAATGAGGTCTTAATCTGGTTCATTAAGATACTGGATCAATAAGACTGTTTGTTTTTCCTGTCCAATTCAGATCTAAATGCCTCTTAATGGCTCTGTTTCATTAAGATTTCAAACTAAGTCTGAATCATTCAGACATTACCTCTTAACAGAATAAGTTCTATTCAGATGTTTATTCAGCATTCAGCACTTAATACTTAAAAAAACAAACGACACCTTAGTTTGAAATCTTAATGAAACAGACCCGTTAAGAGTTATTCAGATCTGAATTGGACAGCAAAAACAAACAGTCTTATTGATCCAGTGTCTTAATGAACCAGATTAAGATCTCATTAAGTGCAAACAAACACCCCCGTAATCTATCTTCTTCATCACCAGCATCTTCGTCCATGGAATCCACTTATGTTAATAACATTAATAGGTCATCACCACGTACTACTATTAAGTTTCCGGTGAACGCTAACTGCAATCAAGAAGATCATGGCACAGTACTCGATAGTTATGAAAAGGGAACTGTTATTGTTGAGATTGACTTTTTTGCTAATAACAAAGGTGGTAGTGAATCGCCAGCAGCCTCCGCAACTACAATCACCTATGCTAGTTATATCAATTTTGATCGAAAAGAGCTCAAATTTAATGTTAACGTAAGCCACTATATTTAAAACACATAGGTATATCTGCTTATATTCCACAATACAGGAATTAACATTGCAAAACCCTTTTTTTAAACTTTGTGTCGACGGGTTTGCATCCTTTTACAGCAAATGCTAGTACTGATCAATCAGTAGAGGATGATGGTATATCAACAAATTATTTTGATGATAGCAAAGCAGTTGCACCAAATGGATATTTACTGCAAAACCATTCAAAAAATGCAGTGTAACACCAAATTGCTCATTCCATGGTGTACGTAATGAAATTATGTTAAAAATAATTCAATTTTTTTACCTTAATTCGGGTTCTTCTTTATGCCGGTTGATGATGGTGGAGAAAGGTCACCGAGTGGCGGCGATTTCCTTGTGCAGAGAACGGCTTGGTGTGGGAAGGTGAGTGTGAAGAGATATTATTTGTTTTTACCTTAATTTGGGTTCTCCGATTGTGGATGGAGTAGCCAAGCCGGATGATGATGGTGGAAAATGGACACCAGTGGCGGCGGTTTTTTTGGGCAGGTGGAGGAGCGCGGTGAAGAGTGGCCGGGTTTTCTTGTACATGAGAGAGATAATAATTTTTCTTTTTTTGTCGAATTTATTCAAAAATATAATGATTTTAAAATAAAAGATTAATGATGTGTAAATGCTAATGACGTCATGCTGATGTAGATAGGACGTAGCGCTGACGTGGCGATAATGTGACGCAACGCGACGTTGACTAACGGTCAACTGACATAAAATGCAAAAAAGGACTAACGGTGTCAATAAAGAGTAATGATATTTGCCACCCTTTTTTATCACTCTTTTATCACCTCCTAAGTGTATATCTACATGGACCAATGAATTGATTTCTCTATCCTATTTAATTTTTCTTTATCTGCTATTCAAGGAAATTAAAACATATACATAGAAAGGTGATAAAAGGGTGACATGAAAAAGGGTGACATATATCATTACTCGTCACAAAATACAACGTAAAGGTACATTTTGTGACATTTTATAGATCAGGTACCGCCAACACATTTTCGTTAAAGATAAAGGGTCGCGCGTGGTCTTCACACAAATATATATACTATATATAAAGATATTCTATATATACATATTCCATACATAATATCGACCAAATATGATTATTCTAAACCTAATATTACCTAATTGATTATTTTCTACTCTTTTACTATATTGTCTAATACATATTCGTATTCTCTCAATAATCTTGTATCTAAATTAATTTTTTAGATATATTTTATTAAATTATTTTGTTTAAAGTTTTTAAAACAATTTTAAACAATTGTATATTCAGATTAACCGTAGATAAACCGCATCTCTATTGTAGATGCATATTTGGTATATAACTCAACTTCAATGATTGTTGAATTTAGATTTGGTTATCGTTTTTCTCATTTGATATAGATGTGGTTATGTTATTTTTCGAGGATATTTTATTTGTTGTCACCTCTGGTCTTATTTTACCCCAATGTTTATTTTGTATGATTTAATCTTTGTATAATCTTAGTTATCGTTATGTATAAATTGGGCAAAAACGATTTCTTATCCCCTAAAATTTGATCTCTAGAAAGTTAATTATTATTTTAGTTCTTACAATCAAATGTTTTTAGGCCCACTCAAGAACACTAATAGTAAAATTGTTCCACTCTTTGCGGTGGATGTTATTCAAGCACACTATTGTAGAATGGACCGCTCTAATCTCAAAAAAAAAATTGTTCCAACTAATCTCAAAACCCAAATACAATTTTAATTAGGATTAAATTGAATATACAAGACCTAATCAATGTTGCTCCCTACTGTTCTTTTACATAGAGAAAATAGCATTTTTGCCCCTTGAGTTTTGACCCGATTGACAGGTTGGGCCTAATCTTTAAAATACGACTGCTTGCCCCCTAATTTTTGCTCTTGTGACCCGTTACCCCCTAGTCACGTTCTCCGTCCATTTTTGCCGTTAAGTCTGACGTGGCTTTTCCATGTCACCTTTTTTATTATTTTTTTAATCCTAATCATAATTACCCGCTTAATTAAATTAATTAAAAGGAAAAATAGAAATTTGATAATAGTTTTAATATTATTAAAAAAAAAAAACCCCCCACCCCTACCTACTTCCCCCCTCTCTTCCCCTTCTTCTTCTTCTTCCCCGACACATATGGTTCTTCTAAAAAAAATCAACAGGACAACAATGGGTAAGCTTCATATCATCGCCATACTGAACAATTTCAACAAAATCTATGCACAATTATTTCCTAAGAAAAAGAAGAAAATGGCCTTTTTCTCCATACAAAACCAAATGGCATCAGGCTTTCACTCAACAATTAGCGTTTCAAACCCTCAAAGAATCAGCTAAATCTTTAACACCAATCTATATCTTGTCATCCCTTATTGATTCTTTTTCTGCTTACCAATGTGACTCAACACCAAATGGATACCATTGTGTGCTCAAATCCTTAATGAGAAACTCCTCCACATGGGATCAAATCCCTTTGGTACTTGACCATATGCAAAAAGTTTCCAGCTTTGAGACACCCGAATGGATTTTTATCGATTTAATAAAGTTTTATGGTGCTTATGATATGTTAAACCAAGCTATTGAGCTTTTCTTTAATATTCCTAGCTTTAGGTGTAACCCTTCTATTGAATCTTTGGATACATTGCTGTTTTTTCTTTGTAGGAATCAACTGGGAGTTGAACTTGTGCCTCAAATTTTGATTAAGAGTCGATTGATGAATATTTGTGTCGTTGAATCAAGTTTTGTGATATTAATTAGAGGTCTTTGTAGATTTGGGAAGGTTAAATACGCTATTGAAATTATATGTTATATGGTAAGTGAAGGATTTGTATTAGATGAAAGGATTTATTCGTTAATAATTTCAAAAATGTGTGAGCAAAAGGGGTGCGAGAAAGTTCAGATTTTGGGATTTATGGAAGAGATGAAGAGATTGAGGTATTGTGCAAGAAGGGTTGATTGGTGTAATGTGATTAGAATGTTGGTGAAGAATGAGAAAGGTATTGATGCTTTGGAGGTGTTGAATCGAATGAAGAAAGATGGGATTGAGCCTGATGTTGTGTGTTATAATTTGGTTTCGGAAGGATTGGTAATATATATCTGCGGAGATGGAGGTGTTGGGTTGGAGTTTGCTTGATTTTTTTTAGAAGAACCAGAGGTGTCGGGGAAGAAGAAGAAGAATGGGGAAGAAGAAGAAGGGGAAGAGAGGGGGGAGGGGGGTACGGGTGTCTCGGTGGGGGGTGGGGGTGGGGGTGGGCGTTTATTTTATTATTTTTATTAATAATATTAAAACTATTATCAAATTTCTATTTTTCCCTTTAATTAATTTAATTAAGTAGGTAATTACGATTAGGATTTAAAAAAAATGTGACATGGAAAAGCCATGTCAGACTTAACGGCAAAAATGGACGGAAAACATGACCAGGGGGTAACCGGTCACAAGAGCAAAAATTAGGAGGTAAGCAGTCGCATTTTAAATATTAGGCAGCAACCTGTCAATCGGGTCAAAACTCAGGGGACAAAAATACTATTTACTCTTTTATATATATATTGCTTTCCCAAAAACAGCCCAATGGGCAATATCAATACCTTCACATGATCCACTCACTTTCAATATCTCAATTCTACACTTAGGCCACATGCATTTACACCGTTTATGTTCTATCACTGCATCATCTATTGGTGGTGCTAATGATATCCTCAATTCTACATAACACCTTCAAGATATATAACAAATTCACTCATCAAACTTAAAATTTGTATAAGGTGAAAGTCTTTTATCAAAGTAATTCATTAGAAGGAAGAAAGTACTATTGTTAAAGTTGTAAAGGAAAAATTAATCTATATCAACCAATACCGTTATATTTATACATAACTAGAAAATATAAAACTATTAAAAATAGACTTATCTACCCAGGTATGGTGTGTGATGTACATTAAGAAATAATATAGATAATATCATTACTAAATCTACAGATATGGTTGACTTTAGTGAAAACTTACAAAAATATTTTCGAGTTTTACATAAAATAGGACAGATATTCTACTTTGCACGAGATAGATCAAAAATAACTTGAATAACTTGCAAGTTATCTAAGTAAAATAAATTATTCGGATAACTTATTCAACTGCCAATTTAATAGCATCCAATAAGACCAGCTTCAGAACAAATTTTTTTTGGACACCGCTTCAGAACAAATTTGATACGCATTTGTTTTGTCATATTTTGTATGATATTTTATTTGACATCGCCCTCCACAATTATTGATGTATTTTACCATTTAATCACTTTTTAAAATTTTGAAAGAAGGTTACCTAACTTTAATAATAATTTGTTTTCTTATAAGTTATTGGGTCTAAACTTGTACAACAGAAAATTAGTTAAGAAATCTTTATATATATATATATATATATATATATATATGAAGAAGAGGAAATTACAATTCAAAACTCTTGAATCTTGAATGTTTATTTTTTAAATCTTAACTAAATTTTTTTAAATCTTGAATGTTTATTTTTTAAATTTTAACTATTTTTTTTTTATTATAATCTTATTTCTAATTATTTAATTTATTTTTTGATGTTTTTACCCTTACTTGGTCTGATCAAAATAGTCGTTTACTTTGTCCGGTGGGTACGGACCCACAAATGCTCGCAACTATAGTCGAATGTATAACCGTGATGGGTACGGACCCGTACCATTGGTAATGTTTTATTAGCTCATTTTTTTATTAAGTCATTCATAGTCATATATGGGTACAAACCCATCTCGACAAATAGCTAGATGGGACCGGACCCATCTCGATCAACGTTATTGGGTTGTGCCCATTAGGCACAAAAACAAAAAAAGAATCTATTCAACTTGAGAAACTGGGTTGTACCCATGGCCCTTAACATATCCCTTCACCCACTGGGTTGTACCCCAATGCACAACACGAAGCAAAAAAAAAAAAATCTTTTCACCACACACGCATAGGAACTACAAAGCAATAACCAATTAGCCAATTAACCAGCCCAATGGGTTGTATCCAGTACCAGGAATCCATTTCTCAACCTCACACTCGCAATTCACATTAGGATCTGAGCAAAAACACAGGCCTTGATGGGGCTGTACCCTGCGCCAGTTACACCGGGACCCATCTCGCCTTCACCCGGGGGTTGTACCCTACCTGCAAACCAACAAAAAACAATGAAACGTGATACAAGCTTACACTCGATCGAGTAGGAACAAAAAACATTGAAAAGAAAACATGAACAAATCTGAAGATGGGCACCTGAAGATGGTGGATCTGAATAGATCTGACGAAGTGGGAGAATCGTCCTCGGCGACAGTGGGTTTCTTGCGCTAGAGAATGTCTAACGACGGTGGCGGTTTTCTTGTCCATGAACGCTGGCTGCTTGCTGGCGCGGGAGGGCGGTGGTTCTATGGTGAAATGAAGGTGATATCAAGGGATGAATGGTGATGAAGATGACGGTTTTCTGGTGCAGTAGAGCGGCAGCGTCGGGTTTCTTGCGCCGGAGACCGTGACGAAGAGAGTGGATGGCAGGGGAAGGTGAGATCTGGTTATGAAGAGGAAGGGGGCGGCGAGGAAATGTGAAGAGATGGTGATGAAGGTGATGGTGATGAAGGTGATGGCAGTGGTGGTGGGTTGGTAAGACGCCGATTTCTTGAGCAAGGGAGCAGCAGCAACGGAAAGGTAGTGGAGGAGACGGGTGGTAATGTAGGTGGGTTTTGTTTTGTAAGAGAAAAGAGAGAGGGGAGGTGGTTTTTGGTTTCCAGCGTCCAGAATACCCTATATGAGTTTGGTGTTTTGTTTTGTGATCTTTCACTATGATTAAAGGGGTAGGGGAGGGCATTTTTGGCTTTTGGTTTAATGTAACCAGCTAGTTAGGATGGGGACTTTAATTATAAAAACCCATAGTTTATGTGCCTTAAAAACTAAAATCCTCTATGAAGAATTACAATGTCGCCTAGGTTATAGACCTTAGTTATTTTTTCCTCTAATAAAAATGCTTAGGCATTTTTTTTAATACATGGGTGTTGGGCTAGCTTTCGCGCACCACGACTAATCTCATGGAAAATATACACGCCTCCCCATGCATATTTTCGAGATGAATCCGAATTAGGTAACCCATGTTTAGGGAGGGGATTCGAACCCTGTATCTCTTACTTTACCCCTTTTAAGGCTAAAGAAATAGGAAGACTCTGGTCAGTTGAGCTAACCCAACTAGTTAAGCTTAGGCATTTTTGTCGCCATCTTAGGTGGCCATCGAACCCGTCTAGATTCTATTGATTATTGAATGTTTAATAATGCATATGTGTTTAATTTTTCATTTATCTATTTTGTTAGTATGGCAATTTTTTTTAAATTATATATTTTTATTATTTTTTGGATTGTTTGGATTATCCTACAAGTTAAAAATCAATTGCGAAAGAGTTTTAGAGCCCGTCTGTGATTATTTATATTAGATAAAAAAGCGGTTTTTGATTAAAATTAAAATATTTGTAAAAAATATTAAAAAGTATTTTGACATCTAAAATAACTTATCTAGTGTTCTCCTAAAAATGATTTTAAGAGTCGAAAATAATTTTATGGGTCTAAAATCACTTTAAGTGATTATTTTAAAAAACAATCTCAAATGGGCTCTCAATATTTTTCATTATATACTTTGCCAGAATATTTATACATAATTAAAATTGGACATATTGGAATCTCTCTCTAGGGTTGTAAATGAACCAAGCCGCTCGTGAGCAGTTCGAGCTCGGCTCAAGATCGTTCATTAAATTAGACGAGCCGAGCTCGGGCCCAAAAACAAGCCCATTTGTTAAACGAGCCAAGTCGAGTCTACTCACGAGCTTTCATAAAAGCTCGTGAAAAATTTAATCAAATTATAAATATCTATTGAATATTTGTTCTAATATTTGACAATTTAAAAAAATAATTGCTATATTCAAAAACCTATCTTATCCCAACACTTACCTTTCACTATCCCCCTTTACCTACCCAAATATACAAGACCATTTAAAAATCAACAATCCAAAGAGAGAGTGTGTGTGATTGTATTTACTGATAGTTTACAATTATCAATTATGTTCTAATTAAAAAACTATATTATTAAAATGTTTGCAACAATCTACCTTATAATTAATTAAAGTAAGCCCGAGATAGAAAAAACTTTTGAGCTCGTAATTGATTTAAACAAGATTTTGAGCTCGAGTTCGAAACACTTTTAAACGAGATTCCGAGCTTGAACTCGAACTTTGTTATATTCTCACGAACCGAGCTCGAACACTAAATTCACAACTTGGCTCGAGCTCGAACTCGACTCGTTTTAATTAATAAATAAATAAACAAGTCTGCGCATCTATTATTCGACTCGACTCGCCTCGTTACAACCCTAACTCCCTCTATTCCATAAATTTTATCCATTTATTAAAAATGATGCTCCAAAAATATAGTTCATTTAAGATTTTAAGATTTTTTTTTCCATTTTTACCATTATAATCTTTATTAAAATATTAATATTATATTTTTAATACATGTTTAAAATATCAAAGATATTTTATGAAAAGTATTTTTGTAATGATATATTTAATTATTATGTTTTTTAATATGTGTGAAAAGATAGGTGGATATTATTAATGATGAAACTACTAACTGAATCCCAATTTTGGGAACTCTTAGGTTATAAAGCCCCTCCCCATAACAGTTGAAAATAAAGCCTATTTTTATAATATCTATATACACCTTTACTATTATACCCCTCCCCTCTCTCCTACTTCTGCTGACACAAAATCCGTTTCTCTCTCCTCCTTTTCTATTTTTTTAATTCATTTTTTTCCAGTAATTTATTTTTAATATAGTTGTTCTTTCCATTTAACGGATGGGTCCGTACCCACGGGTACGGACATATGTTAGGTTTTAAGTTGGTTAAGTTGAGTAAAATGATTTTTTATATAGTGTTGTCCATATAATAGTCCAAATAAACTAGGGGTTGTACCCTTTTTTGTATATCTCCAAGGTTTCGATTTGGTCCAAGTCCAAGGGGTTGTACCGAAGCCCGGTTTTTGTCCATGTTCCTGCCAATATATCAATTATTTATAATTAGTGTGTAATTAGTGGTTCATTATTTTTTAATTTTAACCTGCAAAAGTAACAAACTAGATTAGAGTTTACAATTTTTTAAAACTAAAAAAAAAATCCTACTAATCTCTAATATCTAATGTATAGACCTAAACAGTTTGGGCATAATGGTCTGGACATTAGGGGCTAGACCATAGGTTTTGTACACTAATGTTTGTACCTTAAATATTTTTACCTGCAAAGTGCTGGACAATATCCCAGAATTTTACAAGACTATGACTTTGAATTTTCACACACAAAAATCAAACCACCCTTTTGAATTTTCAACCCAGAAGAATCCATCTGAATTAAAAACAGGAAGGTCTGCACATTAATGGCATGGACCATAATACTCTGGACCCTATTAGTCACTTCTCAAATCACTGCTAATAATAGGAAACCATTTGTTTCTTCTTCTTCTTTACTTCATGAACCTTCTACATCTTCATCTGGCTTATGGGAAGGAAAACTTGTACGAAACAAGTCAAGAATAGATGCAACTGATGCTTCTTGTTCTAGTGAGCCTGAAGTGTCTAGTTTTTGTAATTCTTCCTCTGAATTGCCTCAAAATGCAGCATTACATGGTTCAAGACCTATTATATCAGAGATCAAAAAGCCAACTGAGAAGACTAGTATTTTGATTGAAGAAGGTACAAATGTTTTGATTCCTAAAAAGTCACCAAAGTTGACCCCTAAACCATTGCTTGATTTTGGTAACAGTGATTCCACCATCAAAGTCATACCCAAGCCTTTGGAGCTTATTTCTCCGGGAAATTCGAAAACTAAAAGTGGATCTGAAAGGTCGAATCATGAGGTTGAAACGAGTATCAGTGCCCCAATATTCTGGACCCCAATAGTCTGTACCCCAGTCTGCCGAGATAGGGTGATTTACCAACTGAACAAAAAACAGTACCTAGAAATGGACCCTAACGGGCTAGCCCAGTACGGTCTGTACCCCATCGCGATCGGCGTTAGCTCTGACAAACAGATCTCAAAACGTGAAGGAATGGCTGAGTACGGGAAGGTGATTGCCAAGACCACGAAACTCGTTAATGGCGGAGAAGAGAACGCAGTTGTGCAGCAGAGCGGATCTGGAGCAGGGGTCCTCGTAACAGCTTTGTGGTGGTGGTGGTGGTGGTGGTGGTGGTGCGTCACAGCTTCGTGGTGGTGCTCCTGGTCCTCGTTGGTGGAGCTCGTCATCGTCACAGCAGCAGTGGCTTCGTCACAGTTTGGTCTTCGATTAGCAGATGGCTTCGTAACAGTTTCTTCTTCGTCACAGTGGTGGTCTTCGATGGTGGTGGTCTTCGAAGGTTGGAAGGCGTCGGTGGTGGTGGTCTTTGAAGGTGGGGAGGCGCCAGATCTGTATAGAGAGAGGGTGAGAGGGTGAGAGGGTGAGAGGAGAGATGGTCTTCGAAGGTGGGGAGGCGCTAGATCTGTATAGAGAGAGGGTGAGAGGAGAGAGGTGGTATATAGAGATTGAGGTAAAATGAATTTGTTCCCGTAACCCTATTAGGGTGTTTTTTTTTTTTTTTTGCTTTTTTTCTTTTTCACTGTGATATCACTGTTATCACAAAGGGGAATGGGGTATTTGATCTTTCCACTTGGGAGGCCTTACTTTATAAAATGGAAAGTCGTGGGGCTGTTATATATAATTGTCCCATTATTAATAGAACAAATAAATACCATTTTGTAGAAAATTGGAAAAATAAATGAGTAATGATATTTGTCACTCTTTTTGTATCACCCTTTTATCACCTCCTACGTGTATGCCTACATGTACCAATGAATTGATTTCTCTATCCTATTTAATTTTTCTCTATCTTCTATTCAAGGAAATCAAAACATATATATAGAAGGGTGATAAAAAGGTGACATGAAAAGAGGTGACATATATCATTACTTAAAATAAAATTGAATAGAGAAAATAATTCTTAAGTATATCAAAATTATTAAAATTTTATCTAAAAAATGTGTATTACTTAATTTGTTTAGATTTCGTTGTAATCCCGCATAAACTATTGGCTATAATTTCGCATCTAGGCTTTAAAACCACTAAATTAACCCACGCCATACTTCCAACAAATATTGTGTAGTTCAGTTATTGTGAAAGTAAATGCACAAAATGTAGTAGGCATTTAACTTAATTGTACAGTACATTTGTACTAGTATATATGAATGCAACTACACTTTGACCAGATAGATAGGACCATATTGATTTTTTTTTTTTTTTTTTTTTTTTGGACATCGAGTGGGTGCAAAGGCACCCAAAAAAACCAACAAAATTACCCTATTCCTAGTCTACTAAATGCCGCAGAAAGATCGGAAATACTAAGCGTATTCCGATTGACAAAAGTTGCTGCGTGCCTAGCTTCCTTCGCTAATTTATCCGCATTCCTGTCGAGCTTCCTGTTAATGTGTTTGAAAGTAATCTGCCGGAGCTCCTCAGTTGTGCCAATAATTTTTCGAAGAATGGGTTGGATGTTCCAACGTGCTGCTGACACCTGCTTTATACCTTGAATCACTTCAAGGTTATCTGAGTGGATGGTTACTCTTTTCTCGTGATATCTTCTCGCTATCTTTGTAGCTTCCAGAACCGCTGTTGCTTCTCCTTCTACTACTGTATTGCAGTCGATGATTTTACTTGTTTTTGATTTCTCGTTGTTCTCTCTTTGTTCCCATACAATTGCTATTCCTGTTGGTTCCCACTTGTTCGAAAAAGAAGCATCGCAATATATGTTGATTTCGTCCTCGTAATCCGTGTTTCTTGTTTCATTTTGTTCTATTAAGTTATTGAACCCCTTATAACCATCCTTAACCCAGTTAATGCCGTGAATTTCCTGCATGAGTTTTGTCGATGTCTTGTTTATTACTGTTCCATTCGCTGCAGTTCCCTCGTGAAGGCCTTTCATTTTTGCTTTCCAGATGTTCCAAAGGTTGATCATTATAAAGTCTCGAACTACTTTCTCGTCCCACCCTCCTTTTTTGAAAGATTTTACCGTTTTTAGAAACCAGTCTTCTATATTGTCATCCATCTTATCTTGAATTTTGATTTGTAAGAACGATCCTGCCCAGATATCTTTGCACATATTGCATTGAAGGAGTAGGTGTTCCACATCTTCTTTATCTTGGTTGCACCATAGACAGTTTTTACCATCTGCGCATTTCCTTTTGGAAAGATTAACTCTAGTAGGCAAAGCATTATTAACCACTCTCCACATAAATAATCTAATTTTTTTTGGTATATTCGATTTCCATATTTTTTTCCAAATTTTTGTTTCTTTCATAACCCTTGTTTTGGTAGTAGTCGCCTTGTTGTTGTTGTATTCCTCCATAATTAGTTTATAACCTGTTTTTGTATCGTATTTCCCATTTTTTGAATAAGGCCATATGAATTTATCTTTAGTATCAACTTCTTTGATCTTTGTTTTCTTTATCAAGTTTATTATAGGTTCGTGGAAAAGGTTATCTAAAGTTTCGAGGTTCCATTCCTCACCTCCTTCCTTCATGAGTTCACTTACTTTTGTAATATTCGATCCATTTGGTCTCTCTAATTTCCATTCTGTATCTAACCATCTTTCATTCCATATATCCGTGTCTTTCCCGTCACCTATTTTTTTGATACCGTATTTTTTAATAAAGTCTCTACCTTCCATTAAACTCGCCCAACTCCAAGTTCTACTCTGTTTAACTTTACACGATAAAAAACTAGATTTATTGAAGTAAATACCTTTGAGGAGTCTAGCTGCTAGGTTATTTGGATTATGCATGATTCTCCAAGCTTGAGCGGCTAGAAGAACTGTGTTCATCTTTTTGAGATCTTTAAAGCCGAGTCCCCCTATGATTTTATTCACCGTTATTTTTTCCCAGGCCACCCAATGTATCTTGTTTCTCTCACCTGAATTCCACCAGAAATTAGAAATAGCTGAGATAAGTTTATTACAAAAATTAATAGGAAAAGAGAAAATGGACATATAGTAATTTGGAATAGCTTGAAGGATTGCTTTGATGAGCACTTCTTTGCCTCCTTCCGATAGGAGTTTAGCTTTCCAACCTTCTGTGTTTTTAAACACCTTATTAGCTATCCACTCAAGAGAGTCTACCTTTGATCTTTTATGACATAATGGGATACCCAAATAATGTCCCAAATCATTCGTTTCTTTAATGCCCATTTTCCCCATTACCGAATTTTTGATCTCTTCTGTTGATTCCTTACTAAAATTAATTGCCGATTTATTAAAGTTAATAGCCTGTCCAGATCCATCACAATATATATCAAGACATTCTTTAAAAGAGTCAATATTAGAATTATCTAAATCTAAAAAGAAAAGGGAGTCATCTGCAAATAAAAGATGAGAGATAATAGGGCAGTTTCTATTAATTCGTATACCGTTAAAGAGTTTATTGTCGACAAAATGGTCCACGATACTGATTAGAGATTCAGTCATAATAGAAAAAAGGAAAGGGGAAAGAGGATCCCCTTGCCTGAGTCCTCTTCCTGGTTTAAAATTTTCTAGCCTTTCACCGTTGATGTTGATAGAGAAAGACACTGAAGTAAAGCAATTCCTTATCCAATCGATCCATCTGCTACAAAATCCTAACTTACTCAAAACCTTAAAAAGGAAAAGCCATCTTACCTGATCATAGGCTTTAGCCATATCTATTTTGATTGCTGCCAAATTTTTCTTATCTTTCCTCTTCCTACTCATAAAAAAAGAGATTTCTTGGGCAATGAGTATGTTGTCCTGTATGGCCCTACCTTTGATGAAAGCTGATTGCGTGGGTGAAATAATTTTGTCCATGATTTCCCTTAGTCGGTTGGATAGAATCTTTGTGATGATTTTGTAAATAAAATTGACACAGGATATGGGTCTGAAGTCTCCTAGATTCTCTTGTATATTCCCTTTTGGGATCAGTGTGATAAGCGTATCGTTTATAGTTTCCACAGATCGATTGTTTTCAAAAAAATCCATAACAACCTGTATCACATCGTTCTTAATAATTTCCCAAAATTCTTTATAAAACTTACCGTTTAAACCATCCGGTCCTGGTGCTTTTGCTGCCGACAATTCCTTAACAGCTCTCTCTATTTCTTCAATATCTGGTTTTTTTGTTAACTCTTTATTCATATCCTTGGTGATGCGAGGTGATATAAACTCAACTGCTTTATTCATTGCTTCTTCTTCGCACCCTTTTTCTTTAAAGAGATTTTTATAAAATTCTTGGAAGTTTTCTTTGATATTCTCAGGGTCATCTGTCCAATCCCCTTCTAAGTCTATAATTCTATTTATTCTGTTAAGTTTCCTTCTTTTAATAGTAGCCAAATGAAAGTATTTTGTATTCTTGTCACCATACGTGAGCCAATTAAGTCTCGCTCTATCACACCAGTATTTCTCTTCTCTCTCGTACTCTTTTTTTATTTTTTCTTTGATAATGATTTCCTCGTCAGTTGTATCTTTGTCTATAGTATTATTAAGCTTTATCAGTTTATCTTGAAGTTTTTTAATAGTAATTTCGTGGTTTTTAAAGTATTTCCTACTCCAAGAACTAAGTTCTTTTTTTGTGAATTCCCGTTTGTTAATGAATTTTGGTATAGGGCTATTGTAATTAGGGATAGGCCAACTTTCTTCAATAATTTTTTTGCAATTCTCATCATCTAGCCATCTCGTTTCAAATTTAAATTGTTTTTCCTTTATTTTTTTATTAAAATCGAAATAAAGGATTAAAGGAGAGTGGTCCGACCCTATCGCTGGTGGTATGTGTATAAGTGATCTTGGGAAGCGTTCCATCCATTCGTAAGTAGCCAAACCCCTATCGATTCTTGTCTTGACATTCTTTAAACCTACCATCCTGTTAGACCAAGTAAAGAAACACCCATTAGAGTTAATTTCCGCAAGAGAATTACAACAAGTAAAATCAATGAAAGTATTAATATGATCCATATTGGCCCTATTCTTGCTATTTTTTTCTGTGATATTGAGAATTTCGTTGAAGTCCCCAATAATAGTCCACGGTTCATTGAAGCTTTCGCCCCATTTTGTTATCTCTTTCCAGGTTTCTAATCTTTGTTTAAAGTCATTGGGAGCATGAATAAACACCATATAATAACTAAAAGAAAGTTCATTAATACGAGCAATAATAAAGGAGTTACAACTAAAGACAATATTAAGATGCACGTAAGAGTGCCACAAAACCAGGAACCCTCCTGAATGAAAAGCCTTTCCAGTGGGTTCCACAAAAAACGAGTTATCAAAACCAAACCGAGCCAAGACATCTTGAGAGTCCACTTCTCTCAGCATCGTCTCACAAAACGCCACCACACCAGGTCTGTATTGAGCCACCAACGAGCTAGCTTTTGTTAATGTTAAGGGCGCTCGTAAACCCTGAACATTCCAAAATAAAGTCGTCACTTAATCTTTGCGGCTTTTTTGGAGTTGCCGCCTCCGTTCCTGTTTTCGAAAACCTCCTCTTCATCCTCGAAAGCATCAGCATACTGGAAATTCATATCATGGTCCTCTCCTCCACCTTCATAGTCCTTCTCAAAGTAATTCTCGCTACTTTCAAAGTTCCCCTCATCCTCTTCCTCAGGTTCATACTGCGAGTTCTCCTCATCAACTTCTTCTGTAACCTTCTTCGAATCCTTCCCTTTCTCTTTGACTATAATGTTCCTTTCCGCTTCTTCTTTTTCCTCCTCTAGGATACTGAATTGATTTTTATTAACAAAATCTTCAATTGGATCCACTACCCTTAACTTTTTGAAGTTACCAGCCATTTTTGAGTTAACTTCACCACTTCCAGACTCAATTCTAATTCCTCTCGCTTCCCTCCTTCTTTTTATAGCTTGTTGAGAATTTGATGAAGTCTCCATGTATTGATTAGAGGTGTTGTTGGAAGTTGCCACGTATTTCCCTTTGATCTTCTTCATTTGTTCTTCGAATGCCATGAGTGCAGCTCGAATGCTTCCTTCGTTCCCTTCCTCACTCTCATCTGTTATTCCATGAGTTCTTTTGAATGCTTCCATTTTTAAAGAAGATTCATGTAATTCATTGCGTAGGTCATGAATTTGCTTATTCCAGCTCTCCCATTCTCGTTCCTCTGTGTCCTTATCTTCATCTTCATGACGGTTCTTGCTTGTTTTTGCTTCGCCATTCTTCTTTGTATAGTTGAATTTGCTCAGAACGTCCTCCTCTTCATCTCGGAGCTGGATACCCTTGGTTGGGTTGTTAACTCTGTTGCTTGGACCTGCATCTTTAATAGATTTATCACTATAAAAGTAGTTAGTAAATTCTCCATTATTTTTAATATGAAGACCATAAATCGGGTTGAAAGGCGGGAACTTTGCTACGTTGTCGATGCTCCATGAGACTTTCCTGCGCTCATCAATGTCTTCCACCTGTTTAACACTCTTATTAGGGCAGTCTCCGTATTGATGTCCTATCCTTCCACACCTGAAACAGAGTAATCCCGTATTTTCGTATTGGAACACTACCCAAGCTGGACCCTCCTCCTGGTAAAGATAGGCTCCAGGGGGTAGAGGATATTTGGTGTTGATTCTAGCTCTAAACCTTAATATCTTAACATCACAGTTTTGATTGTTGGGAAGATCCACTGCTTCTATTCTGATAAAGCATACCTCGAGAGCTTTAATAGTGTCTAGATTGTTTTGTTTAAATGCCAAACCTCTAACTTGGACCCAGATTGAAGAGTAATCTGTCGCCAAATCATTAAAATCAACAACAAGAGGCCACATGGTCATGCTTAAGTGAAGCTTCTGATATAGTCCTGGTCTCATTTCCCAAACTCTTTTGAACTCTTTTTCATTGAAAATCTCCAGCTTGAACATATTATTCTTAACATCGGTTAACCTGTAGTGCCCTTGTATTCCCCATCTGTCCTCTATTAGTTTCCTGAGTTGCACAGCATAGATGGCGGAATCTCCAATGGCCTTGATGAGAATAGCTTTCTCTTCCTTCATGCTAGCAGAAAGTCGCGCCTTAGAACCAATGTTAATAACTCCCAATTTACGTGCTTTGTGGTCGTTGAGAGGAATTATAGGTAAGGCATGGTGATCTCTTGACGCCATGGTAGCACCTGGACAGCCAATAGGCACTAATATACTAGAAAGCACAGTGATTAGAAAACAAAAGGAGCAGGTAAATGTGAAGTGAAAAGCTTGAAAGGTGAGGGTGTTATCTGGAAAGAAGCTGGTAAGAAAGCAGAACTGAGAAGATGATAATGAACCAGCTTCACTCTCCTCTTTGGGTATATATAGGTGCCATCTTTTACCCTCTTCATAGGGTGTCTTAATTACCCTAAGGTAGGTTGAGTAATCCTTTCCAAGGCTTCGGTAAGTGGTGATTTTCTTCCTGTTACACTCTTTAATTATGAGAAAGAAATAATTATTACCTGGCTCTATGGTTAATCTTGGAGAAATCGAGGTATCGTGGCATCCTTTGATAGGTCTATACCCGCGTGCTAAGTAAACCCATCCAAGTTCGTCTCTTCGCCTTCTCCACCCAAATCTATTTTTTTTTGCTTTTGATTTCTGCACAAAAGGAGAACCGAAATTATAACCAACAATATTTAATAGCTTTGTTACCTCGATGAAAGGAGAAATTTGGTCTGCAGCACACAAGAGATTGAGAAGTTCAAGCGACGCCATCTTCGCCTCTTGACCATCCTCATCATTAAATCCACTTCCCCATTTTTGTCTGCACCCTTCTGCTACTTTATTAGTCTTCTTGATTGTTAAATTGGATTTGTTCTTCCCCAAATCCGAAAAGGTAAAGTCCTTTTGTAACCCTAATACTCCATCTGACGAAACCCCCATTCCAAGATGAGGAGAGAGAGGCGTGAAGCAAGAAACAAGAACCACTCACGAAATCACCACCCCGAAGCGATGATAATCACGAGTAGATTTGATGATTTCGACGGAGAAATCGTACCCTTTGAGTAGAGAGAGGAGAGAGCGTGAGTTTTTAGAGAGAGAAAATGAATTCAATTGGTGTTTCTTTTTTATCTCTTTTAACCATATTGATTACAATGTAGAAATTTGAAAGAGTTAGTAATTAGAAGTAGCATCCTTCGGTTTGACCACGAGATGGAAATTAATTAATGCATTTTATGACATGAAGAAAAGTTAGCCGAGAGGCTAGAAAATGCCAATGTGCCTATAACAAAGCTAGGGAGGGCAATGGTTCAAATATTAACTGTAACCAATGGATATCCGATCCGATAAAAAATCTGTTAGTGGAACCGATGGTGCATCCATGAGGGTTTGGTTCTCACAAAAGAACCAGTGGATTATCCGTTAGGATTCGATCTTTTACAATAATCCGACGGATAATCCGAAATCCGAAAAAAATATAAAAAATAAAATATTAATATATATAATAAAGGTATTCTATATATGCAAATTTCATACATAATATCGATTTAATATAATTATTTCATACATAAACTAGCTAATTGATTATAATCTATTATAAAAATATATTGTCTAATTTCATTTTATGGTCTTCCAATAATTTTATAGCTAAATTTAGAATTTTAAAAATATTTAATAATTTATTTATATAAATCATTTTAAACGATTGCGGATACGGATTAACCACGGATAAACCGCATCCGTCGCGGATGCGGATTTGGTTATAATTCTAAAATCCGATGGTTAATGGATACAGATTTGGTTATCGTTTTTCTTAATGGATGTGGATGTGGTTATACAATTTTTTGAGGATATCCGATCCGTTGCCATCCCTAATCAAAGCCTGGATAAGAAAGACACCTAACTTTGTGTCTTTTATATCCCCCGACTTGGAACAAAAAATATCCCCCAACGATACTAATTACATTTAAAAATAAATGGATGAAAAGTTTTTTTTTTATTATATAGGTGTCTTGGTCCGCTTTCACGCACCACGACTAATTTAATAAAAAATATACATGTCTCTCCATGTATATTCCTATTTAATCAGAACTAGGTTACCTATGTTTAGAGAAGGGATTCGACCCCTGTATCTCTTATTATATTCATTTTAAGGGTTGAAAAAATATCAAACCTTTAGACAGTTAAGTTAACCCAACTGATTAATTGGATGAAAAATTAGTATCTAAACAAAGAGATAATGTCAATATATATTTTTTCTTTTACTTTAATTTCTATTTACAAATGACTTATATTTGGAATATTTTAATAACTCAAATTATTGTAATTTGTTTTTTTTGGTTGACATCAATTTTTTAGAAGTAAATGCCTGTTACTCTTGTATTTTACTAGAATTGACAGTTTACCTCTTATTTCTTATAAAATGTAAATTTATTCCCCAACTTTTCATAACATGACTTGATACCCCTAATGACGGATTCCGTCCATTTTCACTGTTAAGTAGTCATGTGCGTGCATGTGCGACTTTTTTTAATATTAAAAATGTTTTCTATTAATCAATAATATTACCCTTATAATCAGAAGGGCATCTTGGGTATTACCCGTGTTTATGCCTTTACTACTACCTTGGATTGAAGGGTGTGTAGCTAATGAGGAGAAGAATGGGCTAGAAGAAGTGGTATGTGATCATGTTATTAAGAAAAAAGTAAGAGGGGGCCCGAGGTTTTCTTGTGTAAAAATAAAGTTAAGGAGCAAAGTGTGGATGGTTTATGTAGGAGGGCTAGGAGGAATTGTTTGAAGAAAAGAGTTGATGGTGTCCAAAAGAGTGGTTAAAGTTAATTGATGAAGATTCTACTGATGATGATGATGATAGTGATTTCCAAATACATGCCTGTGAAGAGCGTGATACCAATGAAGGGGGTGTTAGTGAGTTAGAAGTTGAAAAACTAAAGAAGAGCAATAGGGGTGCAGTTAAAGGGAATAATAGACCAACAGATGACGAAATGGCACACCTTAAAACTAGGACTATGCATAGTTTTGAGAAAACAATCAATAAGGATATTCGACCTAGTGGAACAAAGGGTAAAAGTTATAAAAAAAATGCAAGGCATGGTAAGACAAAAAAGAAGAGTAATTTTTGACAGGGTGAAGATGTTTTAGACGATGGTTTGGAAGATAAACTGACTTTGGATGGTGATTTTATGATGGACACTGATCATGACTTGAGTGAAGGTGACAATGACAAGATATATATGACGTATATCGACAAGGATGTGAAATGGGATGTTGTGCATGATAAAGCTTATGATGATGATGATGATGATGATGATGATAATGATGTGGAAAGTAATGATGGTGATAGTGACACTGATTCAGATAATTGTTTACGTGGTTCTGATGAGTTGGCTACAACTAGTGATTCATTTGGTCCAAATGAAGAAGGTAAAAAAATGTTCCTAAGAAAAAAATTTCAAAATACCCTAGGTGTAGTCCTCAAGTTGACATGGTAATGCCAAAGTTTGTCTTGGGTTTGACTTTTACAAACGCTACGGATCTTAGAGAAGCGGTCAGACTTCAAGCAATAAAAAATATTGTAAAAGGTTGGGTTGTGAAGAATGGTTACTACAGGATTAGAGTAATGTTTGAAGGTAAAGGTTGTGGATGGTTAGGCCGCTTCCAAACAAATTTTTCGGGCTAGTTATAGTTACTCTATGTAATAAACTTGACCGTGGGAAGAATATTAACCACCCCCATGTGTCTGCGAAATTCTTGGCTAAAGTATTTAAAGATATGGTTAGATTAAACCTTTCTAGTAATGTGACTGATTATCAGCAATTAGTTCACATGGATTTTTCAGTAAATGTTAGCATTAGAACATGCTACAAAGCATACCACTTAGCCAAAGAGTTGATAGAGGTTGAGTACAAGGATCAGTACAAGAGGATTAATGATTACTGTGAAGATATCCGGAGAAGTAATACTGGTAATACTGTTGCAGTGGAAACTGTGGTAGATGATTGACTGGGTGGATAGATTTCAGAGACTTTACGTTTGTCTTGACGCGTGTAAAAAGGGGTTTATCGATGGTTGTAGAAAATTTGTTGGTATAGATGGGTGCCACCTTAAGGATACACATCCAGGTGTGATTTTAACAGTTTAGGAATTGATGGAAACAATTGTATCTTCCCCATTATTTATTGCCTAGCAAAGAAATAAGATAGTAACTCTTTGAGATGGTTTTTAAATATTCTGGTGCAAGATCTGTGGATTTATATCAAAGCGAATGGACTTTCATATCTGATAGGCAAAAGGTATGTAGATATAAAACCAAATTGAATAAACTTTCATTAGTTTTAGGCATCATCTAATTTGACCATTCTATGAGATCTGTGTAAGGATTATTACAGGTACTTATTGACATGCTAACCAGATAATGAACATCGTCGCTGTATTAAACATTTGTACATTAATTTCAAGATTAAACATCCTAGGTGGGCATTGAAGGAAAAGGTGTGGGAAGCTTCCAAGGCACCAACTGTTGTAAGGTTTAATGAGGTTATCAC
Organism: Nemophila menziesii; assembly: GCA_029959085.1. NCBI lineage: Eukaryota > Viridiplantae > Streptophyta > Magnoliopsida > Boraginales > Hydrophyllaceae > Nemophila > Nemophila menziesii. Next base: position 386,583 of record JARWIR010000139.1, on the reverse strand, counting down.
AGTTATAAAAGACATGGATGAAGACGCTTTTAAATGGCCCGCGAATTCGGATCCTAAGGTGTGGATAAGGTCACACTTTAATAAACTTACAACCTGTGATTTTTTATTGAACAATCGTTGTGAAAGCTATAACAATGCTATAAAAAAGTCAGTTATGTTACCCTAAAGTATTATCTAATCTGCCTAGTTACCCCTAAAGTATTATCTAATCTGCCTACTTATCCCTAAAGTATTAATGTATTTGCCTACTTACCCCTAAACTATTATCTAATCGGCATAGTTACCCCTTAAGTATTAAATAATTTTCCTACTTGCTCCCTTAAGTATTAAGTAATTTGCCTTAAGTATTAACTAATTTTCCTACAGGGACAAGTCGCCTATGTTGTAGGTCTCCCCGCCTAGGCGTCAACTCCCTACTCAACCGCTTACGCCTAGTTAAAATTCTAGGCGTTTTTGTCTAGCGCCTTAGTCGTCGTGGAATAGGTGCTTGGCCCGTCTAGGCGCCGATTAATGGCAAAAAATGGCCGCCTAGGCGCCGATTAATGGCAAAACATGACTGCATAGGCCTTCTTGTTATTTTTCTTATGTTCAAGAATCCTTAATTGATATTATAACTTAAGTTTTAGTATTTTTATATATACTATAGTGTTGTTAGATGAATTTTATGACTCAAATAGTTTAAATTGCTATAATTACTACATATATATTACTAAATATACAAAATTACACAGCGAGATTCAAAACTGTGTAATCCCTCCTAGGCGCTAGTCCCCGGTCGACTGCCTAGACTGCAAAACCACGATCTACAGCATAGCAAGTTGCTCATTTTTATACTGGAAGGACTTAGAGTTTACACTATAGAAAGTCTTAAATCCAAAAGATCATGGATGACAAAGTATGATGGAGTAATTTTCCCTAAGGTTAGACACCTAGTTAACAAGGGAAAATGAAATTATGGTCAATGGCATGTTGTATTTTGCGAAGAGAGAAAATTTGAAGTTAGAAACTTGGCAACCGATTCTTTTATTGTTGATTTAGAAGAAAAGAGTTATCCTTGTAGAAGGTAGGAGCTTTCTAGTATACCATGCTATCACACAATCACATATATACAATTTGTGGGACATGATTCAGAACAGTATGGCCATGATTGTTACAAGAAAGAAATTTATATGAAGGAATATACACCAATGGTTACATAGTTAATGGCCCTTCTATGTGTCCTAATACAAAGAGTCAATACGTGGATCCTTATGTGTTATGATTAGGTTTAGGAAATATTAAGTTAGGCGGGAATGGAATATTAATTTTTGGGGAACAATATTGACTTGAATATTATTGAGTCATTACATTCCCGCCTAACTTAATATTTCCTAAACCTAATCATAACATTATGTTTCTTTTAAATTGGTTGGCAGACCAAAAAAAGGTAGGAAAAAGAAGCCTAATGAGATTTAAAGAAAAAATTAGAGAAAACGATGTAGTATTAAGGTTGTTCAAAAGGCTTCGAGAGTGTGTAGGGTGATGGAATGCAAGTTTTACAAAGATGTGGGACATCATACCAAAACATGTAAGGAGAAGCAAAAACAAAAAGAAACTAAATCTGTGGGGTTTAAAGATATATAAACTAAGGGTGTTATTTTGAAAGAGGGAATACAAGGAATAAATTCTGATGGAAGCCTAGGTGTGGATGAGACTATTGATAAGGCTATTAATAGACTATTTGATGAGATGGAAATACGACCAACTACACCTTGTGCCACCCCCTAGTACACCTACTAAACCTGTAAAATATTCAGTTCATCTGGAGATGGAGGGGACATCACTAAAGAAAACTAAACAAAACATACCAAAGCCAAATATAGCAAAGGAAAATTCAAATTTGGTGCACCACTAAGACAAGAAATAAATTGAAAAATAATGCCACCCCAAGTACCCTTTCTAAACCTGAACCTGCGAAAGAAACTAATTAAGTGGAAGTGACAGTACCAAAGAAACCAAAGACCATCATACCAAATCCAAACACAGAAAAACCTCATTCAAAAATTGTGGCACCAATAAGACAAAGCAACAGACTAAAAGATATTGATTCAAAAACTGTCTCTGGATATTCAAGCTCTAAGCCAATAGCTATAGTGAGTACATTTCCTTATTTGTCTATATAATTATTCATTAGTTAAGTGTGTATTTGTTTTGAAAAACAGGATGATGAAAAAACATGTACTTAAGGTGATTAAACCATTTAAAAAATATTCACTAACTAAAGCATATTTTCCTTACATTTTAAGTGTTTTTATTTGACTAGAGAATGTCAAGATTGAAAAGGAAGCTAATTAAGATACCGGAAATTGAGGAAATTGAGACAGCAGTTTTTAGCATGTCGGGTAGTAAAGCACCTGGTCCCGATGGTCTAACCGGAAAATTTTATCAGGAATTTTGGAATGTGATTAAATATGATGTTGTCAATATAGTGACAAACTTCTTCGAACTTAAATGCAACATTGAAGACATTAATGATACACTAATAACGCTTGTTCCTAAAGGAAAATCACAAGAGAAGCCAATGGACTATAGACCAATTGCTTGCATTAATTTCATTTACAAAATTATATCAAAAATTCTCGCGCTAAGGCTTCAACCAATCATGAACGAAATTATATCGCCAACTCAATCAGCGTTTATTAAAGGCCGGAGTATTCAGGATAATATTATTGTGGCTCAAGAGGCTTCTTATTTCCTAAACTCTAAAAGAAACTCGAAGAAGCATTTCGCAGCAATTAAAATAGATATGGCCAAGGCTTACGATAGAGTTGAATGGAACTTTTTGATAAAGGTTCTGAGGAGTATGGGGTTCTGTGAAAAATGGATTCAAATGATCAATACATGCATATCCACGTCTAGCATGCAAATTAAAATCAATGGTGAAAGGCTTGGAAGATTCAAACCTGAACGGGGAATAAGACAAGGTGATCCGTTATCTCCACTACTATTCTCAATCATGACGGAGGCATTGACGTATCTAATCGAAAGATATGTGGAAGAGGAGGGTTTTAAAGGGCTTAAGATTACTAGAAATTGTCCGATGCTTACACACCTATTATTTGCGGATGATGCTTTATTCTTTATGGAAGCTACTAGGAGTAATTGTATGAAATTTAAAGAGTTATTAAATATGTATTGTCAAGCCTCGGGACAAGCAATCAACTGTGGTAAGTCATCAATTCTCTTTAGTAACGGAATCGGTGCAGACCTTAAGTCTTCTATTGAAGATATGCTTGGAATTACCAGTACGAATTCGCTTGGAAAATATCTAGGGATACCTTTAACATTAAAGCGCGCCAAAATGGAAAACCTAAATTACATTAAAGATCAAATTATTAGTAAGGCTTCAAGCTGGACATCAAAATACCTATCTGAAGGAGGGAAGGAAGTACTTATTAAAGCTGTTCTGCAAGCTATACCCAATTACGCAATGTCTATATTCGAATTTCCAAAAGGACTTTGTAAAAAATTATCAACCATTGTCTCTAACTTCTATTGGGATACGATGGATAAGAAAAAGATACATTGGGTGTCTTGGAAAAAGATTACTAGATCCAAGAAAATAGGTGGTTTGGGATTCAGGGATTTCCACAAGATGAATCTTGCGATGCTCGCTAAACAGGCATGGAGACTAATTTGTAACCCAACGACGTTAGTTGCGAAAGTCTTAAAAGGAATCTACTTCCCAAATGTTGATATGTGGAATGCTAAACCCAAACAAAAAAGGTCTTGGAGTTGGGCTAGCATCTGGAAAGGACTGCAGTTACTTAAAGAAGAATGTTGTTGGCAAATTGGAAATGGACTCACAACTAATATTTGGGAGGATAAGTGGGTGGCCCCAGGAATGAAACTGGACAGATGTGAATGGTTACCGATAGAAAAAGTCGCAGAATTATTCAATAACGGCTGCGAAGGATGGAACAATAATTTAATTAATCTAATATGCAATGAAAGAGAACGTAGAGAAGTTAATAAAGCTGTGTGTTTTAACATCGAGAAAGAGGACAAATTAATTTGGCCCTATACAAAAGATGGAGAATATCTGACGAAATCTGGGTATCATGTCTTAGTCAACAAAGAAATTAGCAAGGAAGGGAGCACATCAACCAAGAAGACTTTAGAAGACGATCCATCTCTTTGGTCGCTTGTATGGTCATCTAATGTACCAACCAGAATGAGGAACTTTGTCTGGAAATTAGTAAATGACGCTTTACCTATTAAGGATAACTTATACAAAAGGCGATGCGCTAGTGACAGGCTGTGTGAGTGGTGCGAGGAATCAGAGGAAACTAAAGAACACTTTTTTATCAAATGTCCTTTTAGCGTTGCAGTTTGGGCTGAATCAGCACTTCAAGTCAAAATTGACCAAAGCGAAGAAGTTAATTTCAAAGATTGGTTTATCAGCATTATAAAAAATTACTCAGGAAATGGATGGGATAAGAAAATTCTTGTTAGCAATTTGATCGTTACGCTTTGGAACCTGTGGAAAGCCAAAATGAAAGGCTTCTTCGAAACCAAAGAATGGGATATTTCAGAAATTATAAATAATTCGAATAGAATGGTCGACAGGCTCTATGGTACGAGTCAAGGTCAAATAGGAGAACGCAATATCCAAAGAGTAAGACAGCCGGAAATCACATCAAATATAACCACAGCAGAAGAACAAGCAGATATAATTTGGTATAATGACACCTCCTTCTCTGGAGATCAAGAACAAGCAGGAATAGCGTCGATCGGAATAGATGAGAACAAACAAATAATTAGTAAGCAGTGCAGGAAGGGTCTATTTAAGAGTGCAAAGGAAGGTGAGGCATGGGCAATTATGCAGGCCATGAAGGCTTCTGAAATCCTAAACAGTAGGAGAGCTATCTTCTACACTGATAACCTTGAAATAGCCCAAGGTATCATCAAAAGGACAGGAATTGACTGGACGATCCGGCCGGTGTATGAACGGATTTGGCAATGGATCGCTAAATTTCCTGAATGGAAGGTTAGACACATAAAAAGGGAGCATAATACGATAGCGGATCATGCGGCGAAATTTGTACGACGGAATGGCGATATGGAAAATTGGACGTCTAGGAATATAGATGATAGTATAGTATTCTTAATAGATGCATTAAAACGGTTGTAACTTAATTTTAATCACCTGACAAAAATTCTTTTGCTTCTCTCACTAAAAATATTGCTCTCTCCTCTCTCTTAGTTTCCATTTCCTTCTTCACTACGCTTTGGTCTTTCTGGTTCGATTCAACACGCTTTGGTTTCTTTCTAAGTTAGGGATCGGTTTGGCTACACCTTTACCCCCAACCTCTTCGGGATGGGGGCTATGTCTGATGGTTTCTTAGGGTTTCGTTCGAAACCCAAATATTGTGATTTGGGGAAGAACAAACCCTATAAGTGGTTTTTGGGAACTATCAATTTCAGTAGTTATTGCAGAAAGTTTTGGAGCTTCAAGGCTAATTATGAAGGAGCTCAAACAACACGTAAGAGGGGTATCGATTCCATCGAAATCCCTCTGCCTAATCTCTTCGTCCTTCCTAATCTCGAGGTAAGAAATAATTTAATTAGGTTAATCTTATGCGTTGGGGTTTCATTATTACAGGGAAAGAGAAAAACAAAAATGAAATATGTATGGGGGAGGCGAAACGACGGGCATAGGCGTGGTAAAAGAAATTGCTGCTATTGGCTCTGTGGTAATCATGATCTATCTTTGCTCTTTTCCATATCTATTATGATGATGGGCTACTCTTACTGCGTTCTCAAGAAGTTATCTTCTTGGACCCTTTCACAACGTCTATATAACACCATCAGTAAGGAATGGTCCGCCTCACTTCTCCTCTTTCTTCTTTTTCACTCTCTCTACTTGCTTCTTATTACTGCTTGGATATCTCCTTTCTCACTCCCTCTCCTTTTTTTCTTATTTATCTGCTTGTGCTATTTTACTTGTGTGCTCTTCTGTTGTGTGCTTAGTACAGGTCTCCAAATGGCTACTCGAGAAAATCATGCTCTGCCAATCATCCCACTGAACGATCATAAAGCGCGAAAACTTGGTGTAATCAACATTGGTATGAAAGCGCGCCTCTCAGAGAATATGAAGGAGGATAAAGCAATTCTTATTAGAGCTATAGGAGACTCCCCAATCTATGCCATTCAACTAAGGAAGTTCATTGAAGACAGGTGGGGAATACAAGGTCATTATAGGCTTACTGATGTGAAGAATAACATGTTCAAACTGGAAATCTTCAATGAGAAAGAGTTTAAGCGAGTTTGGGAGATGAGACCAGGCCTCTACCAGAAATTGCACTTAAGTATGACTATGTGGCCACTAGTTGTCGACTTTAATGATCTTGTGACAGACTACTCATCGATCTGGGTCCAAGCAAGAGGTCTAGCTTTCAAGCAGAATAATTTGGAAACAATCAAAGCTTTGGAGGTGTGTTTCATCAGAATTGAAGCAGTGGACTTCCCAAACGCACAGGAATGTGATGTCAAAGTATTAAGGTTTCGAGTCAGATTCAACACCAAATTTCCACTTCCTCCTGGTGCATACCTTTATCAAGAAGAAGGACCGGCATGGGTAATATTCCAATATGAAAACACTGGATTATTGTGCTTCAGATGTGGAAGAATTGGGCACCAATATGGAGAGTGCCCAATAAAAAGCATCAAGCAAGTGGAAGACATAGATGAACGGAGAAAGGTGTCTTGGAGCATCGACAACGTTGCTAAATTTCCACCCTTTAACCCGATTTATGGCTTACATATTAAAAATAACGGGGAATTTTTTAACTACTCTTATAATGATAAAATTATCAGAGATGCAGGGCAAAATTACAGGAACAGTAACCCCAGCAAAGGGATTCAAATCCGAGAAGGTGGTGAGGATATTCTGAGCAAATTCAACTATACAAAAAAAGGAAGCTCGAACAAGGGCATTAACAAAGCGCTGATTGACGAGGAAAAGGAAAAAGAAGACCAAGAATGGGAGAATTGGAATAAGCAAATCCATGACCTACGGAATGAGCTACATGAGTCTTCACAGAAGATAGAAGCGTACAAGAAAGCTCATGGCATTATGGATAATGAAGAAGGCGAGAATGAAGGAAGTATTAAAGCTGCTCTCATGGCTTTTGAGGAAGAAATGCGAAAAATCAAAGGGAAATATGTCGCAAATACCAGTAACGCATCTGATCACAACATGGATACTTCTTCGAATACCCAACATACCATCAAAAGAAGAAGAGACAATAGAGGAATAAGAATTGAAGCAGGACAAGGTGAGGTGAGCTCAAAAATGACTGGAAATTTCAAAAAGTTGAGGGTGGTGGACCCAATTGAGGACTTTGTCAATAACAATAGATTCAGTTTACTTGAGAATGAGAAAGAAGAAGAGGCAAGTAACAACAAACAGAGGGGTAAAGAGAAGGAAATGAACAAAGAACTAAAAGAGTTAGAGGAAGAAGGGTCACTCTTCGAACCAGAGGAAGAAGAAGATGGTAATTTTGAGAGCAGTGAAAACTACTTTGAGAAAGAATTTGAAGGAGGAGATGAAGATCACGATATGAACTTACAATATGCAGATGCTTTCGAGGAGGAGGAGGAGGTATTCGAAGTCAAGAATGGAGGCGGCAACTCCAAAAAAGCCGCGAAGAAGAAATGACTACCCTTTTTTGGAACGTCCAGGGTCTTCGAGCGCCCTTGACGTTACAAAAAGCAAGCTCGCTAGTGGCTCAGTTCAGACCAGGTGTAGTAGCGTTGTGTGAAACTATGTTGAAGGAGGAGGACTCTCGTGGCGTGTTGGAACGGTTCGGTTTTGACAACTCTTTTTTTGTGGAACCCACTGGAACTGCTTTTCACTCAGGGGGGTTCCTGATTTTGTGGCGCTCTTTTGTGCGTTTAAATGTCGTTTTTAGTTGTAATGCTTTTGTAGTAGTACGTATTAATGAACTTTCCTTTGCTTATTATATCGTCTTTATTCATGCACCTAACGATTTTAAACTTAGATTGGATACTTGGAAACAAATAACGAAATGGGGAGAAACTTTCAAAGACCCATGGACTATTATTGGGGATTTTAATGATATACTCAACGTCTCGGAAAAAAAAAGCAAAAACAAAGCAAATATGGAACATATCCATAGTTTTAGAGAATTTACTACTAACAATTCTCTAGCGGAAATCAAATCTAATGGCTGTTTTTTTACATGGTCTAACAGGATAGAAGGCGAGAAGAACGTCAAAACAAAAATTGACAGAGGACTTGCAACCTTCGAGTGGTTTAAAAGATTCCCGAGATCAGAAATCCTCATACCTCCTGCTATCGGGTCGGATCACTCACCTTTAATTCTTTTCTTTGATAATAACATGAGCATTAAAGATAAACATTTTAAATTCGAAACTAGATGGTTGGATGATGAAAACTGTAAAAAAATTATTGAAAAAAGTTGGCCAATTCCAAAAAATAATTACCCCATACCTAATTTTATAGATAAAAGAGAGTATACTAAAAAGAAACTTAGTCAATGGAGCTCAAGGACTTTCAAAAACCATGAAACCAATATAAAGAGGCTCCAGGATAAACTAACTAATCTTATTAACAATACAAATAGAGATACATCTATAGAGGAACAAAAAATCAAAGAGGAAATAAAGAAAGAATATGAAAAGGAAGAGAAATATTGGAGTGATAGAGCCAGACAGAATTGGCTTATATATGGAGATAAAAATACCAAGTTTTTTCACATGGCCACTATTAAAAGAAGGAGATTGAATAAAATAACAAGAATTAAGGACAAAGATGACAATTGGATTGATAATCCAGATACTATAAAAAACAATTTCCAAGATTTCTACAAGAATCTGTTTAGTGAAAGTGGAGGGGAGGAGGAAGAGATGGAAAAGGCAATAGAATTTATTAAACCTAAGCTCAGCTCAGAAATGAATGATAATTTGACGAAAAAACCATGTGTTGAGGAAATTGAAAAAGCGGTATCTGAACTCTCGGCTTCAAAAGCCCCTGGACCAGATGGACTTAATGGTAAGTTTTACAAAGAATTTTGGGACATTATTAAAAACGAAGTAATTGAGGTAATTATGGACTTCTTTGAAAATAATCGATCTGTTGAAACAATTAATGATACACTTATAACCCTCATTCCGAAAGGAGATACTCAAGAACTCTTAGGGGACTTCAGACCCATCTCCTGCGTTAATTTCATATACAAGATTATTACGAAGATTCTATCGAACAGATTGAGAGAAATAATGGACTCTATCATCTCACCTACTCAATCTGCATTTATCAAGGGTCGAGCCATTCAAGACAACATAATTATCGCACAAGAAATTTCTTTTTTCATGAGCAGGAAAAGGAAAGATAAGAAAAACTTAGCAGCAATCAAAATCGACATGGCAAAGGCGTATGACCAGGTAAGATGGGTTTTTCTCTTTAAAGTTTTAAATAAATTAGGGTTTTGTGATAAATGGATAAATTGGATGAAAAATTGTATCACCTCGGTTTCTTTTCATATTAACATTAATGGGGAGAGATTGGGGAATTTTAAATCTGGAAGAGGTCTTAGACAAGGTGACCCTCTTTCTCCTTTTCTTTTTTCTATTATGACCGAATCTCTCATTTGCTTAGTGGATAATTTCATTCAGAATAATTGGATAAGTGGAATTAGAATTAACAGAAACTGCCCGATGATTTCGCACCTTTTATTCGCTGACGACTCACTTTTCTTCATTGACCTGGACAACACTGATATCGATTCCTTTAGGAAATGTTTGGAAATCTATTGTAAAGGCTCGGGCCAAAGAATCAACTTTAATAAATCAGCTATTTTTTTTAGCAAAGAAACAACCAATGATATTAAAGAAATGGTAACTGGGAAATTGGAAATGAAAGAAACTGCAGATCTGGGTAAATACCTCGGGATCCCATTATGTCATAAGAGATCAAAGGTTGAGTCACTAGAATGGATAGCACAGAGAGTCTTTAAAAACACGGAAGGATGGAAAGCCAAACTCCTATCAGAAGGAGGGAAAGAAGTGCTGATTAAAGCAATCTTGCAAGCTATACCTAATTACTATATGTCTATTTTCTCGTTTCCTATTTCTTTTTGTAATAAACTTACTTCAGCTATCTCTAACTTCTGGTGGAATTCAGGTGAAAAAAATAGAATACATTGGATAGCGTGGGAAAAATTGGCAATGAATAAGCTAATAGGAGGACTTGGATTTAAAGACTTTAAGAAAATGAATACGGTTCTTTTAGCTGCCCAAGCCTGGAGATTAATGCATAACCCAAATAATCTAGCTACGAAACTTCTCAAAGGTATTTATTTTAATAAATCAAATTTTCTATCTTGCAAGGTAAGACAAAGTAGGACATGGAGCTGGGCTAGTATTATGGAAGGAAGGGACTTTATCAAAAAACACGGTCTAAAAATAATAGGAAATGGAGAAGATACTAATATATGGGAAGACAAATGGATTAATTCGGAGTGGGAACTAGAGAAACCAAAAGGATCTAAATATACGAAAGTAAGCGAGCTAATGAGAGATAACAGATGGGACCAAGAAATTCTAGACAACCTCTTCCCAGAGCCAATTATTCATATTATAAATAAGACAAAAATTAATGGGAAAGACACTAAAGATAGATTCGTTTGGCCTTACTCGAAGGATGGAAAATACGATACAAAAACGGGCTATGAAGTCATTATAGAGGACCTTAACAAAAAAAAAGCTACATCCACGTTAGCAAAGACTATTCAAGAATCAAAAATCTGGAAAACAATTTGGAAATCTAATATTCCAAAGAAGATTAAATTATTTATTTGGAGACTTGTCAATAATGCTATTCCGACGAGGGTTAATCTAAAAAAGAGGAAATGTGCCGATGATACAAATTGTTTATGGTGCAATAAACAAAGAGAGGATATCGAACACTTACTATTACAGTGTAATATGTGCAAAGATATATGGGCAGGATCTTTTCTCCAAATAAAAATACAGGATGACTTGGAAGACAAGTTCGAGGATTGGTTCCTAAAAACAATCAAATCTTTCACTAAGGGTGGATGGGAGAAAAGAGTAGTCACTGATTTTCTTATGATTAATTTATGGAATATATGGAAAGCTAAGATGAAGGGTATTCATGAAGATACTGCTGTGAATGGTACGGGAGTCAACCTGGCATCAACAAAACTTATGCAGGAAATTCATGGAATAAACTGGATTAGAGAAGGATATAAGGACTTAAACACGGGACAAGAACAACAAGAAGAAAGGAATAACGAAAGTACAGGAGAAGAAGTAAATATTTATTGTGATGCTTCTTTCACGAACAAATGGGAACCTACGGGAATTGCAGTTATTTGTAAGCAAACGGGAAATAAGCCCTGTATTAAATTCTCCCGGAGCCTAAACTGTAACTCAGCAGTAGAGGGAGAAGCTGAAGCTGTCCTCACAGCAACACACATCGGGGAATTGTTTCCAGAGAAGGAAATAATAATCCATTCTGATAACCTTGAGGTCATTCAAGGTATGAAGCACGTGCCAGCAGCACGTTGGAATATCCAACCCATCCTACAAGAAGTTATCCACAAATCTGAAGAGCGTAATCTTTTTTCGTATAAACACATCAATCGGAAGCTCAACAGGGAAGCGGATAAGTTGGCGAAGGAAGCTAGGCACGCAGCATCTTTTGAAAGTCGAAATACGACTAGTATTTTCGATGTTACTTCTGCTTTTAGCAAATTAGGAATAGGTTAACTATTGTTTTTGTTCCATCGGGTGTTTTTTAGCACCCTAACTTTGTCCAAAAAAAAAAAAAAAAAAAAAAAAAAAAAAAAAAAAAAAAAATCACCTGACAAAAAAAAAAAAAAAAAAAAAGGAAGCTAGAAGAATACATGAGACAGGAGAAATACATAAATGTGGTGGATAAAAGCCCAGAAAACACGTCCAAGAAGCCAACCTCATTGAGGGGAATCCCTAGGGTAAGCAAACTTTCCGATTTACTGTGGAGGCCATTTATGACTGTGAAAGTTTTGGTTTATTTTTTGGTCTGACTTGGATTTGGAAATAGAGAGAGAACATGGAGCTTAGAGAGAACAAGGAAGGAAGGGGAGGGTCGGTGTCTCTGTAACTCTAATGGGGTTTTTGTTTTGACTTTTGTATTCCACTGTAATAAGTAAAAGGTGGAGGGGTGTTTTGGGGTGTTTTTTCTTTTCTAATTAGAATTTAATGACTAATTTTGATTGGACCTTTGTTTATTAATTGTATAGTGATGAGTCGTTATATTATAATTCTCCCTCTTGTAAAAAGTTTATAATTCCCCATCTTGTAAAAAGTTTCAAACTTTTACTATTTTATAGTTTGTCACGAACAATACAAACATTAAGCAAATGTATCTAAAAAACAATATAATTGATTCATGGTGGCATTTAGAGCATATATACGGACGAATTCAAACCAATATATGATCATCTCCCCGTGCAATTGAGGGTGGACAACTAGTCATAAAGCTGCATGGGATTAAAGTGAATTTGGTTCAGCTTCACATCACTGCTTTCTTGTTCTCTCAGAATTAGATTCTAATTTTGATTTTTATGAATTACAGCTAACAGAAGAATATATCTTTTTACCCTCACACACTAAAAAATTCGTTTGTATATAAAGTGTGATTTTAGTGTTGATATTTAAATTAACCTCCATGGAGAAATTATGCGAATCCAGCTCACCTAAATTTATGAATCATATTCTTGACAATGCATATAAATAAATTCTGCGGAATCACTTAAATGTGGTCATTCTTAAAATAAAATAAAAAACAGATAATTAGATAATTAGGCACTAAACTAATATGATGTTATATTTAGGTATTCTTCACATCATTTCTCACTTCTAATATCATTATCACAAAAGTGTTCTTTTTCTCCAAATGAACCATTAGAAGGCTGAGGAACTAGTGATTGATACTTGATCCATTTTGTCTCTAGCTCATTCCAGGATTACTGTGTTAGAATTTTTTTTTTTTTTTTGACGAAACTGTGTTAGAATTGCTGTGTGTTTTTATCCGCAAAAAATTGAGAAATTTAGAAAACAAAAAATTCAAATAAAATAAAATAACAAAGCTAAATTATTTGTTGAGACTCAAATTAGATTTGATATCTTTATCCTAATTGAGTCATGTATTGATATCTCAAATTTTTTAGTTTCACTCTCTAAAAACAATAAAACTATTCAAAAAATGCACATTTTTTTCTTTTGATTTTCAACTTATTTAATAATGTTTATTTTGTTATAATGGTTAAACCATTAATTAATTAATGAATAAAAATGTTTTAGATGACCAACATGACAGATTTGGAGCGATCGGGATGTAGTGAGAATATGTTCAAATATTTAGAAAAAACGTTTACGGGAAACAATTCATTAGCTTCCTCCTCTCGACATGAATATCAGCTCCCCCAACTAGAAATTAAATCTAAATAATTTGGATCGATGCCCCAACCCCTAGTGTTTGTTCTAACTTTTGTTACCCCCATCTTTCGAAAATCAAAATAAAAGTTTATGGAACTTTTCTAAAAAAAACCGTTTATGAACATATTTGACTTTTCAGAAAATACACATTGATTCAATTTAACTCTACATAAACTAAACACCAACAATAGTTTTCCACGCTGAACAGTTGCATATTTTAGGTTGTAGGGCTCGAATCCTACTAGCATCTAATTTTTATTTCAAACTATGATCTAATTTATAAAGTAAATCAGTAAAATCTATACAAATAGCATGATACCATAGTGGTAAGTACACATGATTTATGCTAAAGACCTTGGTTTAAACCCTCGCAAACCTTGTTTTCCAGTTTCATTATATATTTGGCATCCTCCAAACTTTAATACTCGATTATTTTTTCAAGTCTCAATGGTTTTGACTATGATATTATTTCCTTAATCTCTAATATAAGAGCTATGATGATGGCTTACATTCCAAACCACAACAACCAACTCTTTTTTGAGTAAAAATGATCCATTCCCATGCGTCAAAATTCATTTTCCAATAATCCCCACATGAATGAAATTGACATGTCTCAATGCATATGTAAAGAAGTATAAGAGAAAGAGAAGCGTAGAAATATACTATCATGAGAAATGTAGATTTTACTTTTGAACCTTCTTTAGTAGGTGATAATGAATCAACTGACTAACCAAAAAACGTGATGTCTTAAACTAATCAACGCTTGTATAAACCAAAATTAACAAAAATTATATAGTATTATCACAAACATTATTTAGTTCTCAAGATTATGTCTATTTATGGGTTTAGACAACTCATGTTATTTTTATGAATATCCATTAGAGAACTTTGCCTTATAAAATTCTCTCAGGTTGGCCCAACTCTTGTTATTAATGTATGTTGTCGTTTGCCGAGAGTATTATATAGTAGTCTATCTTATGTTCTGGAAGATACAAGAACCAACAAAAACTTATCTTATCCTTCACTTTTAGTATTAACATTGTCTACTTTGTCCTAGGAATGGAATAGGGAGGTCCCCCCCCCCCCCCCCCCCCCCACAGTGTGTTGCACTACGCTACAATTTTACGATCCAAATTTCCTTTTGAACCTAGACTGTGAGATTTCCACTCTTCTTCGTAGGTTTCTTATGATATATACTCCTATTTTATAGCATTGAGACCATCCTCTAATAAAACACTCCTACTTGCTTTACTTGTTTTTTTTATCGGCAAATCAAACTTTTATAAATGAAGAACTAACATCAAGTTTTTACACATTTATCCCGGATTTGTATGGGCTATTACATTTGCAATTACACTTTACTGGACTAATGCAAGATAATTAATACCTACTTGGCTATTACAAATCTTCTCAATTAGTAATCTAGCACTATTACATTTAAATTTTCTGCTCCTTAGCTTTACATTCACAAAAGAGCTAATATTGTTAAAAACTCTATCTTCATTGATCTCTTTTTCACCATGTACTCTTTTATTTCTCTCATACCAGGTGAAGTATATATGAGTGGTGATACAAGCACTAATAATCATCAGATATTCAGTATTGGGGCTTGAACTTTGACATACTTTGATCAGCTCCTCAAAATCATTAACGTTTTGAGTAATATTGAAGATGTGTAAGATGCGCATTAGTATATTGTTAGAGAATGTACACTTTGTAAATACATGATCCGAGTCCTCATCCTCAGTTTTGCATAGAGGACATACATTGTTATTACATAAACCCATTCTTTCATCCTTACCCTAGTAGGAAGTCGATTAAGAATCCCCATCCAAGCGATAAAAGAACATCTAGGTACGCAAGCTTTGTCCCAGATTACTTCACTCCAGCTCACTATATTCCTTCCTTTAGATAATCTTCTAAATGTTTTCTTATACGAGAACTGCCCTTTTACACATTCTTCCCAAATAATTTTATCAGGCTTGTTATTAAGATCAATACATTTAATTTGAGAGTAGACCTTACCAATACAAGTTGGAATTCTCCACCTACCCCTACCATAACAATCTTTAACCTTCTTATTGCAACTAAGATTATTTTCAGCAAACTCAATCTGCAATATGTCCAGTACACTTCTTCTTTTTACCCATCTATCCCATAGAATGTAAGTATTTGCCCAATTACCAACTTCATGATATATTAGATTATATGCAATACTTCTAAACTTTAACATTTGTTTCCACATCCATGAATGATGTTGTTTAATATCAAGGCTCCAAATACATCTTTTCTTAAGAATATTGATATTTACCCATTTACTCCACAAATTCTGACCCTGTGAATAAAATCTCCAAAAATTGAATAGCAGACATGTTTTGTTCATGATCTCAATATTAGGAATGTTTAGACCTCCTTCTTGTTTGCTACAACACACACTTGCCCATGAAACTCTAGCTCCTATAGCATTATCTAAGTTACCTTTCCATAAAAATCCTGCCATCCTCTGATTAAGTTTATATAACACCTGTTTAGGCAATAAAAAAATTCTACACCAGAACATAATTTTACTTATTAGTACAACTCTAATCAATTCAACTTTACCTGCATATGAGATAGATATTTGGTTAGTGGATTCGCGGTGTTATACTACGATCGAACGTAATCAATTGTGATAACTCAATTTTAGAGCATCTGTCTGATGGTATTGCATCTATGACGTATAAGTCTAGACTCATAGTAATACATCTATTTTAGTGTCCTATTGTTGGCAAAAAGCCTTTTCAAATTACCCTAATTGTGTTTAAATGTGACAAATTACTTTCACATTTTTATGTGAACATCAACCACTCTTAAAATATCTTGTAAAATTCACCCGATATGAAAATATTTGCACTTAACCTCTTCAATACTTGTTTTACAAGGTCATATATTTTCAAAATGATTTATATGCTATACCTTATTATATGTTGAGAATTGGATTAATTTTTATCAAATTTTCATTTCCAAAAACTTTAGTGTTTTACACGTGGTGTCGGTTAGAGCGTGATAAAATAAAAATAAATAAGATGCAAATAAACACCCTAACCGAAGTACGTTACTCACTGCAAGTATCACATGTCGTAAGCAAGTTTTAATAATAAGATGAATCCGTTCCTCAGAGACTACGAAAGTTAGGAAGAACTTGTGCAATATAAAGTGCAAATAAGAAAGCTAGAAGAATAATACGCTGAAAATAAAAGACTTGGAAATATTTGTTGGGTTTTTAATGACTCTACACAATTAACTAAATAAAATAAGACAAGAAAATAAATAAGAGAAGAAGATAGTATGATAGTTTAGCTCGAGATCTAGCAAATAATCTCCACTAGCCTTGTTATAACCTATTTATGTAAGGACAATTGTGTGATATGAAATATTTAGGATTCTATATTCCTCCTAACCCCCTTCCAGGTGGACTTAGGTGGCGGCCAAACAATTACCAGGGGACTTGGGTAAGGGGACCCTGCTGATGTCTCCCTATTTGTGATGATTTAATATTAGTTGGAGACATCATTTTAGGTGTATTTATTAGATTATAGGTCGATTTTATCATGATTTAGTACACTTTCCTATTTTGTGTCTTGAATTAATTATTTATTATTTTTAGAGCATATTGGGTTTAAGGTTTTTCCAAGGATGATTTTATAATGATAAGAGGCTGTATTTATAGTGTATAGGAAGACCTAATTTGTTTTCTTGAAGGAGAACCTGCGCAATGATCGGTGATTAATCTCCAAACCTATTGACTATCTAGTTAGGCAAGCCCTTCCGGATCAATCCCACACACTAGACATTTATGTGGTGTTTCAATAATGAGACACCCTTTCCGGGTGACCATCTAACTAGTATTAAGGTAATCATATACGTTTGCAACCGCAAGAACCACAAACAATAAATCAAAACACATAAAAGTAGAGAATAAAACACTAATTTCAATTAAATGTAAAAGATATCCCAAATTAAAACAGATATAAAACAATTCTAGGGTTCCTACCCATATTCTAATCTCAAGTTAAAACAGAATTAGTTCATACTAGAGAAAGAAAGAAAAACAATTATAAATTTGAAGGATTAAGAAGGCATGATTTTTTGTCCAACTCCTTCTAATATTCTCTTCTCTTGATGTAGGCTTCCTCTTGGTTTAAAGGCTGACCAAGGATGAGTTCTCTAGGGTAGCAATGAGTATATATAGGCCCTTCATCGAAATTAGGAGTAATCCCCAAGTTAAGGAGTCCAGATCTTACCAAAATTCGTATTCCTAACTTGTAGGAATAGATAAACCTTAACAGATTTTTTTGTCATATCTCCTTCGTTACTTTATCGGATTTTGACGTTCTTTATATGGAAACGATCTCGTTAAAAAGATCTAGCTGCTCATATAAAAATATCTCCATAATTCCAGACCGTTAGTCTGTAGTAAATTAATTAGTGGATGTATCTGCAGTTTTGGTAGCTTCTTTACATTCCAAATACATCCAAACTCTTCCTTTTTTTACTTTGACTAAGGGTTTTCCTTAACTTTTCATTTTCAAATCAGTTTCCATAGGCGTAATAGCTTCCATATATCTAAGTGCTACACAAATAACACATAAATTACGCGCAAAAACTCATAAAATAACAAAACACCTAAAACTAGACAAGAAAGTGTAAAGTATAAATACATGGTGAAAAATCCCAAAATTAATTACTAAATAACCCTAAAATGATGTATCTTGTATAGATTAATTTATCAAAAATAGAGAGACATCAATACCCCCAACTCAAAGTTGTATCGTCCCGATATAATAGAAATAAGAACAATAGGGTAGTCAACAATAAATATAGAAGAAGTAGAAGAAGAATATAATAGAAAAAAATAAATGATAGTAGAGCAAAATATCTAAAAAGCCTCATGTAGTAATTCTAAAGTAATAATGCACACATATGCTTAATATACACATAATCAACAATCCATAAATTCAAGTCCAGATTAAGTTCACAATGCCAGAAGGATCAACTCAGTTCGCGTTAACGACTGTAATGTGATCATAGGTCCTAATATAGTATCCAATGGTCCACCTATCTATGCCCTAATTTTTCCATTGTTCCTCCACCAATTAGCTAGAAATCCTAAGGTTTTTACGGTTATAACGTGGCTTAGGGATGGTATGATATATTTAGATAATGAAATCATAAAAAAGTTTTAAAGGTATATGAAATCATAATATTGAGAAAATATATGAAATCATAAAAAAGTTTTAAAGGTATAACAATGGAAAAAATATAAATCTTAAAAAATAAAATATTACTTGCCAAGAATCAGATTGGATCATATGTATTTAAGGTATCCAAACCACTTAACATTGTATTTAACATTGTATTTTGTATGTTTGGTTTTAACCTCTAGTATACAACGACAATTTTACTAAAAGAAGTAACACTCAAATTCTTCGGATACTTCAAAGTTCACAATGTCGTTTCTCTTTGTCTCCCTCTCTTGTTTTTAATGCTAATTATTTATAATTATTTATTAATGAAAATGAGTTTATGAAATGTATATGTAATGAAAGACACCTATTAATAATGGTCTAGAATGTCATCAAGTAGAAAAAGATACATTTCCACAAAGGCGCTTGTAAAAAAGGAAGGTGTGCATTTATCAAGAAGAAGATAACAGTTTAGAACAACAAGTTATTAAAATTCAAAAATAGTTTAAGAAAACTAGTCACTTTTAGAGTTCAATGTCTTATTTAATACTAAATAATTATGACCATATGATTACATTTTTGTAATCTCTAGTATAAGGGTTACAACTTTAGTTTGTTAATCAAGCCATTGCAAGCTACAAAAGTCTAAGTTATATTGAGTTAAAGTGGGTCAAAATAACTTACATAGTATCCTTTCAAACATTATGTGATTTTAATGGTTGTATATATGACCCGTTATAATTCTTGGTAGTTTATGAATTATAGAATCTTGCCTTATAATATTCTCTTAGGGTGGCCCAACTCGCGTTATTTATACAAGTGATCTCTTGTTGAGTGTAATATGTAATACTTTATTTTATGTTTTCCAAAGAACAAGGAATATTGCAAGGTTATCGTATCCTTAACTTATGCACGTATCTATGTCTAATTAGTCCTAAGAATGGTTTGGGAAGGTCTCCTCACATCCCATCGAACCGAACTGCATTTTCATGATATATTTTTCCCTTTAAACCTAGATAAGTGGATCTCTACTCTACTAGGTAGGACCCTGATGTCTCCTCATTTGTCATGAATTAATTTTAGTTTGAGACATCATTTTTAGTGTTTTAGGAAGTCTTCAAGTCGATTTTCCCATTAAATATTGCACTTTCTTATTTCTAGTCTTGATTTGAAGAATTATTATTTTTAGAGCATATTTGGGTTAATTTGTGTGTTAATGTGAAGCTTTAAAGATAATATGGAAATCAATTTGATGCCAAGTCAATTCTAAGGAAATAAGGAAAGAAGATCTTGAAGAAATCTGGAGATAGAAGGAAACGAAGTTCAATTAGGAAAAGGAAAAGCTGCCAAATAAATCTGAATTTATGCAGCTACGTCTAAAGAAGTGATGATAACTCCAAATCCGAGACGATTCTGGAAGATCCCTTTCATAGGTAGATAGATAATTCCGTGGGGATTCTTTTGATATCTTATGGGCCAAAAAACGGTCGAGTAACGAAGAAGATATGGTAAAAACAAGTCAGCAGTAATTATCCTTATCTACTTACGAATTTGAGTTGGGCTAGGAATCCATTACTTACCTTCTCCTTCAAGAAAACGAATTAGGGCTTCCAAGACACCTATAAATACACCCTTAAGCCATTGTAGACGTGTCCTTACTAAGTTCCAAGTATAGGCTTAGTCCTTACTTGTATTTTCTTAGTTTTAAATAGTACCTTAGTCCTTTAATTTAATATTCATCCTTAAGTATCAAGCTATTCATCCAAGAAGCAAGCTGACCTATAGAGGAAGACAAGAAGCACGAAGGTGGAGAGTGACAAACTCCTCTTCTACATCTCACCTTCTCTATATTTAGGGTAATTAGCTATAAATTTATGCTCAACCATATCTCTAAGCTTTTGTTCTGTAAGTTTTACTTTTAATTGTTGGGTTATTATTTTGTCTACATTCATAATACTATTTGTTATTTTAATTGATTTGAGCTTGGCATATATTGTTATTATGTGTTTTGACTTATTGTTACAACCCTATATTTGACCAATCTTAGGACTATTCTTAGTTATTGACAACACCACATAATCGTCTAGTTTTGATCCTTTGCCTAACTCGATAGCCATAAAGGTTTGATTTAACCATCACTCATTATTTAGAATCTAGGTTAATATATAATGCTCAATGCGTGACAAATTAGAATAACAATTTAGTAATAGAGTCATATTAGTAACCCTAATTTATCTGTCTTACGTTCATACTTATTTATCTGCATTCGTATTTGTTTATTTCATATCAGATAATTATCCATATTATTATATTTTATTTTAAAACATATAAATTCATCTACGCTTGTTAAATATAAGTAGATATAACGGATTAAATCCCTGCGAACGAACTTAACTTATCATTAAAACTTGCAAACGATCTGTGATACTTGCAGTGAGTTTCGTGGTTCTCAAGGGTATGTGTTCTTTATTATTATATTTATTTATCTATTATTTTATCACACCTTTGCCCCCACCAAGTTTTTGGCGCCCTTCTTACTTATTGGATGAATCTGATTAACTCTGCCGGGGATTTATCTTTAAGTTAAATCTATTTTGTGTTTATTTAGTGTAGAAGTTTTTATTTGTTTTCAGTTTTACTCTTTCTTTTTGTTTTAGTCTTTTTTAGGTTTCAGATGGCTAATCAACGCTTAGAGCTAGGTTTTCCTAGTTAATTTCGAGTTCAACGCATTGGGATTCGCGTCCCAACTATCCAAGCCATTAGATTCAAGCCTGGTCCTGATTTAATTAATCAATTCGCGAGCTATGGGAAATATAATGGTGATACACATCAAGATCCGGTCAAATCTATTTAGAAATTTATGCAATTCTGTGATGCCTACATTAATGAAGGTGTTACGCAAGAACATATGTATTATTTAATGTTTCAATTTTTCTTGACCGGTAAAGAAAGCGATTGGTTCGATGATCAACCTCCCGATATAATAACCAATTGGGACAAGCTACAAGAAAGATTCTTTGAAATTTTATCCTACAAGTATGCGAGTGAAGGAACTATTGGAGCTTATGAATTTCTTACAAGAAGCCGGAGAGAGTGTTGGCGAAGCATGGACGAGATTTCAAAAGATGTTGGCAAAATGTCCAATACATGGATACACACCAGAATTACAATTGTCCATGTTCTATAATGGACTCGATAGAGAGTCAAGGCTGAGAGTAGATGATATGGGTCGTGGTAGTTTTGTCTCTATGGATCCAAAAGAAGCAAAGAGTGGTATGGAAACAATCATCAAGACCGACATAAGTTGGCCACAAGAACAAACTCCTACCACTAACGAAGAAACAAAAGCGAGGTTTTCAAGCTTACAAGATCAAATACAACAACTCGCTATAACAGTTAATAAAAGCATCCCAATGCCACCTCAACAGTTATACCTGCAAGAACAAGCCTATGAAAATCAAGCTAAACAACCACCAGGCTGCAATGTGCATAATGTAAGTCAAGCTCCATCACGTCCTTAAGAAGAAATCACTAAGTTAAAAGAGACTATTAGTCAATTCATCAACTTCTCAAAGTACAATATGAGCAGACTTGAGTCAAAGATCGATGCATCAGTAGTGCAAAGCCTGCAACAACAGAATCAAGATCTGAAACAACATAATCAACTTTTAGAGAAGAATGTGATGCGGCTCACTACAGTCATAGAACAAATGCAAAGTCAACTTCTGCAATTGACCCAAGATACAATGTCTAACATGAAGAAGATCCAATACGTTGACGACAAGGTGAAGAATATTAGTCTTCAAGCTGAAAAGATGAAGGAAACGCTACCATCTCCATCAAAAGGGGATGTCCTACCAAACACGTCAAACGTAGATAGGATGAACTTAGATGAGATAACTGTTGAAGATTGGGTTGAAGAGGTTGAACACGATGAAAGTAAGAAGCCAAGAGTGGTTGATGAACCAAGAATTGAATAGAGAAGTAGAGTAAGACGTCCACCCATACATTGCCACTATCCCGCTTATCCAAAGGAGCAACAACAGAAGTGTATAGAGGCGTTAAAACAAGTGAAAATTATCGTCCCTTTACTCGAAGCTATGAAAGGAAGTCGAAACTATGATCGGTTCTTTATGGAGGCACTCTCCAATAAAGAAAGGTTCACAAAATCCAAATCTGTGACACTCAATGAAGGGATATCAGCACAAGTTCAGCAAAGATTACCACCGAAGCTTAAAGATCCAAAAGGTTTCAACCTCCCAATCAAAATAGGTGGCATATTTCATGGAAAAGCCATGTGTGATTTAGGGGCAAGTGTGAATATCATGCCCAAAAATATATTCAAGAAGATTGGTATTAGTGATGCGAATCCGACATCCGTAATCTTACAACTTGCGGATCAATTAACAACAATGCCGTAGGGAGTAATCGAGGACGTGCTCGTCCAAATAGGTAACCTTGTTATTCCGACAGACTTTATTATTCTTGACTATAAAGCAGACAAGAACGTCCCATTCATTCTTGGGCGTCCATTCCTAGCCACCAACGATACCATAGTGAATGTGAATGAGGGAACCATGACTCTTCGTATTGAAGATAGCTATGAAACATTCTATATTTCGGGGAAGAAGAAAAAGAAAAATGAGTCAAAAGAACTATATCCAATCAGAGTTGTAACAAATAAGCCAGAACCTGTAAGCCCCCAAGAAACCATGGAGAAAAAAATTGAGTTTGGGGTAGGAGACGAGGTGGCATGGAAACCTCCCTTCCCCAAACATAGCAGTTCTTGGATAGGGCCATACATTATCACGCAAATCATCTCAGAAGGAGTGGTCGAAATAAAAGCTATTGAAGGTTGCAAGCTCAAGTTGGTAAGTGTTAATCACCTCACTCACTGCTGGGGAGGCTATAAAAAGAAATAACCGAGGTAACTCGTCTAACTTTGAAACACGTTAAACAAAAGTGCCCTCTGGGAGACATCCCATAGTAATTTATGATGTTATATTTTAGTTTAGATTAGTTGTTTTTAGTTGATATTGCGTATTTGAGAAAGGTATTAGTGTTTTTGATGTTCAGGTGTTAAAGAAATCGAGTCTGAAAGAAAAACGGAATTTTTTGGGCATGTTCTGACATGCCACCAGTATACCGGGCCTTACCGGCGGTATACCGCAGGTCTGAAAACCCGAGGCCACGGGTGGCGTCACGTGTTCATTCCAAAAAGTTGGTTTTCGGAGGATGCCAGCACCGGTATACCGGGCCATACCGCCGTTATACCGCCGAGTGCCGCTGGAGAAGAAATTTTTTGCGTTTTTTAGGTTATAAAGAGAAAGAGGTGAGTTATATCACGAATTTTCCAATCCTTAAGCCTCTCTTTCTTCCCCAAAGCTCTCCCAACTCCATTAAAGATTCAACAAACCTTCACCCAACATCAAAACACTACCAAATCACCATGAATTCACATCCAAATCCTTCCCTACATCATTACCAAGAAGATTCAATCACCCAAATCATATTAAAACACCTAGAAACCAAGAATCAAAACCATGAATTTCAAAATTTTCTTCTAAAAATATTTAAACCCACATCATTAAAGCTTGATTCCATCATACCCACATAGATAATTATCATCCTAACACCTTTCCTAACCCAATTAAATCTTGTTCCACCTATGATCAAGAGTTACAAATTTCAAGAGTGCTTAAAGCTTTGAGTTAGGGGTCAAAAGAGATGATGAAAAGAACGAAGATATTATTAAGGGATATGAAGAATCAAAGCAAGGTATTGGGTAAGATCAAGAAGATTTCAATTGAGATGGGTACTAGTTCGGGAATAACTGATATTCTATATGCGTCCTAGAAGGGGGGTTGAATAGGACAATGGAAATTAATCGGCTAATTTTATTTCAAGTAAATAAAATTAAAAGCTAATTTGAATCCTATTGTTTTAGCAAACTAAATAGTCAAGAACTAGATAATCCTAAAAGACAATATTATCAAACTATTCATATAAGCATTTTATCAAGCATATAGAGTGCGGAAAAGTAAAGAGTGTAGGGATAGAGAGATACACAACGATGTATAGTGGTTCGGTTTCCCTACATCCACTACCTAAGGAAGCCTCCTTAGGATTTGCAAGATTCTCAACTAATCTTCGTAACTCTTTAACCCGGGTGAGATTACAAACCCTTTACAACCACTTCAATACCTTGAAGGAAAAACACTTGTGTTATCACCAACACAAGGAACCAAGTATAGAACCTATACTCACACTACTCTCTTAATCTATTACAAAGAATTAAGAGGAAAAGAAAAGTGTTTAAGGGTGGTATAATAGCTTGTAACTAGACTCCTAAATGAGTGGATATAAACTATGTAGCTTGAGGAATGAATATGACTTGAATGCTCCTTTGAAACCTTCTTGAATGATAATATTAATTGCTCTTAAGATTGGTAGATGGAAGGGATGAGTTGTGTCTTCAAAGAACTTTAATTTATAGCGGAAATAAGCTTCCAACGGTCAAAAGGCTTCTATCTAACGGATAGATTTTAACTCCAACGGATATAAGCTTTGTCTTGTTCTAATAGTGCTCAAAACCCTTTCTCGCGGTGTACCGCACTTCTCAACGTATTGATTTCATAACTGACTGACGGGCTACCCCATGCACCGTGTACTTGGTCCGCAACCTTGATCCGGTGTACCGCGCCTTCAGTCCGGTGTACCGCACATTTACTTTGTTTTCTGACGGGCTAGCTTATGCACCGCGCCTTTGGTCCGTGATACTGCGATGTACCGCAGGTGTTGTCCGGTGTACCGCACCACTGTACTAATGAAGCTCAAGTTCAAGGATTTTAAGATAACAAATCTAATGAGGGGTTTTGGAAAACATTTAAAAGTAATACCATATGAATTTTAGTTAAAGAATGATTTGTCGAATATTAAAACGGGAATAAAAACAAGGTAAGGCTAACAATCTCCCCCTTTTTGATGTTTGACAAATCATAAACTTTTGAAGATGCCTTAGATAAAGTTTTAATTAAAAACTCCCCCTCAAGCTAATCACTAGAGTTTTTAGGAAAACTCCCCCTCACAAAATGCATGGAGTATAAATTTGAAAAAGTTTAACTAAAATTTCTCCCCCTTTGTCAACAACAAAAAGAAACGATGATAAGATTTTTGAAAATTTAAGGGGTCAAAATACTTTTGAGTGAAAACAAGGACTAAAGAAGTAAATGGATAACAATTAGAAGCTCAAGGACCCTAAAACACCAAGAAAATGTTAGCAACAAGATAATATAATAAATACACCATAAGCAATAACAATAATAGCAAAAAGAAGAAGTCTAGAGAATTTGCATGCCAATTTCACAACGAATTTTCTCAAAAAGATCTTGGGGTAGAGGTTTGGTAAAAATATCGGCTAGTTGATTTTCCGAAGTGACAAATTCAAGCATAATATCCCCTTTTTGAGTGTGATCACGGATAAAATGATGTCGGATTTCTATGTGTTTCGTTCTAGAGTGTTGAATAGGATTTTTGGTAAGATTGATAGCACTAGTGTTATCACAACGAATGGGAACACAATCATACTCTAGGCCAAAATCTAGTAAGGTTTGTTTCATCCAAAGAATTTGAGTCACACAATTTCCGGCCGCAACATATTCGGCTTCGGCCGTGGATAAAGCAACACTATTTTGTTTTCTACTAGACCAAGATACAAGGGATTGACCTAAGAATTGGCAACTACCACTATTGCTCTTCCTATCAAGTCTAGAACCGGCATAATTGGCATCCGAATAACCTATTAGCTCAAAAGAGGTAAATTTTGGGTACCAAAGTCCTAAACTTAGGGTTCCTTTTAAATACCGAAAAATACGCTTAACGGCACTAAGATGAGATTCTTTAGGAGAGGATTGAAATCTAGCACAAAGACACACGGAGAACATAATATCGGGTCTAGAAGCGGTTAAATAAAGTAAGCTACCAATCATACCTCGATATGTTTTCTCATCAACATCCTTACCATCTTCATCTTTGTCTAATTTGGTGGATGTGCTCATTGGAGTTCCAATTTCCTTTGCATCTTCAAGTCCAAATTTTTTGATCAATTCTTTTGTGTATTTGACTTGATTTACAAAGATGCCATCCTTCATTTGCTTGATTTGAAGTCCAAGAAAGTAATTCAATTCTCCCATCATGCTCATCTCAAATTCCTTATGCATACTTTTAGAAAAATTCTCACAAAGATTTTCATTAGTAGCACCAAATATTATATCATCCACATAAATTTGAACAAGAAGGATATCTTTTGAAGACCTTTTTATAAATAAGGTGGAGTCAATATTACCTCGTTTAAAACCATCTTCTAACAAAAATTTGCTTAAACGTTCATACCAAGCACGAGGTGCTTGTTTTAAACCATATAAAGCTTTTGAAAGTTTAAAAACATGATTTGGAAATTTTGGATCTTCAAAACCTGGTGGTTGTTTAACAAAAACTTCCTCATCTATAAAGCCATTTGAAAACGCACTTTTGACATCCATTTGGTAAAGTTTAAAATTCATATAACAAGCAAAAGAAAGTAACATACGAATAGATTCAAGTCTAGCTACCGGAGCAAAAGTTTCATCGAAATCAATACCTTTTTCTTGATTATATCCTTGAGCAACTAACCTTGCTTTATTTCTAGTGATTATACCGGTGTCATCTAGCTTGTTGCGAAACACACACTTTGTGCCAATAATAGTAGGACCAATTGGTTTCTCAACTAAAGTCCAAACTTTACTACGCTCAAATTGATTTAATTCCTCATTCGTAGCATTTATCCAATGATCATCTAGCAAGGCTTCTTTAATATTCTTGGGCTCAATTTGAGATAAGAATGCTTGATGAGCACATAGAGCAATTATACGAGAACGAGTGGTTACACCTTCATTTGGATCACCTAGAATTAATTCACTTGGGTGATCTTTGATGTTTTTTCCAACACTTTGGTAAATCCGTACTAGCTTCATTTGAGGGTTGACCATTCTCCTTAAAACATTCATCATAAGATTTTAATTCCTGAGTAGGTGATTCTAAGGGTTGATCTTGTGGAAGATCTTCATGTGAATCAACATCTACTACTTTCTTGATACAAAAAGGGTTAGTCTCATCAAAGTCAACATGCATAGATTCTTCAATAGTACGAGTGCGTTTATTGAAAATACGATAGGCTTTTCCCTTAGTGGAATAGCCAAGAAAAATACCTTCATCCGATTTTGCATCAAATTTGCCCAAATGATCCCTTGTGTTTAAGATAAAACATTTGCACCCAAAAACACGAAAATATGTAATAGTAGGTGGTCTACCATTCCAAAGTTCATAGGGGGTTTTCTTAATAATGGGTCTAATTAGAACTCTATTTAACACATAACAAGCCGTATGAACGGCTTCACCCCAAAAGTATGTAGGCAAGCTATGTTCTTTTAACATTGTCCTTGCCATTTCTTGTAGAGTCCGGTTTTTCCTTTCCACTACCCCATTTTGTTGGGGAGTTCTAGGAGCCGAAAAGTTATGCTCAATGCCAAATTTATCACAAAAATGCACAAAAGGAGAATTCACATATTCACTACCATTATCACTACGAATGCATATAATAGAGTAGCCTTTCTCATTTCGCACCTTTCTACAATGTTTTGCAAATTCATTGAAGGCTTGATTTTTTAAAGCAAGGAACATCACCCATGTATATCTAGTGTAATCATCAACAACAACAAAAACATATCTAGACCCTCCTAGATAGGGGTGTGCATCGGGTTAGAAAACCCGCATAACCCGACTAACCCGATCACACTAACCCGAAATTATACGGGTTAGTTTTTAATTAGGTGGGTTGCGGTTTACATTTTCGAAAAAATATACACATTTTTGCGGGTTGTGGATTATAAACTTGAAACCCGCAAACCCGCAAACCCGCATATACCCGATTACCTTGTAGTATAAAAATTAGAAAAAATCGTATTGCTCATTTTATTCAAATAAAATAGTGGGGGTCATGTGTTTTTCACTCTACATTTTTTATTCCTCCCCCTTTTTTTAAAATATATTGAAATTCCTCAATATTTCAATAATATTTTATTTAATGAATATGTATTTCATTTCAATTATGATATTATCTGTATTCTTTGTTCAATTCATATATTTAGTTTGCTAAAATCTCATTTTACATCTTTTAATCATTAATGATTTGAAATGCATATCCTAAACAATATTTTTCGTTATCATTTTCATTTGTAATATAAATTTGACTCGCCAAATGAATATGGATACAAATTCGTCTTCTTTATCGAATTAAATCACCCGCAATGCACCTGCAACACGCCTAACCCGAAACTCAATGGTTTAAGTAATGTATTGGGCGGGTGCGGGTCTTATTTTTCAAAATCCACACAAGAACAGGCGGTTTGTGGGTTGAGCATTTTTCATACAAAACCGACCCGCGCACACCCCTACTCCTAGACTAGTGACATCAACGGGACCAAAAAGATCCATATGCAATAATTGAAGTGGCCTAATGGTGATGACCTTATTTATGGGTTTAAAAGATGAACGATGTTGTTTACCAAGTTGACATGCATCACAAAGTTTAACTTTATCAAACTTATAAATAGGCAAACCAACAACAAGATTTTTTCTAGACAATTTTGAAATTAAATCCATGCTAGCATGTCCTAAACGTCTATGCCAAAGCCAACTATCATTAACCACGGACAAGCATTTTATACGTTGACAAATAAGACTCTCAAGATCAACTACAAAAACATTATCCGATCTTTTAACTATAAAGATAGTATCTAACTCATCATTTTTGAAAACAATGCATCTAGATGCTTCAAATTTAACACAATAACCAACATCACAAAGTTGACTAATACTAAGCAAGTTAAAAGAAATACCCTCAACAAGCAAAACATTTGAAATAAGTAAAGAATTCATATTACCGATATTACCTTTACCCAAAACACGTTTTTTAGTATTGTCGGCAAAAGTAACTCTATCACCTTTTGTTTTGTAGAGATGTGTGATGTCTCCCTAATTGTTCTTATTTTAGACCCTTAGGAGACATCATTTTTGGTGTTTATTTAATTAATTCGATAGACTTTTGAATGAAATATGCAATAATTCGGATTTCCCTTTTTATTTCTAGCATTTTTGAATTATTAAACTTTTGCGCGTAATATTGGTATTTTTAGTGTAAAGTTTACAGGTTCTTAGATATTAGCTAGGAAAGGAATCCGAAGATAAAGTCAAAGATCAAAAGATAGAGTCAAGACTTGAAGAGAAATCCCAAAGATTTTATTTTAGAGCTGAAAATCCATTTTCCAGGCCCTTGATTGCTGTTTTCGAGGTACTTAAGAGCTGATTGAGCCGCTGACCTTTGAAGAGAAAACATTCCTTATCGAAGTACGGAACTTTAGCAACTGGAATGAGGTCAATCGGAGTTGTAACGCATCGGGAAAAGCAGTTTTAGTGGAGGCCTGTCATCAGTTACGGGATTTTGGGCTTAGAAAGTGGGCTTGGACATTTAATTAGGCTTTTATTTTCTGGTCCAAGCCCTAGTCCGAATTTTTAACTATAAAAGGAGGTCTGGACTCTTATTTTAAATACAATTCACTTTCCACAAGATTAAAAACACCAGAGAAGCTACAGCAGGAAGAAAGGAGAAGCTACAAGAGCTGGAGTGGGTCTATAGCTCCGTTCGTAGTCATTCTTATTCCGAAAATTAGGTTTTTCTTTTATTTTAATTTTGTAACGAATATGAATTCCATTTCTTTTTATTTAGTTTTTAATTTTAATATGAGCTAAATTTCCATTAGTGCTTGAGAACAAAACAATGGGTGAATCTTGATTTTATTATTATAACGAATGTTGAATTTGGGTTTTTATTGAATTAAATTAAATTAGGGCTTTTACTCTTTTCGACAATTTGTGAATGTTTACTGATTTTAGAGTCGCGAACTAAAATTAGGTATTAGTATCTAAGCTATTCCATATATGTGGCGTATGGATCATCCTGACGGGGGGTTTAGGTACAGAAATAATTGTTCAATCTAGGATAAAAACTATTGATTCTGACGAACTTAGTTAATCCTAGGGCCAATGTGGTAATAAATCTTAATCATCCAACGGTGGATCATATTTACCCTGACGGGACTAGTGACACTTTAGGATTGCCTTATAGTCCACCCTGACGGGGGTATAAGGAATTTAGAATCCCGACCATTGTAATTGACTGATTTAGCCCTTAAACAACATAAGTTAGAAAGTAAAATTAGGAGGATCCTTGCGTTCTCAAGTACTACATCTCATATTGCGTTTTCACTTATTTTACTTGCGTCTTAGCTTCTACTTGCATTTAATTATTTGTCTTTCATTTATTTAGAATTAATAAACAAAACCAAACAAACAATTTATTGTCTTTTATTTTCATAAGTGCATAAATCACTACTTGCTAAACATTGTGATCAACCATCCGTCCTTGGAACGAATCTGTATTATCATACATACTACTTGGGACAACCGTACACTTGCGGTTGTGGTTCGATTAGCATTTACATTTATTTTTAGAACACACAAAGGACCACCAAGTTTTTGGCGCCGCTGCCGGGGACGGTAGCGTGTGACCACGGTGTTTATCCTTTAGTGATAAGTGCATTTATTTTATTTTATCAGTTTTACGCTTTTTGTTTGTTAGCTTTTTCAGGTTTTTAGGTTTGGTGTATGCGAAGAAGGCTATTCAAGGATCTAGAGCCAACACCTCCGATCCTTAGTAATCCAGAATCGTTGATCAGACTTGCGAACAGAAGAAGAAGAGAACGAGAAGCTTTAGAAGTAGAAGAATTAAGTAACAGAATGGAGAATATCATTATTCAAGGTCAACAGAATGGACAAGGCCAGTTAGATGCAAATGGCCAACCTTTAGCTCCAGGCGTTATTCCACAAGTTCAACCACAAAATCCTAATCCTCCAGTCCAGATAGTGATGAATCATGATCCGTGGTTTACTAATGGTCCTCCAGAAGTTCCATTCCGTGCTCCAGCTATAGGAGTAGGTGCTCCAGATATTAATGTTCCGCGTTTCCGTCCAGATTCGGGTATGTTAGCTCAGTTCCAGAATTTTGGTAATTTTCGTGGTAGACCATCAGAAGATCCTCTTAGGGCAGTACAGAAATTCAAACAGATATGTGATTCTTATATCACACAAGGTGTTTCGAGAGAACAGATGTATTTTGCTGCTTTTAAGTTCTTTGTTACTGAGGGAGCAAGTGAATGGCACGATACGCAAGATCCTACGAGGATTACTAATTGGGACCAATTAGAAATCGCTTTCTTTGACAGGTATTACCCAAGTAACATGAGGTTAGATGCTGAACTAGAATTGACACAATTCCGTCAAGAGTATGAGGAAACCGTGGGTAGGAGTTGGACAAGATTTCAGATGTGTTTGCGTAAAGTTCCTAATCATGGCTTTTCAGAACAACAACAGTTAAAGATCTTTTATAGAGGCCTTGATGGAATTTCGAGAGAGAAGTTGGATACACTATGTGGAGCAGGTTTTCTTCAAGTTCAACCCGCTCATGCCAAGATCATTTTAGAGAGAACAGTCAAGAATGAAGTTGGGTGGAGCTCAGTAAGAACACCAGTCAAGGGAGTAAATAATGTTGACATAGAAGAGAAATTTGCTACGTTTGAGAATAAGATCCAGAATACCATAGAGCAACAATTGAAGCAGCTTACTCTAGCTGTGACAGAAGGATTTTCGGGTAAGAAGGTAGCTGTGCATGCTGCACAAGAAGTTTATATGTGTTCAATTTGTAAGGTAGATGATCATGATGAGGAAAGTTGTCCGAATAATCAAGAATCAGTGAATTTTATGTCCAACAGAGGTAATTTTAATTCGAGTGGTAATGGATATCAACCTAACAGAAACCATCCTGGGTTTCAATATTCGAATCCTAATGGGGCAGCCAATCCTACATATGCGTATCAGCCGCGTCCCCAAGGTAACAACTATAATCCTAGACCACAAAACAATTATCAAGGAGGACAGAATCAGAATACTTATGTACCAAGACAAGCTCCTCAGAATACTTACGATGAAACGCTAAACCAGAAAGCTTTACCTGCACATCCACAAGAAGGGGTACTCACCCTTCAGAAAACTGTTGAAAATTTGATTGCTCTACAAGCACAAGCGATGGAACGTCAGAACGCAGCAATAGAACGTCAGAACGCTGCAATAGAAAGACAAAATGCAGCTGAAGCAAATATGAAGATGTTCCAGAATCAGCTGAGTCAAATCAGTAAACAGCTCAATCAACGTCCACAAGGACAACTTCCAAGCGATACCGAAAATCCATCACAACGTGAAGATTGTAAAGCTGTTACCTTGAGAAGTGGTAAGAACCTTCTCCCACCTCCTTTTCCCGTTATGAAAGAGAAAGAAGTTCCAAGAAAAGAAAAGGAAGTGGGTGAGAAAGAAAATGAGAAAGAAAATGAGAAGGAAGATGAAGTTGAAGAAATAGTAAGGCCAAGAGAGGCTTCGAAGAAGAAAGATGATAGTATGGTAAATCGCCCTCCACCACCGTTTCCATCGCGAGTTCAGAAAAAGGGTGATATGGGTGATTTTCAGAAATTCTTCAATAGAGTTAGGGGTTTGAGTATTAATATTCCGTTACTTGAGGCAATTCGAGATATTCCTAAGTATACGAAGTTTTTGAAGAGGGCCCTCACTAATAAAAGGCCCTACTGTGATAATGAGATGATTGGCCTTCCTGAAGAGTGTAGTGCGATTTGCCAGAGCAAATTACCTCCGAAGTTAGTTGATCCGGGGAGTTTCACGATTCCCATATCGATTGGAGAAGAATGGAAGGGAAAGGCACTATGCGATTTGGGGGCAAGCATCAACTTGATGCCTAAGTCAGTCTTTGATAAGCTTAAAATTGGAAACGCAAGACCTACCTCTATGGTCTTGCAAATGGCGGACAGGTCTCTTGCTCATCCTGAAGGCCGTATTGAGGATGTCCTTGTTAAGGCAGGTACACTTATATTTCCTGTTGATTTCGTAATTCTTGAATACAATGCAGATAGAAATGTCCCCATTATTTTGGGTAGACCCTTCCTAGCTACAGGGAGGACATTGATCGATGTAGAGAATGGCGAATTAACAATGAGGATACAAGATGAGGAAGTGAAATTCAATGTATTTCGAGCTATGAAATTCCCAGATTCTCAGGAAGATTGCTTCAGAATGGATGTAGTAGAGCAAGCATCGCAAGAGGTATTTAATTGTTTAAATTTTGATGGTATCTTGCAGGCTGCTTTGACATTAGATTCACCTGAGATGATGGAGGAGCTTACAGAAACAGTGGCAGCTCTCAATTCTGAAAATCCGAAATATAGGCGTCTTGCCTATGAACCTGTGAGAGAACCGGGGGAGATTATTCCTAAAAAGAAACCTTCAATTGAATCTCCTCCGGAGTTGGAAGAAAAACCATTGCCAGCACACTTGAGGTATGCTTATTTGGGTACTAATGAAACTCTACCTGTTATTGTTTCAGCTAATTTAACAGGTCCTCAAGAAGATAAACTGTTGCGTGTGTTAAGAGCCAACAAAGAAGCAATAGGCTGGACAATTGCTGATATCAAAGGCATTAGTCCATCCTATTGTCAACACAAAATCATACTAGAAGATGTTAATGCACGCTCAGTTGAAGGTCAGAGAAGATTAATGCCAGCCATGAAGGATGTGGTGAAGAAGGAGGTGATTAAGCTTTTAGATGCGGGGATTATTTATCCCATTTCGAGTAGTGAATGGGTGAGTCCAGTTCAGTGTGTACCGAAGAAAGGAGGAATTACAACAGTTCTTAATGATAAAAATGAGGCGATTCCTTCAAGAACGGTAGTAGGCTGGAGAGTTTGCATGGATTACAGAAAGCTGAACAAGGCCACCAGAAAAGATCATTTCCCTTTGCCCTTCATTGATCAGATGTTAGACAAATTAGCCGGAAGAGAATATTATTGTTTCTTGGATGGTTACTCCGGGTACAATCAGATTTACGTGGCTCCAGAAGATCAACATAAGACTACCTTTACATGCCCATTTGGCACTTTTGCATATCGCAGAATGCCATTTGGATTGTGTAACGCTCCCGCTACTTTTCAAAGGTGTATGATGGCCATCTTCTGGGACATGATAGATAATTTCCTTGAAGTGTTCATGGATGATTTCTCCGTGTTTGGTGATGATTTTGATATATGTTTGGATAACTTGGAGAAAGTGTTAGTGAGATGCAAGGAAACAGATTTGGTGCTCAACTGGGAGAAGTGTCATTTCATGGTTCGCGAAGGTATTGTTCTGGGTCACAAAGTTTCGAGTGCTGGTTTAGAGGTTGATAGAGCAAAGATAGAGGTAATTAAAACTCTTCCCCCTCCTGTTTCTGTTAAAGGGGTAAGGAGTTTTCTTGGCCATGCTGGTTTTTATAGGCGTTTTATTAAGGATTTTTCTAAGATTGCTAAACCGTTATGCAACTTACTCGAAAAGGATTGCAAATTCCTTTTTGATGAAGCTTGTTTAGCGGCCTTCAAAGCAATCAAGGAAAAACTCATTTCTGCTCCTATAGTGTTACCTCCAGATTGGAATTTACCGTTTGAGGTTATGTGTGATGCGAGTGATTTATGTATGGGAGCTGTATTGGGACAGAGAAAAGAGAAAGTTTTTCATTCAATTTACTATGCTAGTAAAACTTTTAGTGGTGCTCAGATTAATTACACAGTTACAGAAAAGGAGTTGCTAGCAGTTGTCTATTCGTTTGATAAATTTCGCTCTTATCTTCTTGGAGCGAAAGTTATTGTTTATACAGATCATTCCGCGATCAGATTTCTCATGGAGAAGAAAGATGCAAAACCAAGGTTAATCAGATGGGTGTTATTGCTTCAAGAGTTCGATTTAGAGATCAAAGATAGAAAGGGTTGTGAGAATCAGGTTGCAGATCATCTATCGCGCTTAGAGGGTTCAGAGATGAATAGTGGTACTGAAGCAGTTAGAGAAGAGTTTCCTGATGAGAGTTTATTCGTTGTTCGAGATTATGAAGCTCCTTGGTATGCAGATATTGCAAATTTAGTGGTGAGTGGTGTTTTTCCTGAAGGTTCTACTTATCAAGAAAGAAAGAGGTTAGCTCAGCGTGCTAGACAGTTCTTTTGGGAGGATCCGTTCCTCTATAAAGTTTGTGCTGACCAAATGATACGAAGATGTGTAGCAAGGGAAGAGACTCAAGCCATTATAGCTGGATGCCACGATTCATTATATGGAGGACATTTCAAAGGAGACAGAACTGCTGCAAAAGTGTTTCAATCAGGTTTTTACTGGCCTTCTCTTATAAAAGATTGTCATGAATATGTTAAGAAATGTACGAGATGCCAGTTTACCGGAAACATATCTAAGAGGGATGAGATGCCGCGTAATAATGTGTTAGAGGTTGAGATATTCGATGTGTGGGGCATAGACTTTATGGGTCCTTTCGTTCCTTCAAATGGTAACCTCTTTATCTTATTAGCTGTTGATTATGTGTCTAAGTGGGTAGAAGCGGTGGCTTTACCTACTAATGATTCACGAGTGGTGATCAAGTTCTTGAAATCACATATTTTCACTAGACATGGTACACCTAGAGTGATTATTAGCGATGGAGGATCTCATTTCGTTAATAAATATCTGAAGACCGTTCTAGAGAAATATGGAGTTAGACACCGTGTATCTACTGCATACCATCCACAATCCAATGGTCAAGCTGAAGTTTCGAACCGTGAAGTCAAGTCAATCCTAGAGAAAACCGTTGGTCCTACAAGAAAAGATTGGTCAATGAAATTAGATGATGCGTTGTGGGCCTATCGTACTGCGTTTAAGACTCCAGTTGGTGCATCCCCCTATCGTATGGTGTATGGTAAGGCTTGTCACTTACCTTTAGAGCTTGAAATGGGTGCCTATTGGGCAATTGCGCAGTTGAACTTAGATCCTATCTTAGCCGGAAAGAATCGTATGATGAAGCTTAATGAACTTGACGAATTCCGATTGCATGCTTATGAAAATGCTAAACTTTACAAAGAAAATACAAAGAAATGGCATGACAATCGGATTCGTCCAAAGAACTTTGAAGTGGGGCAAAAAGTATTAAAGTATAATTCAAAGTTCAGCAATTTTCCGGGTAAGTTAAGATCTAAGTGGTCAGGTCCATACATAGTGACCAAAGTTACACCTCATGGGGCGATAGAAATAGAACATCCGCTCGAGAACCGTACCTTTATGGTTAACGGTCACAGATTAAAGATATACCATGGAGGTGAAGATACCAATCGCTCGGAAGATCCACATCCCGGGGAGGTCATGTACCTCCTCGAGAATCCTTAGAAGCGTGAGGTAACCCGTCGAGCTTAACGACGTTAAACAAAAGCCAATTACTTGTATATTAGCTGAGTTTTTCTATTTCTGCAATTTAGATTAGTTTGATTTCCGTAATTTTAGTGTTTTTATTAAGAAATGAGGAAGGGTAGTTGTTTTTGATGATTTCAGGGGTAAAAAGGACTTGAGTTTGGGGTCGATTTGGCGAAAACAGAAGAAAAAGAGGTTGGATGTCCAGGAGAAACCGGGAACCCGCATTCCACAGAACCGGGTACCCGGTTTTGGTGCTGTAATTTCTGAAATTCCCTGACCCAGCGTCTTGGTGGCTTGCGTTTTCGTGCGTTTTGATTCGCGCCATCGACACAAATCCGGGTACCCGCATTTGGCAGAACCGGGTACCCGGTTTCGGAGCTGCTATTGGTGAAATTTTCTGGTCCAGCGTTTCAGGGTGCTGCGTTTTGGCGCGTTTTCATTCGCGCCATCGAGAAAATCCGGGAACCCGCATTCCACAGAACCGGGTACCCGGTTTCGGCGAGCAAAATCCCTGACCCAGCGTCTTGGGATCCAGCGTTTTGGTGCGTTTCGAAAAAAAAAAAAAAAAAAAAAAAAAAAAAAAAAAAAAAAAAAAAAAAAAAAAAAAAAAAAAAAAAGAGTCCACAATTATTTTTCCGCGCCGTCACAGCGACGCGGAACCGGGGACCCGGTTTTCCAAATCCGGGAACCCGGTTTGGAAGCTGTGAGAGGCGGTTTTGAGGTGTTTTAACCTAGTTTCTTAGCCTCTTTTGCAAGTATTTACCTAAAACGCACCAATAGCCTCCCCACCTACGAAATTCATCTACCAAAACACTATATATCATCAAATCCTACCCTCTTTCACCACAAAAACATAAGATCAACTCACCTCCTCTCCAAAATAACATCAAATCCTTAGTTTTTCCCAAGATTCTTCTTCATCAAATCCTAAACTAAAACCCAATTCTTTCTTCTCCCATTCAAATTAATCAAGACCCATCTCATATTCACCCTAGTTCTTCAATTCCTAAGCCTCAAAACATCAAAATTCTAAACTTTTTCTCTAAGTTTTTCATTATTTGAAGTTTTGAGTTTGGGGTGAAAAGAGATGACTAACAGAACCGGTGATTTTCGAAGAACTGCTCCTAGAAGAAAGACCACCATTGGTGGTTCACAAGAACAAGCTATTGAGATTCCTGATTCGCGTCCTAAACGAAAAATTAACGAAGTTAAGCTTGATTCTAACAGAAAAGAAATCACAGGTCTAAAGAGAAGATTGATTGATGAGATTGAAAGTGAGATGGTACCAGAAGAGGAAATTGCGAAGAACATTGAGAAGGAAACTGAACAAGAGATTCCGGAAGCACCCGTTACGAAACTTCCGCGTATGAAGATGTGGGCCCACAAGCCTAAGAGGGTTTACACTTGTTGGAATACTCAGGTTCGTGAAAGAATTGGATTTTTGAAATTTGGTGAGGAGACGAATTTTCCTAAGGGTATTATGAGTAGTGATTACAAGGAATATGCTGTGACATGTGCTAAGTTTGGTTGGAAGGCGTTACAAGAAAGGAAGCTTGAGTTTATTCCTACTTTTGTGCGAGAATTTTACGAAGGTTTAGCTACCTCCCATGATGCCATTGATATCCGCAAAAAGGTAGTTCCTTTCTCTATTGAACGTATTAGGAAATCATTGAAACTACCCAACTTTTCTGGAACATGCCCCTTCCAAGAAACTCTTAATGACCCTTCTTTTGATTTTGAATCCCTTTGGGGGACCGTGCTTGTTAATGGGACTAGCCCAATTCCTGAAGGTGAAAGGTATCCTGGACAGTTTTACAGCAGTAGTTTGACACCTCGAGCTAAGGTGTGGTCTCGTTTCATAATACCCACTTTCTTTGGTATTAAACACACTTCCGAGTTGAAGAAAGAGCACATATTTGTTATTAAGTGTATTTTGGAGGAGAAACCATTTGATGTTGCCAAGATCATTTATGATACAATCATGGAGTTCGCGAAATCACCAATGAGACAACAAAATCTGAAGTTTCCTTGTACTATTACTCAGTTATGTCTAGACGCAAAGATTCCGCGTAAGAACGCAGATATTGATACTGTTTCAGTTGGTGTGAGTATAGCTTTGAGCACAATCAAGAACATCCATGAAGAGGCAACACGAGCTACAAGAAGTCCAAGAACTCCTCAATCAAAGAAAGCGAAAACTGTACCTGAGTTGGAATCGAAGATTCAGGTGTTGGAAGAGAATCAGGAGAGGATGATTGCTACCTTGGGAAACGTTACAAAAGAATTGGACCTGCTTCGAAATTTAATCCTAGGCGTAAATACACTTCAAAACGCGATTTATGATGCTGTTACGCGAGATAAAGGTCCAGAACGCAACACCGATAACCAGCCTCGCGCTGGTTAAGATACGTTTTCTAAACTTTCCTCTTAGTGTATATTAGTTTAAATGCTTTATTGAGTCTTTTTCGAGTCGTGGGGACACGACTCATTTTTGAGTTTGGGGTGGGGTTCGTTGCCTCATCCCAATTTTTATGTGTTATCTGCTTTATTTGCTTTCAATAAAAGAATTTTCGGAGTTGCGTTTGACTATAGAAATTTTTAAATATCCCTTTAAGCATACTTTTGATAAATCTATGATAGTAAATAGTGGACTTTAGGGATTGATATAAAACGCACTTACAATTGCATGCGAACATAGGTAATTGATAGGAAAAATTAATTAACAATGCAAATGAAGTAAGCTTGTACTCAAGGAATATGTTTGGTGTGTAGAACGTGAAATCCTAATTAGTAGAGAACCCACCTAGATATGAACTAAAGACAAGCTATGTACTTAGGAAAATGATAGGGGCAGTTCTTTGTTAGCCATTTGTGCCTTTTTAGCCTTCTATCCCTTGTATTAATTATTATCCGTCTTAGCCCACTTTGAGCCTGTAGCCTTTTCTTTGTAGCCACGATATAAGCCATTATCCCTTAGATTATTAGGCATGACCATATGACCCGCACTTGAATCACAATCCTGAGACATGTCTCGAGCTTGAGTTTGGGGTGGTGGGACCACATATGGGGAATTAAATGGGTAGGGATCGATGTGTTTTGTATTGTAGCACAATTGCAGATGATATATACTTGTAACCCTTTGCCGGGAATGAAGAAAAATGAAAAAAGAAAGAAAAAATGAAAAATTTTGAAAAATCATACAGTGGGATCCGGGAACCCGGATTCATCAAAACCGGGAACCCGGTTTACTTCTGTACAAAAAAAAAAAAAAGAGAAAAGAAAAGAAAAAGAAAAAGAAAAATATGAATGAATAAAACATCCGGCAAAGTGGAATTTTCTGAAATCATCTTGTTAATAGTGGGTAGACATGGGACGCTAAATTGTTGCGTATATGGGTGAGTGAGAACATCTTTTTGAGCGTTAACTCAAGCTCGAGGACACTGTTGATGGTAAGTGAGGAGAGAGCCAAAAGCTCACTTCAAATTTACCAAATATTTATCCATACCGTCCTTAAGCCAATATTATAACCGTAAAGACCTCGTGATTCCTAAGTGCATAGTGAATTTATTATTCTGTTGATAGGGAATACACTAGGTGGAGCGTTCAAAGCGAGGTAGGATTAATGACCATCCTATAGCCATCATACAGAGATGAGTACAAGTGTAACCTTCAAGCATTGCGACTTTAATTTTATGATTGAGATTATTTATGTTTGAT
Organism: Nemophila menziesii; assembly: GCA_029959085.1. Classification (NCBI taxonomy): domain Eukaryota; kingdom Viridiplantae; phylum Streptophyta; class Magnoliopsida; order Boraginales; family Hydrophyllaceae; genus Nemophila; species Nemophila menziesii. The sequence continues at coordinate 345,646 of JARWIR010000139.1, read as the reverse complement.
GTTGCATGATTAGTGTATGTAGATGTTAATTTTTAAAGTTTGCTATATGAGATTTATCTTAGGAATTGCTTTAGGGTTTATTTGCTAGCTTCTATGTGTTTATACGTTTGCTTCTACCCCTCGTTTTATTTTGTTTTGCTTTGTCGGGACGACAAAGGTTTGAGTTGGGGGTCTTGATGTCTCCCTAATTGTTCTTATTTTAGACCCTTAGGAGACATCATTTTTGGTGTTTATTTAATTAATTCGATAGACTTTTGAATGAAATATGCAATAATTCGGATTTCCCTTTTTATTTCTAGCATTTTTGAATTATTAAACTTTTGCGCGTAATATTGGTATTTTTAGTGTAAAGTTTACAGGTTCTTAGATATTAGCTAGGAAAGGAATCCGAAGATAAAGTCAAAGATCAAAAGATAGAGTCAAGACTTGAAGAGAAATCCCAAAGATTTTATTTTAGAGCTGAAAATCCATTTTCCAGGCCCTTGATTGCTGTTTTCGAGGTACTTAAGAGCTGATTGAGCCGCTGACCTTTGAAGAGAAAACATTCCTTATCGAAGTACGGAACTTTAGCAACTGGAATGAGGTCAATCGGAGTTGTAACGCATCGGGAAAAGCAGTTTTAGTGGAGGCCTGTCATCAGTTACGGGATTTTGGGCTTAGAAAGTGGGCTTGGACATTTAATTAGGCTTTTATTTTCTGGTCCAAGCCCTAGTCCGAATTTTTAACTATAAAAGGAGGTCTGGACTCTTATTTTAAATACAATTCACTTTCCACAAGATTAAAAACACCAGAGAAGCTACAGCAGGAAGAAAGGAGAAGCTACAAGAGCTGGAGTGGGTCTATAGCTCCGTTCGTAGTCATTCTTATTCCGAAAATTAGGTTTTTCTTTTATTTTAATTTTGTAACGAATATGAATTCCATTTCTTTTTATTTAGTTTTTAATTTTAATATGAGCTAAATTTCCATTAGTGCTTGAGAACAAAACAATGGGTGAATCTTGATTTTATTATTATAACGAATGTTGAATTTGGGTTTTTATTGAATTAAATTAAATTAGGGCTTTTACTCTTTTCGACAATTTGTGAATGTTTACTGATTTTAGAGTCGCGAACTAAAATTAGGTATTAGTATCTAAGCTATTCCATATATGTGGCGTATGGATCATCCTGACGGGGGGTTTAGGTACAGAAATAATTGTTCAATCTAGGATAAAAACTATTGATTCTGACGAACTTAGTTAATCCTAGGGCCAATGTGGTAATAAATCTTAATCATCCAACGGTGGATCATATTTACCCTGACGGGACTAGTGACACTTTAGGATTGCCTTATAGTCCACCCTGACGGGGGTATAAGGAATTTAGAATCCCGACCATTGTAATTGACTGATTTAGCCCTTAAACAACATAAGTTAGAAAGTAAAATTAGGAGGATCCTTGCGTTCTCAAGTACTACATCTCATATTGCGTTTTCACTTATTTTACTTGCGTCTTAGCTTCTACTTGCATTTAATTATTTGTCTTTCATTTATTTAGAATTAATAAACAAAACCAAACAAACAATTTATTGTCTTTTATTTTCATAAGTGCATAAATCACTACTTGCTAAACATTGTGATCAACCATCCGTCCTTGGAACGAATCTGTATTATCATACATACTACTTGGGACAACCGTACACTTGCGGTTGTGGTTCGATTAGCATTTACATTTATTTTTAGAACACACAAAGGACCACCAATGTGTAAATAATGAAGGGTTCCCGGTCATATGTCTTGAGCATCCACTATCAAGGAGCCATATATTTTGCTTCTTGATGCTCAATCCCTACAAACAAAAATAATTTAGGCTTTAGGTACCCAATTTGGTTTGGGTCCATGAGGGTTAGTGGCTTTTCTTTTTATAGCCCATATAGGCCTTTTCCAAAGTGTCACAAGAGATCCCAAATCCAATAATTTTCGATAGTAACAATGAGATGCATTATGACCAAGTTTTTCACAATAAGTGCAAGTGATAGAAGATTTTGAAGAAGACGAAATATGATTTGAAATTTTAGATTTAACAAAAACATTTTTCAAGAGTTTTTGTTTAGTTGATGGATCATATCCAACACCACTTTTTTCAAAAGCTAATTTTTGAGAACCTAAAATCAAATCCAAGTTTTCTTGCCCATTTGTAAATTTTAAAATGATAGCATTTTGATCCTCAATCGTTTTCTCTAACAATGCTTTTTCTTCCAAGAGACTTTTCTCAATAAGATGAAGTTTCTCATTTTCATCTATACATTCATCACTAAGATTTTGACAATCTTCCAAAGCTTTTAAAATCTCTTTACTTCTATTTCTTTCAATTTCTAATTCTTTTGTTAAAACTTTGTTTGTTTCAATAGAGTTTAAAAAATCATTGTAAAGAGAATCAAATGCCTCATGAATATCTTGCTCACTAGCATCATCATTAGATAAAGAAAGTTTAGATTTAGGAGTTACCTCATCATGTTTTGCCATAAAAGCAAAGTGAGTTGAACCGTCATTGCTTGGTTCTTGGATAGTATGATCATCATCCCAAGTAGTATCTTCATCACTTCCAAGTTCTCCCATAAAAGCAACAAGATTAACATTCTCATTATCACTTTCTTCTTCATCCGAATTTTGAGTATCCCAAGTGATACTAGCATGCATTGCTCTCTTTGATTTTTCCTTGTGAAGAAGAGGACAATAAGTTTTGATGTGACCAACTTTCTTGCAATGATAGTAAGTGGGTTCATCTTGTTTGATAGCTCTAACATTCTTCTTATAGGGTGTGGAAGAACTTCTATTCTTGGCAAAACGTTTGTATCTCATAAATTTTTTCATATCTCTTGCCAACATAACTATTCCTTCATCTTCACTAGTTTCTTCTTCATGTGAATTTTCTTCTTCTTCACTTTCCTTCCTTTCTTTTCGTTCTTTCATTTTGCTACTCAAGGCATGGAAGGCAATGGATTTCTTAATCTTCTTCTCCTCATCATCTCTTATCTTTTCTTCTTCAAGCACAAGCTCTTCCGTCATGAGGTTACAAATGAGTTCATGAACCGTCATTTTTGAAAGATCTTTAGTATCTCTTATAGAGTTGATTTTAGATTTGTATTTCTTTGGAAGAGCAAATAAGATTTTTCGGCATTGTTCTTTGTTGATGTACTCTTGACCAAGAGTCTTCAAGGTGTTGACAATTTTGGAAAATCTTTGATGCATGGCATTTAAGGCTTCATCGGGCTCCATTCGAAATAGCTCATACTTGGTGATAAAAAGACCAATCTTAGTTTCCTTGACATCTTCCGTTCCTTGATATGATAGCTCCAAGAGTTGCCACATTTCATGAGCCGAATTGCATTCACTAACTCTAGCATATTCCGTGACACTTAACCCATTTATGAGTATGTTCATAGCTTTGTTGTTTTTGGTGAGTTTGGCTATGTCTTGGGCATTGTAATCATCTTCATCTTTCTCAACCGTTTGACTACCATCAACATAAGGAATGTAAGGACCCTTCTTGATAGCAAGCCACAAAAAGTAATCAATTCCTTTGACGTGAATCTCCATTTTCTTTTTCCATCCAAAGTAATCTTTTCCTACAAAAAACGGAGGTCTAGTAGAACATGAACCTTCCGGTTGATTAGAGTCCATATCGTATTAACTCTAGAAACGATTAAGTACAATAGAGCTAGGCTCTGATACCAATTGATATTCTATATGCGTCCTAGAAGGGGGGGTTGAATAGAACAATGGAAATTAATCGGCTAATTTTATTTCAAGTAAATAAAATTAAAAGCTAATTTGAATCCTATTGTTTTAGCAAACTAAATAGTCAAGAACTAGATAATCCTAAAAGACAATATTATCAAACTATTAATATAAGCATTTTATCAAGCATATAGAGTGCGGAAAAGTAAAGAGTGTAGGGATAGAGAGATACACAATGATGTATAGTGGTTCGGTTTCCCTACATCCACTACCTAAGGAAGCCTCCTTAGGATTTGCAAGATTCTCAACTAATATTCGTAACTCTTTAACCCGGGTGAGATTACAAACCCTTTACAACCACTTCAATACCTTGAAGGAAAAACACTTGTGTTATCACCAACACAAGGAACCAAGTATGTAACCTATACTCACACTACTCTCTTAATCTATTACAAAGAATTAAGAGGAAAAGAAAAGTGTTTAAGGGTGGTATAATAGCTTGTAACTAGACTCCTAAATGAGTGGATATAAACTATGTAGCTTGAGGAATGAATATGACTTGAATGCTCCTTTGAAACCTTCTTGAATGATAATATTAATTGCTCTTAAGATTGGTAGATGGAAGGGATGAGTTGTGTCTTCAAAGAGCTTTAATTTATAGCTGAAATAAGCTTCCAACGGTCAAAAGGCTTCTATCTAACGGATAGATTTTAACTCCAACGGATATAAGCTTTGTCTTGTTCTAATAGTGCAGAAAACCCTTTCTCGCGGTGTACCGCGGATATGGTGCGGTGTACCGCACTTCTCAACGTATTGATTTCATAACTGACTGACGGGCTACCCCATGCACCGTGTACTTGGTCCGCAACCTTGATCCGGTGTACCGCACATTTACTTTGTTTTCTGACGGGCTAGCTTATGCACCACACCTTTGGTCCGTGATACTGCGGTGTACCGCACCACTGTACTAATGAAGCTCAAGTTCAAGGATTTTAAGATAACAAATCTAATGAGGGGTTTTGGAAAACATTTAAAAGTAATACCATATGAATTTTAGTTAAAGAATAATTTGTCGAATATTAAAACGGGAATGAAAACAAGGTAAGGCTAACAATAACTACAAGGTAAATCGAATCAAGATAATAGAGGAAAGCTAGCGCTATTGAATTCAAAGAGCAAAAAGGCTTAAACTTTCATAAGGAAGACTCCACAACCTCAACAATCGATAGTCCTTTACCCGAGATTAATGAAGCTTCAAAGGGCCTTGTTAGCTTCCGCAAAAACATAATTACTGGACTTACTTTTAGCTCATGAGAGAGTATTCAAGAGCAAAGTTGGAAGATGATAAACAAGAGATTTCTAGAGTGTGATTGATTGGGATGGAGCACAAGAGGATGTAAGGGAAAGCGAAATTGGTGATACATGAAGTTTGAATACATGAAAGCACTGCACCCTATTTCGGGTATTGATCAGGCGAGGTAAATAGCCTCGAAGAGTATGTTTTATTTCTTCATTACCTTTTCTTTATGTGCAATATCTGTAAAATTTTAAATTTTTATTTTTATTTTTTAGTCTTTTCAAGTCGTGGGGACACGACTCATTTTTGAGTTTGGGGTGTGGGGATCCGTTGTCCCTCATCTCCAGTTTTTTCTGTGTTTTATTGATTTTAGGTAAAATTAAATTTTTTGAAGGAGTAGATCTATGTAGAGTGTGTTTAATAGCTTGAAAGCATAAGCTCAGTAAGTTAATGATATAAAGTAGTATGTTTATGAGCTATTTTATTTTGTATGCTTTGAGTATTTGCTAGAAAACACACATTGATAGTAAAGAAAATATTAGTTAGCAATGTGATAGAAAGTATGTTCGATCTAAGGGAGCCTTGAGTGGTTTGTAGGCCGTGAGATCCAAGCTAGCTAACAAACCCATTTTATGAACGTGCTAAAGGTAAGTGCATCAAGAAATCATTGGGTTGAGTGAGAAACGTTTCATGAGAGTAACTCAAGCTCTAGGGCGATTCGTTGATGGCTAGTGGTGAAAGAGCCAAAAGCTCACTCTAAATTATCCAAATATAATATCATACCGTCCCTAAGCCTACATTACAACCTTAAAGACCTTTTGATTCTTTGATATGTAATCTAGAAGTGATTGAGCCAATAGAGAGTAGTTAAGTGGATCTTTGGATACTAGTAAAGTTCGATGAACAATCTATAGCTTCCTTGGTGAACTGAGTAAAGTTCCTCTCCTTCTTACATTGCGAAGCTAATCTAATCTTGAATTCAAGCCGTGTTGAATGTGGATATGAGAAGTGTACAGGTATGTAGTTTTTAAATATTATTGCATGAAATTTTCTTGGTAGTTGCTTTGAGTTTATTCTCCATATTCTGCTATCTTCTTCCCTTTGTGCTTAATTGACCTAGGTGTGTATTTAGAGACTTCCCTTTGTTTTTATCTTTATTGTATCCGGACGATACAACTTTGAGTTGGGGGTCTTAATGTCTCCTAATTTGTCATGAATTAATATTAGTTGGAGACATCATTTTTAGTGTTTTAGGAAGTCTTCAAGTCAATTTTCCCATTAAATATTGCACTTTCTTATTTCTAGTCTTGATTTGAAGAATTATCATTTTTAGAGCATATTTGGTTTAATTTGTGTGTTAATGTGAAGCTTTAAAGATAATATGGAAATAAATTAGATGTCAAGTCAATTCTAAGAAAATAAGGAAAGAAGATCTTGAAGAAATCTGGAGATAGAAGGAAACAGAGTTCAATTAGGAAAAGGAAAAGCTGCCAAATAAATCTGAATTTCTGCAGCTACGTCTAAAGAAGTGATGATAACTCCAAATCTGAGACGATTCTGGAAGATCCCTTTAATAGTTAAATAGATAATTCTGTGAGGATTCTTTTGATATATTATGGGCCAAAAACGGTCGAGTAACGAAGAAGATATGGTAAAAACAAGTCAGCAGTAATTATCCTTATCAACTTACGAATTTGAGTTAGGCTAGGAGTCCATTACTTACCTTCTCCTTCAAGAAAACGAATTAGGGCTTCCAAGACACCTATAAATACACCCTTAAGCCATTGTAAACATTTCCTTACTCTGTTCCAAGTATAAGCTTAGTCCTTACTTGTATTTTCTTAGTTTTAAATAGTACCTTAGTCCTTTAATTTAATATTCATCCTTAAGTATCAAGCTATTCATCCAAAAAGCAAGCTGACCTATAGAGGAAGACAAGAAGCATGAAGGTGGAGAGTGACAAACTCCTCTTCTACATCTCACCTTCTCTATAATTAGGGTATTAGCTATAGATTTATGTTCAACCATATCTCTAAGCTTTTATTCTGTAAGTTTTACTTTTAATTGTTGGGTTATTATTTTGTCTACATTCATAATACTATTTGTTATTTTAATTGATTTGAGCTTGGCGTATATTGTTATTATGTGTTTTGACTTATTGTTACAACCCTAGATTTGGCCAATCTTGGGACTATTCTTAGTTATTGACAACACCACATAATCGTCTAGTTTTGATCCTTTGCCTAACTAGATAGCCATAAAGGTTTGATTTAACCATCACTCATTATTTAGAATCCCGGTTAATATATAATGCTCAATGTGTGAAAGATTAGAATAACAATTTAGTAACAGAGTCATATTAGTAGCCCTAATTTATTCGACTTACATTCATATTTATTTATCTGCATTCGTATTTGTTTATTTCATATCAGATAATTATTCATATTATTATATTTTATTTTAAAACATATAAATTCATCTACGCTTGTTAAATATAAGTAGATATAACGGATTAAATCCCTGCGAACGAACTTAACTTACCATTAAAACTTGCAAACGATCTGTGATACTTGTAGTGAGTTCCGTGGTTCTCAAGGGTGTGTGCTCTTTATTATTATCTTTATTTATCTATTATTTTATCACACCTTTTCCCCCACCAGACCCATCATGGTCACTTAATTTTCATAGACTTGAGACCCAGTTTCCTTGACAACACTCTTACTTTCTCTCTTTGTAAACCTTTGGTTGTTGGAATAGTTGTGCTATCCTTTGATAAACATAAGCAATTCTGATAACACGTTTGAGAGAAATTATTTGAAGGCACTGTGTTTAAACTTATCGTTATGCATGTTGTGTAGTGCCATATCAATTGAACTATGACTATCAAACTGAATGTAGATAGCTTGCATATGATTTTAATTTTCCTATTAGAAATATCCTCAAAATAGTTTCGAATCCATTTGTCTCTCTTGGCAACTTTTTCGAAAGTTGTAAATTCAGATTCCATGGTTAAACTGGTTATGCATGTTTTCTTAGTGGATATTTGACACACGGCGGATCATCTCAACCTGTAAACAAATCCAATTGTGGAATATTAGTCTATGGAGCATGAAATCTAGTTTGACATGTTGTATCCTTTTAGTACAACTGGATCTCTTGTGTATAAGAACCATCACTTGAAGTGTATCTTGGGTACCTCGGAATTCTAACAATAGTCATATAGTGGTTCTCACCATGATTATTTGTAAACATACTTAGCTTCAGTATGTTTATATCTAGCTTAGTGAAGTTTCTTATGTACAAGAGACTTCCTATAACCTGAGAGTACTTCCATTGGTTTATCGCATGACCAGTATTCTTAGCAAGATGTAAATTTACATTAACATGTGTTTCGACAATATTTTTGTCGCCATTACTGAACTTCTCTAATAGTTTCTCAACATAGTGTTACTAAGATAGTACTATTCACATAGATGTTTGGAGTATATTAATTACCAAACTAGCAATTTCAAGGGAAACATCATGTTAAATTTAATTGAAAGAATATTCTTGATGGATGTAATCACATCATTATTATTTCCAGTGATCAACGTGTCATCAACATATAAACACACACTGATATTACCCCTCTTCAATTCGTTTTATGTAGGCACATTTTTTACATTCATTGATCTTGAAATTGTCCAATATCGTGACTTTATCAAATTTGTCATGTTATTTATTTGACACCTATTTCAGACCATATAGAGATTTAACAAGCTGACATACTTTCTTATCCTTACGTGGAACTACGTAAATATCATGTTGTTCCATGTGTATCTCTTTGTTTTGTTCTCTACTTATAAAATCTATCGTTACATCCATTTGATAATGTTTGAGCTTGTATATCTAATTTATAGCCATTAACATTCAAATGCATGATATTCTCGTGACTAGAGGATATGTGTCAAAATAGTCAAGTTCTTACTTTTGACTATAACCTTTTATGACAAGGCAAGGCTTGTACTTTTTTATAGATCCCTTGCTCTTTAGTTTCTTCTTGAATATAAATTTGTATTCCAATGCTTTAATCCTATGATGGAATTACGCTAGTTCCATATATAGTTTTGCATTATGTACGTATCTTGCTAGTACCGCTTGTTTCTAGTAAAGAGTCAAGGTTTGACATTTCTACTTACAATTCTTCATCTATCATATAATATAGTAAGATAAAACTTCTTATGAATTATGAAAAGGAAATCCATTTTCTTCTAATATTTACAAGTACGGGGATGATTCACAAAAGTAGCAATCCTAGCTCCTAAAGTGGTTAAGCTAGGACCAAGTACAATTGATTGCATCTTCATTGGATATGCTCAACATATTGTCGCATATAGCTTCCTAGTGAACAAATCTTGTCACCTTGTCATTCATATAAAAATGGTGATTGAATCAAGAAATGCACATTTCTTTGAACCAATATTTTTGTACAAAATCAAACAAGAATCTCGTTCCCTAAAAATACACATGATGCAACTAAAGTGGAAACTGATGGGAAAGATAAAAAATCATTGCCAAATGAAGGGTATTGAAGAAAGTATTTTCTTAACTAAGAAGAACCATGAAGAAGTAAAAGGAGGATAACATGTGGTTTATGGTGAGCAAAGACTTTTCCATAAACTTGGTGGTTTATTAAAGTTATAATAAACAAATAAATTCATCATTTCCTTCAACTATGGTTCTTGCGTTTAAATATACCTTTTTGTAGAGGTGAATAAGGAGTCACGACTTAATGGATGATCCATGTACGACTAGATAACTCCTCAAGAGTAGACACATATTCTTCTTAAATATTTGTTATGAGATTGTTAATCTTTTTTATTTACTTGATTCTCAACTTCAATTTTCAGTGTTTACGTGCTTCTAAGGCCTAGTCCTTACTTCAAAGAAAGTATATTTGAAAATACATGTGTAATCATGAATAAAAGTTATGAAACACTTTTTTCTACATTTAGCTTGCATAAATTTTCAGCCACAAATGTTGTTGTGAAATAGCTCTAATGGTACTAAAGTTCTTTCTATAAATTTAAGGTTTGGTAATTTTGACTCAATACATATTTCACATTTCTTTTGAGAATTCAAGTTTAGATTAGGTAATAAGGTGGTGTTTACTTTTTTATTTAACAAAATAAAATTAACATGTCATAACCTATCGTGTTATAAGTTATGTGCGTCAAGCATATACACATAGTCATGACTCTCATGAATTTATCTCTTGTTTACACTTTTGTAGGGACTAAGTCGTTACATTCATCTTAAATAGACCATCACAGAGGCAACCCTTTCCTACATAAATTTTATTTCTTTAGTACGAACATATCAGCTACAAATACCAAACTAAAACCGATCTTGGAAGATGCATGATATTTTTCAGGGTTAGCTCTACCCGGAGGTCATCGTCAGCACTATATGTCAATTACCTTGAACCTTTGAAGTAGCAAAGTTTCTCATATACAATTTTTCTTTATTTTTATCTTTGTATAGTTTTGAACACAGATTTATCAAAGCACATATGAGTGGTTGCTTAAATATATATCTACCATTGCCTTGAATTTTTACTAGGTTGACATTTGGAACCGCTGCCGCCAAGTTCAAATTATCAATACCATTAGACATACGAGTGGACGCATTTAACCTTATCTTGGTTTACATGTGCATTCTTGTTTTTGATAATCCTTTGCACGATATCTATACTTCCCATAGTTGTGACAACCCCCCATTATATTTCAATGTTGTCTTGTTATTGTTGTCGTTGTTGTTGTTAATATCTGGATGTCCTTGCCTTTTTTCATTATTGTTTTGGTTTGACCTCACTTGTTCTACAAAATTTTCCTTGTTTTAATATGATCAACGCTTAGTGGTTTTATCATCCATTTGCTTGTAATCCCCGATAATCAATCTTATAATTACATATTTAAGAATCATTTATTTGCGTCTGTGCTTTATGTAATTCTTGAAATATTTGCACAACGAGGACAGCTTTTCCACGAGTTCACTAACTTATAAAGATGCTACGAGATTCATACCTTCGGCACTTAACTCATAGAGAATCAATTAGTATTGTTGAACTTGTGTCATTAAAGGCTTTGAATCCACTATTTTGAAATCAAATAAACCTGCCAATCATGAAATTTTTGTGTCATCCTCTTTAGTGTTATATATATTCTCAAGTGATTACGCAGTTACTTGGCAGTTGTCATAGTCATTTACACGTTATACAAGAAGGTCTCGAATAGTTTAGAATATAATTCTTACGGAGAAAGATAGCATCTTTCCCAGCATTTATTGTGTTGTATGTCTCATTGTGTGAATTAGTTCTCATTTCTAGTGGATCTACTTTCAGAATTTTTTTCAAGTTTAGAGTGGTTAGATACAATAACATCTTTTGTCGCCACTTCTTGTAGCAAGAACCATTGGACTTCTTTGGCATGTTGATTGGTTCAATGGGTGCGACTACACTAATCCTTGTTATTAAATCTATTTTCAAGTTGTCACCTATCTTAATTTATCTTTATTTATATTAGAAATGTTTTCTATATTTTCTATATAAAATAATGTGAAGTTAGTAAGCAAATTATTTGTGGTATGTATGCACAAGCTCATGATGCTATATTAAGAATAAAAATATAAAAATTTGTATTTTCTTGTACTGTATACACATATTTAGAAATTATGCCAAATGTTTATTAAAAATAATAAGCATTTTTTGGTTTATAATACATGAATTATAGATACTTTATCTTCTTGTAAAAATTTATGGAAAATCATAAGAAAAAAATTAAAAGTAACAAAATAGAAGAAGTTGATTTCAGGAAAAAAAATATTTTTTATCGAGATTCGAACATGAATTCACATCTTTAAGGTATTTAGTTCACATATTGGTATCTTACGTATATTTGATTTCAACATCTAAGATACAACAATAATTTATCTAAATAAGTGGAAATTTAAAATTTAAAATTAAACTTAACAATGCTGAAAAATTCTCATTCTTGTTTTTATTATTGGTGATTTAAAAAAAGTTGATAATAAAATAAGTTTATGATCATATATTTATAGGTACGAGATATTTATTAAAAAGAAAGAAAAAATAATCAAGCAGAGAAATATTATTTCCATAAAATACAAAATAAAAATAGATCTTCATATTTTTTTTTTAAAACATGACAGTTTAAAAAAGAGCCAATTAGAGATTAATGCCTATTAAAAAACTTATTTAAAAAAAGGTGCCTAGAATAAGATTTTTTATAGAAAAATGCCTCATCCCAAACTACCCTTATAATTAACAATTAAAAAAAAGAAAGTAGAAAAAAAACAAAACAAAAACTAATAATCACACGCGCGCGTCCGTGAAATTTTTTTAAAATCGTCATAACTAATTCTAAAAAAATCCAAAAAATAAAAAAATTATATATTTGGATAAAACAAATTAATATTTACGTCTATGATTTTTTTCAGAATTTTTTGAATTTTTTGAATTTTTGAATTTTTTTGAATTTTTTAATTCGCAGAAAATGGAATTCCATGTTTTAAACATGGAATTCCATGTTTAAAACACGGAAACATGGAATTCCATGTTTAAAACATGGAATTCCATGTTTTGATATAAGGAATTTGTTTTCCGCAGACACGAAATTAACTGTTTAAAACATGGAATTCCATGTTTAAAACATGGAATTCCATGTTTTGCGAATTAAAAAATTAAAAAAAAATCAAAAAAATCAAAAAATTCAGAAAATTTCGAAAAAAATCATAGACGTAAATATTAATTTGAATTATCCAAATATGATTTTTTTCGATTTTTTTGATTTTTTTTGAATTAGTTATGGCGATTTTAAAAAAATTTCACGGACGCGCGCGTGTGATGAAATTAGTAGTAGGTGGTGGTGGTGGTGGTGGAGGTGGTGATGGTTGTGGTGATGGTTGTGGTGGTTGTAGTGGTGATGGTGGTGGTTATGATGGTGGAGGCGGTGATGGTGATGGTGGTAGTGGTGGTGGTGGTGGTGGTGGTGGAAATACCCTATTATTTGTTTAAGATTTAAAAATAAATATTGTATTAAAAATAAAATGATATATTTAATAATAAGGATAGTATAGGTATAAAAAATATAAAGGGGATGTTTTCTATAAATAATTGTTCTATTAGGCATTTATCTCTAAATAAGAAAGTTAGAGGCTTAAAAAAATGTAAGGCATCATTAAGGAGGCATTTATCTCTAATTACCCCTTTAAAGAACCTAATCATTGAAATTTAAAATATTAATTTCAAAAAATTAGTTTTTTTGAGAATTTAATATTTATTTAATATTAAATGATTTTAATTGTATAGCAATGTTTGGTTACTTTTCAATATATAAAGAATACAAATTTAATCTGACTTTCGAGTTATTTTGAGTTATTAGATAGGGTAAGACTTCCGATAAGTTAAAGTTAATCTAAAAGACAATTAAGTAATAAAGTGGTTTTTGATTTTATTTCTTTCTCTCTCTTTGAAGTCTCATAATGCGGCCACGCAATTATCATAAACGTTGTCATATAATAGAATTCCATTATAGTGATCCAAGTCGGTTGCTGCTATAGTTAGGCCAATTTCATGAATTTCTTGTTACCTTTTAATGATGTATGACATAAAGTTGACTACAAATTATCACCATCAATGAAATTACAACGACTCCATCTGTATATTTCAATACTGTATTGAACGGCTCAGATCAGATGATTTTGAGTGTGACATTTCCCTAACATGATAATGTTCTTGATAGATAGATAAATAGATATATTCTCTTGAATATGATATGATAGAAGAACATGAACTATACGTCTCTCCCTTGACATTTCCTCACTTTTTTGCCGTTAAATGAGTTGATAGCATTCCTATTTTTCTTTGTTTTCTCTTTTCTTTCATGTCGAATAATATTTCAATATGATATTGTGACTTAATCATGCGTTCGAAAATTCTTGGCAAATTGTGTTCCTCTTAGTTGGTAACAGCTTTCGTTTGTTGTTTTTCTATTTTGAGAATACACATTTTAACTTATAAGATTATTAAAATCCTTGGCAAAGTCCTTTCGTGCAAAACAATGGTTAGTGGGTTTGGTTGGGACGGGTGTTGGAGTTTTGCCATGGTTGGTAATTGGTTAGTTTGAATGGCGGATCCGGATTCAGAATTTTTTTTTTAATTAGAGTTATAAATTTAGGTAAAAACTTCCTCTAAAATTGGATAATCAAATATTTATTTGTTTTTTAGTCAAAAAAATTACATTGATCACAAAAGATTATAATAAATCTAATAATAGATTTTTCTGGAAAAGAAGATATCAATATGTAAGTTTGAAAATTTCCCTTACTTACTATTTTTAATATTTATTTTTAATAATGGTGATGCATTTATACATGTTTAAATTTCATGCACTAGATTATCTACTTAACCTATAATTATACCAGCAACAAAATATATATAAGAATTAGCATTCCAAAGTATATATATATTAGTTTTAAATTTGTCTAAACTAATAGGAGACCAATTAATACAAAAAAATGTAATTAATTGAAATTTAATTACTAGATTTTTTGAATTCATTATATTTTGTCCTCTTTTTTTTCTAAGATTTTGTCGATTTAAAACCACAATTTTTTTACAATTTATAATAAACCATCATCATTATCTTTAAAAGCATTTTTTATAATATTTTAGCGTCAGATACTGATCCTTTGAAAATAAACACATCATTTTTCTTTCTGTCATAATGACTACCAATTTGTCACTATTTTCTATCATTGGTACCCCTGAGCTAAAATATTCAACCAAGTGTTCCAAGTAAAAGGACACTATAAAGGTGAATCCTTAGTATATAGAAAGTTGGGTGGAGATGTCGTCCAAACTGCTCTAACCTAATCACATAGGAATAATAGATGTTCAATAGATTCGGAAGCATTTCCACATATTTTACAACTAGAACAAATGATCAATTTCTTGTTATATATGTTCTCATTAGTAGGTAATCCATTTTTACATGCTTTCCAAATGAAATTCCTAACCATTGGATGAGACTTTAAGCTCCTAAATGTATTTTCATACTTTATTAGAAGTGGAGTAAGAGAAATTACCGTCAACATTATTTTCATTTTCTCATCTACTAACTTCCTAAGGTTCCCACAAGCTTCCTTAACAGTAACACCCCTAGATGAAGAAGAGATCCATACTGGTATGTCTTTGTAATTAGGAGTTATATGGATCTTTCTTATGGTTGCTACAACTATAGGGGTAAAATATAGATTAAGAGTATCAACATTCCATGTAGTTCCCTCTTTATTAAAAGATCTCTTACTAAATTTGGGCAAGGGCCAGAAGGTTTATTTAGTTATCTAATGTATGGTACACAATATGAGTCCCAAACACTGACTTTATTCCCATTTCCTATATTCCAAACTAAATTAGAAGAAAAAACATCTTTGCCAGCCATACAAATCTCCCAACACAATGAGCAATTATTACCAATCTTAGCTTATATAAAATTAGAATTAGGGAAATACTTTACCTTAACCATTTTGTAAAGAATTGACTCAAGTTTCAAGCAAAGTTTCCAATCTTAAGAAGCAATTAAAGATAAGTCATTGCAATGGAAATCTATGAATCCCAAACCACCTTCATATTTATATTTTAATAATATTAGACCAACTAACACAATGAGTTATAGCGTGTCCCATATTACCCTATAAAAATCAGCCACCATATAAGCAATATGATTGGTAACTTACTTTGGGATTCAAAAGACATATAGGATATGAATGTGTATAACATTAATGATATCTTTAATTAATAAGAACTTCTTTAAAACAAGAGGATATTTATATCATAACCATTAATTATAATAACTAGATACGTGTTATTAAATTAGTTAGTTTAGTTTATTGATTTTCAAACATATGGTGGATGTCATTATCTAATTGGCTAGTAAGAATATTAGTCAATTCAATAATCGATGGAATAACTTTTCCAATAAATTTTGTACAATTTTTATTTGAAACAAAAATAAATTTTGACAAATTCGTAACTCAAAATGGATTGATTTTAATCAAGAAATAAAAAGGTGGATTGCATTTTTTTTTATCATAACATGGTTACATATATTATACTTACATAACACTATAATTATCGGGTTGAGTAACAAAACCCGAAAAATTAAAGATACAAGGAAAGAAAATACAAGAAAATTATATATGGACAATTTTAAGAATATGAGGGGGAGAAAACCAACTATCAAACAAGAACATACCAAGGAAAGAGACTCGAACAAAACTAATACAATTTTAAAAGTATATTAGAATCTAACGGTTAGATCCATGATAAAATAGAATCGGGCGCCTTCATACCATCATTAATAAGTAATGTCGGACTAACAAAGTTTGTCCAATATCCACCAGCCACCTCTGTTCATCTTAGCTAGACCAACTCAATACTCTAACAACATTAGAGGAAAACCATCTACAGATGAACAAAAACCACATGTTAATGTCTCTTCTACTATCACTCGTCATTCAAGAAAAGAACAATAATAAATGTCAAGGAGAAACAATCATGATAAATACGCAAAACACTAAAGTGCACCCTCAAATACGATGAAAAACATAACAAGCGACCTAAACCACCGTAAAACTAGCTCCCACATTTAACCACCTCCACAAATCATAAAGTAGAATGAACCTAACACAAATGACAACTGGCACATGCAACTGACAAGTGAACCAAAAAAACACATGTATCCAACACCTCTGAGACCATTTAACACACAAGAACTCCCCATGTCTGTAAAACTACACTCACCGGTCTTGGACAAAAACGACCAGTTGAATTGGAGGGATAAAGAAGTAATATCAGGAAGTTAATCACCATTCATTCACAATGAGTAAAATATTACACAAAAAAATGAATTAATACTAACAAACAAATCAACAATAACATCCAAATCCGTTACACACTTACTTCCCAATAAAAGTGAAAACCCTAAATAAATGATAGAATTTTTTCCCGATTATTGACAAAACCATTTCCATTTTAACATTAGGAGATAGGAACAAACTTAATCCAACCATCTTCACAATTGAAAACAAAAACAACTACAACCTAAGCATCTTCACATTGTAAGACAACAACTACAACTTGACTATCTTCAAATTAGAAGGGAAAGGTGGAATCACCACCTAGTGATATCGAGCTCAAGGCATTTGTTGTGGCATCTAGTGAAGAAAGAATCAACGCCTAAGTGATTAAGATTGTTGAGAAAGGGCTTACACCATAGCAAGTATTCACATAAGCTATCTCAAAGAAGAGTGTGCGTGTAGACGCTGAGATCAAGAATATGGCTCATATTGAGAGATTTCTAAAGAATGTTGAAAAGAAGCTACCATCTAAGCTTCAAGATCCTAGAGGTTTTAAACTCCCTTTCCTAATCGATGGTAAGCTTAGTGTCAAAGTGACGTGTGATGCGGGTTCGAGTGTGAACCTTATTCCTAATCCATGTTCGAGAAGCTTGGCATCAAGAAAGCATAGAAAGCATCCGTAAATTTACAATTTGCGGATAGCTCGACATCAAAGACATGGGGAATCATGGACGACGTTCTTATCCAAATTGGTAAGTAGACTATCCCTACTGACTTTGCTATTCTTGATTATAAGGTAGATAAGCAGGTTCCTATCATACCCTAAAGTTCATTCTTGGCCACGAGTTGAAGCGTCATAAATTTTCAAGAGGGAATGATGACCCTCCGCACGATACAGTCCCGGTCATTCATATTGACACCCAAGAGGTCAAGAAGAAGTTCCACACCAAACTTATGAAGAGTATAGCTCAAGGTGAGTTTGTGGTCGGCAACGAAGTCGCATGGAAGGCCCTCAAACCAAAAAACAAGCTACACAGTCTTAAGAATGTGTGGATGGGACCGTTTGTAGTTACTTGAGTAGTTTCAGCAAAAGTAATTGAAATACAATCCAAGAGAGGTCTCAAGCTCCATAAGGCCGATGTTCATGGCCTCACCCACAGATAAGGAGGCTACATACTCAAAAAGTAGAAGAGGTAACAAGTTAAACTTTAAACGCCGGTAAAACAAAAGTGCTTTCCGGGAGACAACCAGAATTTTTTTCATATTTGTATGTTTTATTTTTTGTTTTAGAATATTTTTTTAATAAATATTGCAGTAAGGTAGAATTGTTTTTGACGTTTATGTAACAAAGAAGATTAGTTTGGGTGAATAAAATTGCAAAAAATCTATCCGCACTACTACAGACCGGCTAGCAGGCCGCACCAGCAACATGTCGGTACACCTAAAGGGGTCATGACAATCTATGCCACTGTCCAATAAAGAATGTCGCGAAGCTCTGTCCGACAATCCTATTTTATAGGCGGCATACCGGTCCCAGTCCGTGTCAACATTCACGAAAGAGGGTCATGACGGTTGAGGTCTAAAACATTGAAGACTTTGAATGGAAAGCCTGCCCCATAGGCAGCATGTCGGTGCGTAATGCAGACATCTCATGAAGAAAAGGTTAGAATCAATCAACTCCTAAACCTTAAGCCTTCTTCTTCTCCAAGCTCCCAGACCCCATTAAAGAATCACTAAACCTTCACCTCACATAAAAAACACAAAATCTCCATAAATTGACATCCAAATCCTTCCCTGCACTCCTATAAATAGTATTTACCAACACAAATCATTCCAAAACACCTAGAATCCAAGAATCAAATTAAAAAATCCCCAAATCCTTTTTCTAAAATTTCTCAAACCCATATTATCCAGAAAGATTTCATCATACCCACATAAAGAATCATCATCCTTACACCTTTCCTAACCCAAATAAATCTATCTATAATCAATGGGTAGTCCAAGAGTGTTTAAATCTTTGAGTTGGAGGTCAAAATGGATGACAAAAATAATGGAGAGACTATCTAGTGTTAGGGAAATGAAGAAGAATCAAAGTAAGGTAGTCAGTGAGATTAAGAAGAAAACAAGTGAAAAGTGTGCAAGTTTGGGAACAAAGAAAAAGGGTAATTCGAATCAAGCAAGTAGCGAGGAACAAGTTATGGTTAATTTAAATCTTCAACAAACAAAAATTTCAAAGAGAGGACACCACAACCTCTCCATGTAAAGATTCCTACACCCAAGATGAATGAAGCTTCTAAATCCGTATTAGTTATCGAAAAAGTGTATATTCCCGGATTAATCCATCTCATGAGAGAAAATTCAAGAAGGAAGTTGGATAAGGAGAATACAAGAGATCTATAGAAATGAGTGAGAGATTGGTATGGACCACATTCATGATGATGCGTTCAAGATTATGCATTGAGATAATATATAGTTCTATATAGGAATATTTAGCTGAGATAGTGAAGGTAGAGTTCTAGTTAGAGGAAAGTTAGTTCCTTTCATATTTGAAGATAACCGTAATCACATAGAGTTCAAGAAATTTGTTGGACCATGCAAATACCAAGAAGTGGTTAAGAATATCAACACTTTTGATTAGGATCTACTTTATGAACATGTTTTGAGTCGACGGTTAGTGCAAAAACATAATGGAAAGTTGAAGACGCCATGACTTTACGAGAGTCTTCAACCTGATGCGAAGATATGACACTACTTGCTCACACCAAATGTTTGGGAAAGCACTCGTACCTCAGAAGTAAGTAAAAGTTTTCACTCTTTTTGAATTTTGTTTTACAAGAGGAGGAAGTAGATTAGCGCAAGTAATCTTTGATGAGATTATGCGATTAACGACCAAACTGAAAACACTTTTCAACCTGAAATACCCATCGACGATTAAAATCCTACTAACGAAAGTTGGGGTAGAATGTGGTGAAAAGGATAGATTCATGTATAGCATAAGCAACAAGGAGAAGCTGCGAAGATTCCTCATAAGGTAGACACTTATCGTGTCCGAGAGTTGTATTTGAGCGAAAAGGATCTTGCATGGCGAGAAAAGCTCGATGAGCGATTAAATCAAGTACAAGTAGCTCAAACTTTCTCAGCCGATGATGTGGCACAAATCAAAGCAAATCAAGTGCACATCATGTCACTTTTGGAGCAAATAAGTCGCGATATCACAAAAGATCCACCACAATTATGTTGGGTATCGATCACTGGAGGCAATAGCCTCGAGAGTATGTTTTCTATCTTCCTTACCATTTATGTACTTGCCATATATGTCTTAGTTTTTTATTTTTATTGAGTTTGTTTTGAGTCATAGGGTCACGACTCATTTTTCAGTTTAGGATGTGGGGATTCGTTGTCCCTCATCTCCATTTTTTGATATTTATTGCTTTTTAGGAAGCAATTAAAAATTTAAGCTACTTAATGATAGTAATTAATTTGTTTATAAGCTAGTTATTTTGTATGCTTTGAAATATGAACATAAAAGCACACCTTAAAAGTAAAATAAGGATTAGTAAGAATGCGGTAGACGTAAGTTTGATCTTAGGGAGCCTTAAGGGGTGTGTAGGCAGTGAGATCGAGCTAGTGGGTAAACCCATTTAATGAACATGTTATAGGTGAGAAAGTAATGAAATTTCATAGTTTAAAACTGATTAAGGCAGTTCTTTGATAAGCCCCTCGTTTCCTTTTAGCTTGCTCTCCCACTTTGATGATATATCATCCTTCTTAGCCCCTTCTAGCCTTTCTAAAGTCTTTTTATTAGCCACATTATAAGCCATACCCATTAGTTTATAGGACGCTTCCATATGACCTGCACTCGAATCGTGATGCCAAGACAGTCGTTTTAGAGTTTGAGTTTGGGGTGGTGGGTTTGATTTATTTTAAACATTATTGGGTTAGGTACTTTCAAGCTTATGTATTATTCCCTTGATGGTGATTTACATGTGATGTCTCCCTATTTGTGATATAATAATATAGGTTGGAGACATCATTTTAGGTGTAATTGATTAATTAGTTAGGGATTTTTACCCGGTATTTGATAATTTCTTAATTCATACCTTGATTTGATGATTTATTACTTTTAGAGCATATTTGGCTTAATTTGTGTGTTAATGTGAAGATCTTAAGGTTTATGTAATATATTTAGATGCCAAATAAATTCTAAGAAGTTAAGGAAAGAAGATATGGAAGGATCAAGAGATAAAAGGAAGTAAAGTGGAATTAGTAAAGGAAAAGCTGCCAAATAAATCTGAATTTTTCAGCTACGTCCACTAAAGTGAAGATAACTTAAAATCGGCTACTAATTTGGATGATACTTTAAATATTTAAATAGATCTTTTTGTCGCGTCGTTTCAATATAAAATGGGCGAAAATTGGTCCAATTACAAAGGAGATATGATAAAAAAAAGTGAGCAATGTTTATCATCTCCGATATTTTAAAAAACGAATTTGAGTTGGACTTGGACTCAAATTACTTAGCTTCTACTCCAATATTTCTACCTAGGGTCTTCTAAACACCTCTAAATACACCCTCTTATCATTGTAAACATGTCCTTGCTTAATTATTAGTCCTTGGTATCAAGAAACATCATCAAGAGAAGCAAGTTGACCGTATGTGTCATTTTTTTAGTTTATTTCTTTCCAACATGAACTAAATTTCCCATAGCTTGGGTTCTGCATATGTATGATCTTTGAATTCTATTTTCTTCTGTCTAAGTTTGTTTGGGAAAAACCATTTTAAATTGATTCTAGCTTCTTAATATTTATATTTGTTTTATGTGCTTTGATTTATTGACCATAGTTCTTGCTAGTGCACGAGTATAGACTACCCCATTAATAACAGTTGGATGGTCACTCGGAAGGGGTGTCTAATTGTTGAAACACCACATAAACATCTAGTGCGCGGTAGTGATCCAGAAGGGTATGCCTAACTAGATAGTCATTAGGGTTTGAGATTTAACCACCGATCATTGCGCAGGGTCCCCTTACCCAAGTCCCCTGGTAATTGTTAGGTCGCCACCAAAGTCCACCCCGAAGGGGGTTAGGAGGAATATAGAATCCTGGCTACTTACTTTAAGAGCTTTAATCACCCTTATAACTAGTAGAAGAAATAGAAGGATAAGTGCGTACAAGCAAACCTAAGCTATATTTCTCATCTTATTCTTACATCATTATTTTAATTGCATTAGTCTTTAGTTTAATCAATCTTTCCACAATTCTTCTTATTTACTTTTAGTGTCTTTTAATTCATTGAACTAATTCTTACTATAGTTTCTTGTAATCCATTCGTATAACACATTAAGTCCCTGAGAACGAATCTAACTTATCATTAAAACTTGTGTACGACATGTGATACTTGCAGTGAGTAACGTGATTGGTTAACTACTTGGTTAGTCAATGCCTCTTGACTTATTGACTCGTAACAAGCGCATATAGCCAAAATCTCAATTAAATCCCCATCTTGGGCGATAATCTAACTACTATTACTATACTATACTTAATTAGGGCATGAATAGCTTAAAGGCATAATAATATAATCAACCAGAATTAAGGACACTTTATATAAATATGGAAGATATCCCAAATACTAATCTTCAGTTAATTTACTTAGGTTCATACACTATGCAATTATCAAGCACAAACTAGTTTAGCTCATATTAAAATACTGAAAAGAAATAATTAAAACCAAGGAATTCGTTATTAAACCTAATCACCTAAATATATTTCTTTAAGATAAATGGTGAAACGGACTTTGGATTATTAGGAATTGTGAAGTTGAGGTTGAAAGCCCTTTCTCCTTCTCTTCCTCAGCTCCCAGGCATATTAGCTTCTCTCTAATATGACTTGTGTTTGTCTTCCAGCTAATAAAAGGTATTTATTAGCGGTCTAGGTCGTTTTTAGGTCATATGGGCCCTTTTTGTAGGTCCAAAAGGCCCAACCCGTTTTATGAATGTGGTCTGCTTTTAGTCACTATGGTAGAATTGCCATAACTTTTGTGTCTCAACTCTGAATTGACCACCGTTTCTTCTAAAATGACCATGGATTGACGATATTTCCAACTAAAAATGAATCGGGTCAAAACTGCTTGCCAATTTTTTGTAGTGATAAACAAGTCACATCATCTTTCCATAAATTTCTCAAATGCTTCCAAACTTGACTTTTTCCTCTATCTATGCCTTGACTTCGGTTTGTATTTGACTTTCTTGACATCTCTATCTCCTATTGGGATTCCATGTCATCTATGTACCTAAAATCTACACACTCAACATACGATTAAAGCTTAAAATACTCTAAAAATAGTAATAAGTCCAAATTGAGACAAGAAAGTGAGAAACATCAAAGATTAGGGAATAATCCCTCTATTAAGTACATTAATCACCCAAAAATATTTCTCGAGAGACAATTATTCTATCACAAAAGACGAGACATCAAGACCCTCAACTCAAAGTATTGTCGTCCCGACAAAATAAAACTAAAGACTAGTAGGGAATCTTAATCAAGCTAATTAAAAAGAAGAAGGAGAATAAGATAAAAATAAACGAAATTAAAGAAACTACATAACAAGTTTTATATAGTGATGTACAAGAATTAATACACAATACACATAATATAAATACAATCAACAAATTCTGAATTCAAGATCAAATTAATTTTGCCATGCAAGAAGGAGCCGTTTTCACTTAGTTCTAAATGGCGGCTATAGGGTGTTTGTTGGTCATCTCTAGCATCTAATGGTCCACCTAGCTATTCCATAATTGGTCAACTTTCACTCAACCATGTAGCTAATAATCCTACGGTCTTTTCAGTTATAACGTAGGCTTGGGGACAATATGGTATGTATATTTGGGATAATTAAAAGTAAGCTTTTGGCTATCTCCCCACTAACCATCAACACATCTCCCTAGAGCTTGAGTTTACACTCAAATACTTTCTCACTCAACCCAATTTAATGCTCGTGATTAGCATCTCCAATTAACCCAATAGCATCTCATGATGATTTCCAAAACATTTCGCTTAGCTGGTTACTTTATTTTCATTCTTTTCACTATATTCACTTCATTTTTGTAAGATACCCATGACATTCGTTTTGATGTGAGTTGTCACGTCTCTTATTATCTATTTGTTTTTATTTTATTTTTATAACTATTTTTTTACAAAGACCCTCGGAAAGGGTTACAAGTAACACAACATCAAACTCGTGCACAAATAAACGCATAAAATTTCCATCCAATGTAATATCCCCAAAGATGAAACCCATCACCCCAAACTCAAGCTCTAGAGACAACAAGCCTCAAGGTTGCGATTCAAGTGCGGGTCATATGGAAAGTCCTATAAACTAAGGGATTTGGCTTATATCGTGGAGACAAAAGAAGGCTACATTCTAGAAAGGGGGCTAAGACGGATAAATTATTAAATTTTAATTGGGTTAGAAATATAAAGTCTTCAAGTGTCTATGAAAGAACCGCCTTAATAATTTTCTTAACTACTAGGTCTCGCTATTGTTTCACTTTACTACCTAGACTAGACGGGTTATCAACTAGTTCAGACCTCACGTTCTACATACCACTTAAGGTTTCCTAAGATTCAACTTGACTTCTAGGCATTTCTCATTAATCTATTCTATCCTTTATTCAGTATTTTCTTGTAAATTATACTAAACACATTGCGATATCATTCAAGTCCACACTATTTACTATCATTAACTTGCTAGACTTATGCTTAATAAGTACATTCACTACATCCTACATCATCCCTAGTCTATTTTTTTTTGAATTTTATCGTTTTTTAGAAAGCAAGTAAAACAAATAAACGAAAATGAGAATAAAGAGTACTCCACCCCCAACTCAAATCTGAGTTGTGTCAACACGACTCATAAAAAGACTCTAACACAATAAAAATTTAACTATTATACACTAAAACAATTAATATCAATTAGGAAGAAGGTTTATAAAACGTTTCGCGGCCATCTCACATTTCCTCGAACTCGCGCTCAGAAGGAGTCTCATGATCTTCCCTGATTTTCACCTTGATCTCATCAATTGCAGGCGCTAGCCTAAGTTGGTACATGTCACTTTAATTATGCTTATATTCTAACTTTGTAATCTTATTCATTAGTGACACTAACCATGTTGGAATATCAGGTTCAAAACTAAGCATGCCTTCTTGCGGAGTTGAGGAAGAATTCCGATATTTAACAATTTTTCTTTCCTCTATTCTATGGCCGGAATTTTCTTTCTCATGTTATACTTGTCTTGTTGTGTTGGTACCTCATGCTTTTGTTTCTTCTCAATTGGTTCATCGATGAGGATTGGTTTTTATATTGTCGCCGCAGGTACTTTCTTCTTCTTCCCCATGAATTGTCTCTTCCCCTTGAACTCCAATGCATCTGTTCTTCTCGTCATCTTCACCCACCCACAACTCAAGATGCACCAAGTATGAATTGAACTTATGAATGGTAGGTTTTTCTTGAGGTTGTTGTATGGAGAAGGCTTTTATGATGTTATGATGGAGGTTCATGAAGAACAAGGGAAGGAATTGAGGTACTTGTGGGGGAAGGAATTTAAAAAAATTTGATGGTCTTTGGTGTTTTATGGTTTTATGGAATGGATTTAGTGAAGTTAATGTGTTTGTGATGGTTGAATGGAAGATTTGATGGTGTTTTGGTGTGTTATTGAAGGTTAGATCAAGCTTTCTTGGTGTATAACGGAGTTTAGGCCTAATATGTTTGTTTTTGTGAAGTTGGAGAAGGTAGAATTAGGGTTCCTCGATTTTAGAGACCCTAAGGTCTCACTTTCATGTTCTTGGCCGCCACCACACTGGCAAGCCGGTCTTCTGGCCGGCTAGCCGGCCTTGCATTACGTGTTCCCAGACCATGACACAGTTGGGCACGATCAACAACACGGGCCACACACCAGTATGCCACTAAGTACCGGTATATGTCAATCCTATGCTTCAATATTTTTGACTTTACACCGTGGCGCAAACAGTCGCGACCCTTTTTCCTTCACCGGCATGCCGTCCATGGGCCGGCTAGCCAGTCAAAATTTGGTAACTTGTTGAATTGGAGACCGTCGCGACCCTTTGACGCGAGTGTCGACACGGTCCAGGACGGGTATGCCACCTAGGGGGTCGGCTAGCCGGTTGAGCTTTGCAAAATTACTGACGTTGGACTATGATAGAACCTTCGTGAACCGTATGAGGGTGGCAATATGTCGGCCGTGGGACCGGTATACCATCCATGGCTGCTGTTGTTTTGATATGATTCTCCAAATCACCCAAAACTCATGATTACACCTACCTACACAACAAAATACTAATCCTTCCTCTCCCATTAGTTGTAATATACACTAAGACGTAATATTTGTTGTGTTTTATTTGTATAAACCAGTAAAACAATATAGAAAATAATGAAAAAATAAAATAAAAGTAAATAAATAAATAACTTTACTTGTCGAGGCTCGGATTGGATCCGATGTCTTTAAGGTATATAGGCCACGTACAGGTGTCTTACGTTTGCTGGCTTCAACCTCCAGGATACAACGACAAAACTATTCAAAAGAAACTAACGCACAAATTCTTAAGAATTTCAACGAACTTAATAAAGTTGCTTCTTTCTATCTCTATCTTATAATTTTAATGCTTGATGCTTTAAAAAATAGAGTCACGCCCTCGTATGGCCCTCTAACTTTCCCCAAAGTGCATGAACCTCCCCTGATCTTACATTTTACCCTTTTAGGCCCCTGATGAACCCATTTTGTGACATCGTTAGCCCTTTCTCTATTTTTTTGTCAGTTGACCGTTAGTCAACGCCACGTGGCGCCATATCACCGCCACCTCACCCAGCCAACAGTCTTCATCATCATCGTCCCTAACTAAAAAAACCTTTGAATGTTTGAATGCTTCAAACCTTTAACAATGGAGGAAAACTAAAATCGAAACAATTGAGGAAAACACAATCTAAGATTAACACAATGGAGGAACTATCGTATGGGTCTATATAACACAATCTTTGTTAATATGTATCTAAGATTAACACAATGGAGGAATCCAGTAGAAAAGATAAGTCTAAATCATCCATTTCGCAAATGTCTTCCATTTGATCACGAGCATTCATCTGAGAAACAACAAAATCTGATTGTAAGGGATATGGTGGAAGCATCTGGATCGAAGAGATTGCAAATCTTGAATACCCGAATCACAATAAGAAAATAAGGCCTCACCATTGTGAACCCATAAGTACAATTCTTTGCCCCATAAGCACAATTGTTTACCCCATATATACCATTCTCTCCACACCTAAAAGATCTGTGTTAAAGAACAAAGATAGACAGTCAAGGGAATCATGAAAGCTTGGTTCGGTCATGAATGGGTCGGAAGAAGATATTGTTGGCGCCTCTTGATCAGGTTTATAAATTACCAGCTCTTGTGTTGCTTGTGAGGCCTCCGTGGGATTAAACGCACTCGATCTCGATGATTTCCCATAGTAATTATACTTTTGAGTGCTCTTCATGAGTACTCTACAATTTACACTTATTAAACTCAGCGAGAATCAGAAATCACGATATAACCCAAAAAAACTGAAAACTAACGGTTAACTCATTTTGTTTTCTTCTCCGAGCTTTTAGAGGATTTGGTTATAGAAATTTAATATTGATGGGAGATTGATGTGTGAAATAGCTCCGTTGTAGATTTGGTTTGATTTTCTGTAAAAATAAAGCCATTGATTGAAGAAGAAGAAGAAGAAGAATTAAAATAAAAAATAAAAAAATGACTGTGTAATTTGTTGGTAACGTTATGCAGATGTGGCGGTGAGGTGGCGGTGTCATCGCGCCAAGTAGCGTTGACTAACGGCCAACTGACAGAAAATTGAAAAAAGGGCTAACAGTGTCACAAAATGGATTCATCAAGGGCATTAAAGGTAAAATGTAAGATCAGGGGCGGTTCGTGCACTTTGGGGAAAGTTAGAGGGCCATACGAGGGCTTTACCCTAAAAAATATGGATGAAGAAAATGGTTTAGTTGGTCAACTATTTATAGAAGATGAAAGGTGGCTTGCCAAAGTTTGTGATATTTCATTTGGAGACATGTTGTATTAATATAAGATACAAAGTTTACTTAATAAAATCCAAAGCTTGGGTTGGTACAGAAGGTATGAACCTAAGGCCCAAAATCCCAATAAGGCTGATGGTCTAGGTTTGACCTCACTAGGTCCTTTTTTTAAAATTTATTTTCTTTGCTTTATAACAAAAAGAAATAAAAATAACATGTATTATTATTTTTTTCTTATAATTTCTCCAAATTACATGACTCAATTTCTCATTCAATTTCAAATGATTTTAACCAAGTGAATATATTACGTTAATCTTTACAACTTGAATAAACATTTTAATATCTGAATCATTTCATTAAATTGAGTCACCGACTAACATCATAAACATGGTCAACACTTGGGTAGAATCCCATTTGTCTAACAAAATTAAAGCACAAAACTTAAGATAATAGACTATGAAAGCAATAAACTAGTCTACAAATGGGTTTACATCCTTAAATGGATTTTGTTTAATGTCGTTAAGCTCGACGGGTTACGTCGAAGGTCATTTCTTTCTAACATAACTCCCTAGCAGTGAGTGAGGTTATCAACATCTACCTCACGCAATTTGCATCCCTTGGCTTTCACTTCTACCAACTTTCCAGAGATAACCTCATGACCATAAATGGTCCTATCTAAGCTTTTTTTGTTCTTGCGTGATTTCGCTGGAGGATTGGGCTTTTTTGATGCGACCTCTTCGCCTACCCTGAACTCCTTCTTTTCTCTTTCTCCTGTGGGTTCTCTCAGGTCATCTTAGCACGTTTCTTAGTTCTCTTCAAGTGGGCAAGGAGTGGGACCCCTTCAATATTCAGAGGGGTGGTTTCTTTCTTACCTCTTTCTCCTCTAAACCTAAGGTTGCCATAACCTTGGTTGGTTCTTACTCCACTTAATCATTGTCATCGGTAAGGAAGCAATATCTCAGAGAACTGGGAAACTTCATCGCTCTGGACACATTAAACTTTTCCTCCTCGTCTTGAACTCGCATGATCAATTCACCATTCTCTACATCGCTTAATGTACGCCACGTGGCTAATAATGGTCACCCCAATTTGATTGACATAATTTATCCGCATTGTAGTCAAGAATAATGAAATCACAAGGAATCATAAATTTACCAACTACATCTTCAATCTTTCCTTCAACATTGACATCTTACACAAGCGGACCTTGTGGTTCTTTCTCTTTCTAACCTCAGTTTTTTCTCAACCACTAAGGGAGGGGGTAGATGTTTCCCAATCTGTAGTGTTATTGCCTTACATGATTCGTTACTCCCTGTATTTTCTGTATTGCTTGGGAGAATACCTTGACTTTGAACATTTAGAACGTTGGAGATTTGAGACTTTTGATTCTCCAAAATTTTCATGATGCTGAATGAGAATTCATTGTTTCTTCTATTTTTGGTTGACTTCTCAGTTAATACTGCCATAAACTGGTTCAAAGTAATCGTTAAATCGTTTGAAGTAATTGCACCTTCTTGTGGGC
The DNA here is from genome assembly GCA_029959085.1 of Nemophila menziesii. NCBI lineage: Eukaryota > Viridiplantae > Streptophyta > Magnoliopsida > Boraginales > Hydrophyllaceae > Nemophila > Nemophila menziesii. The sequence continues at coordinate 316,100 of JARWIR010000139.1, read as the reverse complement.
GGTTAGGGAGGGCCTTCTGAGTAAGAGAATCTGCATAAGCATCATATCCAGAATTTTGAGGAGCTTGAACTCCTTGATAATGATTTTGAGGTCTGGCTGGGTAATTATTCCCTTAGGACCTTGCTTGATAGTTTCCTGGATTAGCAGTCCCTTAAGGATTAGACCATTGCATGCCCGAATGATTTCTGTTTTGAATACCATAACCTTGACCACCTTAAGAATGGTTCCCTCGGTTGTTGATGAAAAATACAGATTCTGGATTGTTGGGACAATCTTCCCATATATATTCACTTTCCACACAACTGGGGAATCCTTCAGGTTCTTGTACAACATTAACACTCGCTTGATTGTTGGATACGGATAATTGTTTAATCTTGTTCTTTAGAGCGGTAATCTTAGCATTCAAAGTTGTTGTTGTATCAACATCTAGAGTACCTCTATCAAAAACTCAAACTAGTGCTCTTGATGGTTGCCAACTCATTTCATTCTTCATGATCTGATCCATTATACGTAGTGTGTGATTCACACTTACCATCATAAAATCTCCTCCACACATCGTATCAACATTCTCCTTGGGGGCTTCATCTAAACTACGATAGAAAATCTCCAATTGTAACTCCAATAAATAACCATATAGTGGACACTTTCTTAGTAATGACTGAAAATGAGACCATGCGACCCCTACAACTGCTCCGTGTTCTTGGCAGAATCTTGCCAAACCAAACTGTCCATTCAACCTAACACTTCGAGGATAGTACATATCAACAACGTGGTTTGCAACTGATCCCAAGTATTGATTTCTTCATTTTGTCACCGATCATACCACTCACTAGCTCCTCCTTTAAGGAAAAATGGGAACATAGCAAAATACATTTGTTCCTGAGTAACTCCTTGGGTGATATATGCATCACAGATTTTCATGAACTTGTACATAGCACGAAGGGATCTTCACGAGCGGCCCCACTGTGAAGGCCAAAACTAATAAAATGATTGATCATTCCCGCATCAGACTTGATTTACGGGAGGGTGAGTACCAATCGGTGGTAAACAGAATGGCATGTGCTCGTTCGGATGGATGAGAAAAGTTATACCCCCAGGTGGGACTTGTGCACCCCGATTAGTATTAGGTGGTGGTTGTTCTCTATGAGGACCTTCAACTCTATTATTCCCATTATCTCCTAGTGGAATAACCGCATTTTGTTGAACTATTAGGTTCCCATTTTCATCTGAACCCACCTGAACATTGACATTCATGGATGTCATCTCTTCTCTTGATTTCTTTTCTTCCGTTTCTCTTCGCTTTTGAGCTCGGGTAAATTTCTCGGGATCCAAGAGCATATACAAAACCTATTACTTGGAGAAAAATACAAGCGTAAAATCGAACAAACAACTAAACACCAATAAACTAAAACACAAAAATATAACTAATGTAATCCCCGACAGCGACGCCAAAAACTTGTCGGGTGCTGTAAAAGAGATAAATAATGCATAAAATAAAAGGACTTTAATCACCCGCAAGTGTACGGGGTTCTTTGACAAGTAATATTAATTAGTAAGTAAAGGGTTTTCCTTCTTAGGGATTAGCAAAGTTAAGATAATTATGTTTAGACAATCGTGGCTTAGTTGCAAGACAGTTAAATAAAATATAGATATTTGTTTGGGTTTCTTAAGATTAAACTACATGCAAATAAATTAAAAGATGAAATTAAATAACTAACGATGAAAAGATTTATTACTAAAAACTAAATGCAAACTAACTAATAAGAGAAGAGTAATATGAGAGAGTAGTGATCGATTCTTGTTGGTAATCCCCTAAGTTGACATAAGGGAGAATTGGTAATTCTACGTTAGTCGGGATTGTAATATCTTCCTAAACCCTCCCAGGTGAATAGGACGCTATTTTCCACCTCTAATGACCCCTCCCGGGTAATTCTAATTGATGTTAAATGAATTTGTTCTTACCCTATTGAGTAATTGGTTAGTCAAGGCCTCTCGGCTCATTGACTTGTAACAAGCGCTTATATCCTAGGTCTGCAACTAAATCCCCCTCTCGGGCGAAAATCTAACTAATATTACTATTCTATACTTGATCAGGGAATGAAAAGCTATAAGGGATAAGAATTTAATCGACGAGAATTAAGGACAAAATATTTAAATATGAAAAATACGCCAAAAACTAAGAATCGTCAATTAATTAACTTAGGTTCATACACTATGCAATTCTCAAGCACAAAATAGTTTAGCTCATATTAAAATACTGAAAAGATATAATTAGAATTAAGGAATTTATAAATAAACCCAAAAACAGAAATAAATTACTCTAAGATAAATGGTAAAACGGGCTTTGGATGATTAGGAATTATGGAGTTGTTGTTGAAAGCCCTTCCTCCTTCTTTTCCTTAGCTCCCAGACGTATTAGTTTCTCTCTAATTTGAACTGTGTGTGTTTTCCAGCTAGTAAAAGGTATTTATAGAGGTACATGTCGTTTTTAGGTTATATGGGCCATTTTGGAAGGTCGAAAAGGCCCAACCTGTTTTACTAATGAGGACAGCTTTGAGTCATTGTGGTAGAATTGCCATAACGTTTGTGTATCAACTTTGAATAGGACACCGTTTCTTCTCAAATGACCCTGGCTTCAAGATCTTTCCAAATAAAAAGTAAGTAGGTCAAAATCTCTTGCCAATTTTCCATGGTGATTGAAGCAAATCGTGCCATCTTTCGAGAAATTTCCTAAATGCTTCTAAACTTGACTTCTTCCTCTATCTACGCCTTGACTTGGGTTTGGATTTGACTTTCTTGTCTTCTCTATCTTCTCTTGGGATTATATGTTAACTATGTACCTAAAAGCTACACACTTGACACACGTTTAAAGCACAAAATACTGAAAAAATAGCAATAAGTCCAAATTGAGACACGAAAAGTAAGAAACATCAAATATTAGGGTATAATCTCTCTATTAAGTACACTAATCACCCTAAAAGATGTCTCATGAGACGATTATTCTATCACAAAAGACGAGACATCATGTTTCCATCGAGAAAATAATGACTCTAAACTATACGAGTTCCATGAACGAAATACTCATCCACTTATTGTTACCCTTGATGAGCATCAATTTTGCGATAAAGTTTAGCAACCCAATTTTCGTGAAACCAGGATATAACTCGGGTTGCATATCCATAACTAATGCATCAAAAGAACCTATGTTACTTTGTGGAACATGATCGTCTACCATTTCCTTGTCCGCCTCCTTAACAATGCCTCTCAAATCATCTAACATATTCTTCATCTCATTATCTAGTATATGGATCGATTCAACATTCACATGAATATTTCAATTCCACCATGCAAATTTCAAACATCATATGACCCTAATAATTAATTTCTCAACATATTAGCCATTTCTTCATTAATATTGTTTACTCATTGCTCTTTTACCAATTACATGGACATTGAATGTCATTAGAAGTATTCGTATGTTTTGAACCAAACTCTATGGAACTCCTCACCATAATAACAGGCATTACTAGTTTTATCATTTGATTTAATTCACTCTTTATCAATAAGTACATCCATTTTCACTTCATTTCATCATGAAATAAATAATTTGGATAGATATACAAATATAGGGGATTTCTAGTGAATCAATATATTGGGCAATATCATCTATATACAAGAGCTTACCATAAAAAATGACATTCACTATAATATACACACGGATTATCATAACTCACAAAAACATAATAAAAATCATATATTTTTTTACAAAATTTTAATACGATTTGCCACAAATCATTCCAATTTCGTAAAATTTAGTTAAGAATCAACAACAATTGCATATATTATACCTCTACAACAATTGACAACCTTAATATATATAAAAATGATTCATAAACAAGTGAAATTATAATTTTTCTTTCATAAAAATGGTGGAAAAATATCTCAAATAAATGAAAGAATAATTTGTGTAAATGCGTCTTCTTGATATGGGTAAGTCGTGAGGGGTGTCCGGCAGCGATAGTTGGGGCGTCGTTGACAAAGGTTGGCTCCATTAGAATCTAAATCGGGTAAATAATTATATTTTTGGTGAAGAATTTTAAGTATTTGGTTGCGAAATGAATTAATTTAATCTGCCCATCACTGATGTATTTAAGAAATGACCTTTTAGCGACCGTTAATGATGGTCGCTTAAGGGTACATAGTAATCGGTAAAGATAACCACTAGGCTTGAGAAGCGCTTGCTTCGACCCCCCCAATTTTTTTGACATTTTTAAGAGGCCCGATCATCTAGATCTATTATGTATATACATATATAATCCTGATTTCTGTTGTTAACGTATATTAGTAATATTGGTTTGATGGTAATATGATACATATTTCTTTATGAGGTTAGAGTGCAAACAACATTACTAGTTATTATATTTGTAAACAAGAACTTCTTATATATAAGGGTCTTATTTTGTCGGTTTGGTTTTTCCTTCCGAAATGCATGGTCCGGTCATACCACTACCGACTATATTGTGGCTGGTAAAGAGTAATAAGTCTTTAACAACTATTAGGTGGTCGGGAATCAATTTCTTTTTTATTTTTTTTCACAACAAAAACCAATTTTGACCACGCAGGTGGTCGGTAATGATTGTGTGGGATTGTGGTCGCTAAAATCAATTTCTAATTCTTTCTTTTTATTCACTTCCGACAAAAATTGGTCGCGCTAGAGGGGCCATCTCTGAAGATCACGATATCGGTAGATAGAATATTGGTTGCTAAAGAACTGACGAATAGTAGTGTTTTTGTTATATATTATTTTTAAAAAGTACTTTGTGATTCTTAGGTTTAAAATACAATAAGTAACCCATGTTTTTAGCATTCAATTAGAAACATTCTTAAAGATTTTGGACCTACGTTAAAGTAAATGATTCAATTTATCGTCGTATTTGTGTATTTGTGGATTTTAATTTGTAGGGTTTAAACTCACTTTCTAATTTATTAAAAGAATATATTTACCTGGAAAATAAAAAGGAGAATAAAGTTGAATGAATACCAAAATGGTGTTATAGTTGAAAGTCTTGGTTATATGTTGAAGTAGGCCCATGCCAGATATAAAACCCCAATTAAACTAAAATGCAACCTGGCCATTGCCCACGTTAAGTAAACAACCATTAACCATACATGTCACATGGACAATTTCTCCAATTCCTCTTCTTTTCCCACACTACCACTGGGGGTGAACAAACGATCTATTGTCTACTTGGTCCGTTTGATTGATTCCTTCAATCTACTAAAACACGTTTATACTTCATGCTCGTATTTATTAGGAGGCTAGTGTTAACCAATCCCAACTCAATTTAGTTATCTATATACATCATTTATTAATTATATACATATATACGTTTTTAAACGTATTTATGTTTTAGATGTTGTGAACTACTCTCTCCGTCCATTTTTATTTGTCCTATTTTCTAAAAAAGGGTTTCTAATATTATTTGTCCATTTTTCATTACCAAGATACTTTTCCCCTACTTTTTCCAATATTACCCTTAATTAAATTACAGAAAAAGTAGCGTAATAAATGATCTTATGTATATTAATTAAAGGTATTTGTATAAAGAGGGAGAGTATTAAATGCTTTTTTTAATCCTTGTGCACCAAAAAAGTGGACAAACAAAAATGGAAGGTGGGAGTAATAAGATAAGAAAAAAATATCGTATAACAACGTTTCTTTTTGTTTATCTTGTAGTCATTATAATGGTAGGAGAATTCCTTCATAATAATATACTATACTAATATGACATAAAGGAAAAATTTGAGAAAGATTTGTACCTCATGATTTTTTAGAACACCAACTAATAATATCATATTATTCATAATACTTTCTATTGGATGTCTATTTATTATAAATATATCTCGTTAAAACTTTATCAACAAAAACCTTATACGATATAAATTTGGTCAAAGAAATAAAAGTACATATACATAGAACTAATTATCCTAAAATATTATTTTGTTAAAACATTTCCAAAAAAACAATAGGCTAAAACTTGGATGAAAGAAAAAAAGTATAGTGTCATGTTCACACTTTTCTCCCTAATTCTGATAAGAGATCTCAGAGTTGTCGCATATTAATATTGTGGATGAATTTCTTGAATGATGTGGTTGACAGTGATTTCATGAACAAATTTGTAAAATTTTACATGATTGCATCTGTCGAATGTCAATATCCCCATTCTTTTGTATTTCGTGTGTCTAAAGAAACTTTGGTGAAATATGTTTTATTATGTCGTCGTTGATGTAATCGTTTTAAAATTGTGTGATACAAGCCACATCATTCTCATACAATACCGTCGACATACTTCTTGTTGAAAATAACCCACATGTCTCTCGGATAAGTTGAGTCAGGGATCTAACCACATACATTCTCGACTTGCTCCGTGAAGTGCAAATATTTCAAAGTGATTAGATAAAGTAGCAACTAAAGTATGTATCATGGATTTTCACGATATTGCAGCTTCGCCACAAGAAAAGGGGTAACCAATTTAAAATCTTCCTTTATGAGGGTCTGAAAGATAACCAGCATCAGCATACCCTACTATTTTTGGGATGAATCTTTTGCTTAAAATAAGCCCATATTAGCTATTCCACGAACATAACACAAGACATATTAAATACTATTCCAATATCTTTTGGTTGGTTCTGAGTTATACATTGACAATAGGTTAACTGAGAATGTTATGTTATGTCTTGTAAAATTTGTAAAGTACAATATAGATGTCTTGATGAAAACGCAAGGACAACTTGTATTCTTGATGTATCCTTCTCTAATAAGGTATTTAATGAGTCAGTTATATCACATTATTCTAGATTGTTTTACCTCATACAAGGATCTATGTAACTTAATTGAGCATAAAATGGCAGGCTTTTCAGATTATGCATCATATCTTTTAAATTCTTTAGGGATCTTCATATAAACGTGATTATCTAATGACCCATACCAATATGTGGTGACCATGTCCATATTGGGGAATATGTTTCATTATAAACAATCCCATGTCTTTGTGTAAAACCTTATGTCTCAAGGCGTGCCTTATATCTTTCAATTCTATTCTTCTTGTTTTGTTTTCATACAAACACCCATTTGTATCCAACTAGTTTCACAGTGCTAGGTGTTTAGACTACTAGTCCAATTTTTTTTTTTTCTAAAGATTTTGATTTTGTATTTATCTTTTCTTCCGTTTATGCCAATTATTTATATGAATACATTCTTCTATATTTCTTGGTTCAATAGCATCATTCACAATGCATGGTTAGGGCTATTACATATAGAAATACATTATCTACAATGACTCTCTTTCTATCCTAACTTTCTCTTGTATTTAAATAATTTAAATAAATCTCTACAAATTTTGTTCTTCATATTCAGTCTCTATTAGGTATTTTTCTTTAGACTCATTAGTCATAAAGTATAGTACTTATTTCTTCAGAAGAACATTCATTTTGTACCCTTTTCTTTCAAGGATTCTAATATTTTGCTCCAATAGGGAGTGTGCGTTTAGTGCCCAAATTTACCATATTGTCAAGTTGTCATTCAGGGATATCAACCCACACCGGAGTATTTGTAGCCGTTATATGGAATTTTGTTACTTTCTTAATATCAGTCAATGCGCTTGGTAATTGATTTGCAATATTTTGTAAAAAAAATATTCTTTTTTACTTCTTTCTCACATCTGTGTGTGTGTGGGTCAAGGTGCGATAAAGATGGCACATTTCATATAATTTCCTGTTTTTATTATGAAATGACACGTTTTCTCCCCCTTACGGTGGAAAGTTATCTCATCAAAATGACAATTTGCATATCTTGGTTTAAAAAATCACCCGTTAGGGGCTAAGTGTATATAATAATAGACGTGTTATCAAAACTAACATCAATTCTAAGACGTCGTTTTGGACTCATATGATTCATTGTGATGGAGAAATAGGATCATGAACCACACAACCAAAATAATAGTGTGTGACATCATGTTGATGGCCAATAACATGCTGTAATGGTCAATCTTGTTGAAATGAATTCGGTCTAATCTGAACCAATGAAGCATTATGTAAAATCGCATGCCCTATATAGATGTCAGTAAATTTGACATTATCAATAAAGGTCTAGCAATTAGTTTCTATTTATTTATTAAAGACTCTACCATTCCATTTTGAGTGTGAACATGTGCTAATAGATGTTGAACAACAATGCCCATTGAAATGAAAATCGTCAAATTCAAGAGATGTAAATTTACCAACATTATCTATACAAATAGTCTGTACTGGATAATCGTGAAATTATGCTCTTAATCCGATTATTTGAGCAAGAAGTTTGGAAAATTAACTTACTTGTGTTGACGGTAAACTCACATGTGACCATCTTCATGATGCGTCTATTAGGACCAAGAAGTAATTATATGGTCCACAAGCTGGATCAATATGTCTACAAATATCCTCTTTAATTTTTTAAGAATGTCGAGATTCAACGTTAACATTGGAGATGGTCATATAATTAACTTTCATTGTGAGCAAGCAACATATAGATATTAACGAGTTAATAGAATGGGAATGTCCAAGTAATTTTTCAACTATACAATGGATCATGGTTCGTCCAAGATGGCCAAGTTTCTCATACGAGAGCATAAACAATTTTTTGTCATTGTTCATAACAATATTTATTTTCACAATTCTTATAGTTGCATAACATACATTCTTTATTCCCTTCATTAATAGTCCCTATATGAAAACCTTTGAGACGTATATCTTTGAATCTGAATAAGTTTTTCTGGATTTACCATAATACAAAACTTCCTTCAAAGACGAGTTAATATTAGGGAAAAGGGAAAAATGTTAGTGTTAAAAGTCATTGACTCTTTGTGTTCCTGGATAGCCTTCGACTTTGTCTCAGCCAACTATAGAGATAGAACCTCAATCTTATTTGGGGTTCGAAGAGTTTTCAAGCGTTCTATGCTACTTTGGATGCTTCCAGAGTGGTGGTGGCTAAGGTATGATAAAGTAATGATAAATAAATATAAGAACTAACACCTTAAACCTGTCACGGAAAATCACTGCAAGTATCACAGATCGTTTGCAAGTTTAGATAATAAGTAAGATTCGTTCTCGGGGACTTAGTATGTTAGAAATTAAGGCTAGAAAAGAAAGCGTAGTAAATAATAGTTGCTTGAAATAAATATAGTAAATAAAGATGAATAAATTGGAGAGATAACTAATTAAACTACTAATTAATGCAAATAAAGTAAATACGAGAGAATGAGATGAGAGATATAGCTCAGGTTTGTGTGTATGCACTTATCTTTCTATTTCTTCTACTAGTTATAAGGGTGATTAAAACTCTTAGAGTAAGTAGTTAGGATTCTATATTCCTCTTAACCCCCTTCTGGGTGGACTTATGTGGCGACCTAACAATTACCAAGGGACTTGGATAAGGGGACCATGCGCAGTGATCGGTTGTTAATCGCAAACCCTAGTGACTATCTAGTTAGCCAAGCCCGTCTGGATCACTATCGCACACTAGACGTTTATGTGATGTTTCTACAATTGGACACCCCTTCCGGGTGACCATCAAACTGCTATGGTAATCCTATACTCTTGCACTAGCAAGAACTACAGTAAATACATTAAAGCACATAAAAGAATTATAATGTTTAAGAAGTTAAATCGATTTTAAAAGGTTTTTCCCAAACAAAATTAGATAGAAGGAAATATAATTCAAAGATTATACATATGCGAAACCCAAGCTATCAGAAGTTTAGTTCATGCTAATAAGAAATAAACTAACATAAAGATATATATTGTCAACTTGCTTCTCCTGATGTTGCTACTTGATATTGTGGACTAATAATTAAGCAAGGACATGTTTACAATGATAATAAGGTGTATTTGTAGGTTTTTTCTAACTCTAGGTCAAAATCTTGGAGTGGAAGACAAGTAATTGGAGTCCAAGTCCAATTCAAATTCGTTTTCTAAAATATAAAACAAGATAAACATTGCTGCTTGTTTTTATCATATCGCCTTCGTTATTGGGCCAAATTCAGCGTACTTTATATCAAGATGACCGCAACTGAAAACCCTTAAATAACTCTTCCAAAATCGCAACTGATTTGTAGTTATCTTCACTTTAGTGGACGTAGCTGCATATATGACAGATTTATTTGGTAGTTTTTCTTTTCCTAAATCAACTTTGTTTCCTTTTATCTCCATATTCCTCCTGGATCTTCTTTCCTTAACTCCTTGGAATTGATTTGGTCTATAAATATTTCCATAAACCTTAAGATCTTCACATTAACACACAAATTATACCAAATATGCTCTAAAAGTACTAAACTTCCAAATGAAGACACGAATTAAGAATTTATCTAATAATGGGGAAAAATCCCTAAATAGTTAACCAAATACACATAAAATGATGTCTCAAACCTAGATTAATATGTCACAAATATGGAGACATAAAGACCTCTAACTCGAAGTTGTATCGTTCTGATAGAATAAAGATAAAAACATAGGAAAGTCTTTAAAAATACACCTACTATAGTTAAGTACACTGAAAAGAAGATATAAGAATATCAATAATAAACTCAAAGCAACTACTCCGAAAATTACATGTAATGATATTTACAAACTAAATTACCCATACACTTATCATACAAACGATCAACACGGTTCAAATTCAAGATCGGATTAGCTTTGCAATGCACAAAGGAGAGATTCTTCACTTAGTTTAACATGAAGGCTATAGATTGTTCATCGAGCCTAACTAGTATCAAATGATTCATCTAACTACTCTATAATGGTTCAATTATTTCTAGATCACATAGTAAAGAATCATAAGATCTTTAAGGTTGTAATGTAGGCTTAGGGACGGTATAATCGTATATTTGGATAAATTTAGAGTGGGCTTTTGGATCTCTCCTCACTAGCCATCAATGAATCGCCCTAGAGTTTGAGTTACCCTCATAATATGTTCTCACTCAACCCAATGAATTTATGCACTAATTAGTATCCCCAATAACCCAATATAAAGCGTTAAGATGATCACATAAACATTCCACTTTGCTGGTCCACATCATATACTCTTTTCATGTCAATCTTTCTTTTGTAATTTAGCTATGACTCTTTTTTTTATGTGAGATATCATGCTACTTTTTCAACATATTTCTTTTCAATTAAATTCTTTTCTCATTTACTTTTACCCCGACAAAGGTTTACAATATAAAACAATGAATCATCCATAAAAATAGAGCAGAAATACATAATCTAAAAATACCCAACCCAATAATGCTTCCTATAAAGTGGATCCACCACCCCAAACTTAAGAAAACGTGTTGGATCCCCAAGATGGTTGAAAAAAATTGGTGCACCAATTACTATCCACCACTTTTATAGAAAATATCAAAGGGATATGACACGCCACATACCAATATCAAAGAAATTTTGAAAAATGATGAGCACGCTGCTGGAGCTAACGTAAAGCATGAGGATATCACCCAAAATTTGGAGTCTTCACCAAAAGATTTTGGAAGAGTCTATTGATAAGATAAGAAAGTTTGTAGTGCCAATGATAATATGTTAAAAGGGGTACCCGAATAAACGTATCCTCAACTAGCCACGAAACTAAATGAAATTATTTTATGTAAACCCTTCCAAAGATTTCTTCGGTGCGACAAAGTGTACCGTCGTGCCTAATTGTTAGTTTCAGCAACTAAAGTAAAAATATTGAAAATAATAACGAGTAAATATATGTACTTTCATGAAAAACATAGTACAAGTTACATTTTGACCAAAAAGAAGCTAACATTTACAAACATATTCTAGGCATAAAGGCAGATGGGATGGAAGTTATGAAAAAATCCACAGGCTTACAAGAAAGTAGAGCTCAATCACCAAGAATCTACCTAAGACATGGCACCACGACTATATCTGGAGGATATATAAAGAAGATACTTAGAAAGAAATATTTTCGCTAGATCATATATGGGCTACATGGCTTACTCTAGGACTCAAATCCTCGGGAACAAAGAGACCTTTCTTCTTAACTAGACCCGTTCTACAAGGTTGGTGGTATTGACTGTGTCGAACACCTATTTGTAGATCTCGGTTTTGGGCGCTAGGCGGTCGACCTGGGCCTAGCGCCTAGGCGGGATTACACGGGGCCTAGGCGGAATTATACGGTTTTGAATCCTGATGTGCAATTTTGTATATTTAGTAATATATATAGTAACTATAGAAATTTTAACTATTAGATTCATAAAATTCATCAAACAACACTATAGTAAATATAAAAATACTAAAAATTGAGTTATAATATCAACTAAAGAATTCTCGAGAATAAGAAAAATAACGAAAATCTTTATGCGTGCATGTTTTTACATTAATCGGCGCCTAGGCGGCCGTTTTTTGTAATTAATCGGTGCCTAGACAGGCTAGTCGCCTATTCCACGGTGACTAAGGCGCTAGGCAAAAACGCCTAGAATTTTAACTAGGCGTAAACGGCTGAGGGGGGATTTGACGCCTAGGCGGCGCCTAGGCGCGCCAGGCTGGGAGATCTACAGCAACACATCATGCACCCGTCTCTTTTTCCCCATCATAAGAAGGTTTGAAAAGAAGTTGCATCTCCTTATCAATTTATCCGATGCTCAATACTACCAGATAATACTCTTACAAGTCAATATACACAATAAAAACTCCTAAGCTCGTATATAAAAACCAAGCGTTCGTTTGCTTGTTTAAACACGGTCCAAGCATGAGCAACTAAAGCATCATCTAGAGTAGCCTTTGGCTTCAACTCTCTAACCTCGTGCCAAATATTAGAAACCAAACATCTTTCTTCATTCTTCTTGATTTGAAGTCGACTAATTGGTGGCCATGACAGCAGGGGAGCTTAAAGAAGCCCGATTAGATTGTTAAAATTCTTAGACCATGACTATCTACACAAAAATAACAATAAAGGAGTAAGTTAATACACAAGTCGAATCATAAATTTACAATTCAATGAGTAAAAAGGGTGCCTTTCCGATAAAATAACTCAATGCAACATGGAAAATGCCTGATAATGGTTTGATGGTTGAGTCAAACTGACCAATGGAAAAGCAACACGAACCAAATAAGACAAATCTTTTTGAGACATTGAGATAGAAGAAGTTGGAAAAGATCTTCTCCTCTTGGCTGAAGAAGATGAGGATTCACCTACCTACCTAGGGGGTTGGCGGGACTTATCCCTAGAAGAGGATATGGTGTTGGAAGAATTACTAGCCATGATAAAAATATGGTGAGTGAGGATTTACGAGGGAGTTTAATAAAGGAGCACGGTGAAAATGGAATAGATTACAAAAGTACTTATAGAAATAAAAATGACTCTTCATTTTCCCAAAGTAACTAGTAACTGAAACTCTTTTTATTCAGAGTAACGGTGGACCTTCACCTTAAAAACACGCAAATATCATTCAAAGGATATATGGACTGTAGACGAACACCAAGTGTCTTGGGAAGACTAATGAAGAGTGGGAAGGTATCAGTTACTTCCCATGGAATGAATTCAAAATCCGGATGTAGAATCGACAATCATAGAATTATTCATAAATTCAATGGACGCCCGACATAGCATTGTCAATCGAATGATTACTCATAAGCGGATGTAACCTTAGAAATCAATAAATGTTTATTATAGTAGCGTCAACAACCAAACACTTATAAACTAATTAGAAAACCAAACATCGCGTCTGTACACGCCTGAAACCAAAATTCTTGTAACAACATACTTAGCAAAAAGATAATCCAAAGATCATCCTCATAGGCGGGCATACCTGCAACGGTTTTGATAAATACTATGCCAACATTTGCATAGGTAAGAGGATGTTTAAAGGACTGGTAACATCATCATATCAAGAAGTCTCCTTTATAATACCAACATCAAGAGTTATCATAAAGGTATGTAAAGAACAAACTTTTGACGTGGACACCTTACCGGAGGTGCGCTCACAAAGATATTGTTAGTATTCACATACGAAGTAACTAATTTGTGAATCTGGCATAATATCGACAATCAAAGTTGTTCATATGACCAATGCATTCCCATACTCCTCTATTACTCAAAATACACCTAAAGCACTATCGTCGATGCTCTCAAGTTGTTTATCTTTCGAGACCCTTACCAGTATTTGCATACGACGAGAAATGCTCCAAACATCAAAACAATGATAGATTATGTATCGTCTCAAAAATGTAGAAGTTAATGAATTCATTTTTATCACATCCAAGTAAAGGATACCGATTGAATAAATTTAAAGGGGTATTGATAAGACAAAAATAAACCATCTATACTAGCCCAGTCAAAATAAAACCTGATATGACAAAGCCGAAGGAACAAGTGTTATATCAAAGGTAACATGTGAATGTCCAGGGCATAGTAGTATTAAACTTACTCAAGAATGGATATTCCAAAAGAATCAATTTAATCCTGATCGACATCCCACGAAAGAATCTTGTTACATAGAAAGGTCATGTTACAGTATGGGCCCCATAATGGCCTAACTGTGCACTCATCTCTACCTAATACTACACTCCATGCCAGTCTTCCATGTGCACCAATGACATCTATAAATACCCTATTCCATATCAAAAATGGGTACGTACTATCTATCTCTAAAAATCATTATGGTCATTATGCAGTCTAACAATATCCATATCTCCTCAAGTTGTAGAATATCTGCTTGAAATGATGCTAATGTTGAGTATCAAAGTGCCATCAAGAGTGCACCACTGTTTGTCCCTGATATAGTGTGTTTCAAGAGGCCTCAACTACTCACTTGGAGCGAGGTCCAGAAAGATATTCTTGACGGTGGTCGATAGCAAGGTACTATGTTCTCACTGAGAATCACCGTCTTAATCCTTTGTTTAATTATATCTTCGTTGCTATAGTTACTACTTCAATACCATCAGTTAAGTTGTGGTCTTGGGTCGGTCTATTTGGCCAATAGTTCAGTAAGAGGTATTTTATGGTCAATCACAACCAAAAGGAGATCAGATAATTATTTATCTATTAGCCAATAAAGAAGTTGTGGCCACAATATTAACTCAAGATGATGAAGGGAATAAAATAGCCATATACGATATTAGTAAGATATTACAAGGTGATGAGACAAGGTATACACCCATGGAAAGAATAATTTTTTCTTTAGTAGTGGCGTCGAGAAATCTGGATACGTATTTTGAAGCCCATTCATTAAAATTGTTAACCAACGTACTACTAAAAAATTATTAAGATAGAAGTGTTGGGATGATTCCTTAAATGGGTAGTTGAATAATCCCAATTCAGTATTATATACGAGGGGATATCCGACATCAAAACAAAATCTTTGATGTATTTCATTGTAGAAGATACCCTAATATATGATGAAGTAGTTAAAAATCCATATGACAAGGAAGAGCGGCAAATTGAAGTGTATGGGGATTTCATTAGTAATTATTAGTCCGACGAAACAGAAAATAAGGTAACTATTACCTAAATTGTACAACCACCAATAACGAGGCAAAATATATCACTTTCTTAAAAACAATGCTTGATTTAGGAGACAAACATATCAAAGTTATCTCAGTTTCACAAATTGTGGAGAGCCAATAAACTTCAACCAACAAACTAGGAACTCGAGAATGAAAGATTACCAACCCAAGGTTAAAATACCT
The DNA here is from genome assembly GCA_029959085.1 of Nemophila menziesii. Lineage (NCBI taxonomy): Eukaryota > Viridiplantae > Streptophyta > Magnoliopsida > Boraginales > Hydrophyllaceae > Nemophila > Nemophila menziesii. The sequence goes on along the minus strand of JARWIR010000139.1, from coordinate 300,377 downwards.
CATGCAACATTCACTAGTTGCATCTTGATATATTTTACCAGAGATCAAAATATTTGAGCAGATTCACTAGCAAAGCTAGCCTTGTCAATTAAATAGAGAAAATGGTACGAACAACAGTTAGACGAACCTAGCGTACCACTTAGAGGGAACATAGATACCATTATTACTGAAAATGAACCCAATTGGATGATTCACATTCTAGAATATTTGCAAGAAGAAATCTTGAATAGAAATTCCATAGAAAATAAGGATTTCACATCCAAAGTGGGAAGATATATCGGGCATGCTTGGAAATTATACATACATTCTTATGAAGAACCATTATCGAGGTTTGTTGGACTAGAAGAAGGAAAAAAAATATTTGAATAGTTGCTTGAAGGAATGTTTATGAATCACTTCGGGTATCGAGTGCTTGAAAAATGAATGTGACCATGAGTGAATAGGAGACGTAGTTAAGAAACTACCTAGCCCCACCTTTTTACGTAGTACCTCATAAGTGGCGGCTACGACGACAGTGTAGAATTCGTGCTCATCTTGAACAAGTATAAATACAACTTCTAGTTTGTTGATTAATTAGAGTAACCTATGTTAAACGTTAAAATTTTTCCTATAACTATTGGGATAATGTACAAAAGATGGATCTAATTTTTCTTAAAAAAGATTTATGCAATAAATTCAGTTAATTATTATTACTCTTCACTTACACTTATCTAGTACACTCTGTTCTATCATTAATTAAGTGTTTTTCCCTTAAAATTAAGTGTTAAGGGAAAATCTATTTTTGCTGTAGAAAATTATATTACATTAAAGATACACATCTTACTAGAGCCAAAGATATCAATCAATGTCATTGCATTTGTATATAATTGTTAGGTAATCAAAACGGCTAACCACCGATTTGTCTGCCAAAGATAAAAGGTCGACTTTACATCTAACATATTTAGCTAGGACATTTTCCATGTCCTTGAGGGATCTATAGACATGGGAAACTTTACAAGTTGGGAATATCCCCCTCCATTACCTTATTTTATGTATGATAACTTGAATCTTCTAGTTGGTCCATATCATGTTGTTAATACCCTGAATAATTGTAAGGTTGTCTGATTAAAAAGGATTACTCTGGATGTTGTTGCACGTCGTTATTATCATGGCTAAGAGAAGGACACATGCTTCCTATTTAGATACTATATGAATTTTACACCTTTTCTCAATGTCGTGCAAAATTATACACTCCTAATTTATTTCCAGTGACGCAATTGCCCGCATTCTCCCAAACATTAAACAATTATGCATCATTAAGCCAAACTATGACAATCCCTTCTTATAGGATACGATTTTGCAATATTGTTATTTTTGCATGACTTTCCACACCGTACTCAACATTTCCATTCCACATCCTTGTCTCCAAATAAGTATCTAATGAGTAAATTTGTTTTAATTTTGACTTCACTAGAGGTCCAGTTTTTGATTGAGAAATACCTTGCATCTTAGCTTTCTATATATTCCACATGGTACACATGATGAATGCCATGCTAATTTTCCTATCCCACCCATTATTCGTGTGACGCAAGATAATTTTGATAATCCATACCTTGATTGATATCAGATTTTTACAATTAATATTAATCTACATCGCAAAAGGTCCCCAAATTGCTCTGTTGAATGGGCCATATAGAAAAAAAAATTCTATATATTCAAAGTAATTTTCACACCATCCACAAGTCGAATCCTTTCTTAATTTCCTCTTTATAATGTTATTTTTTTGAGGGAGTGCCCCTTCACAATATTTTCAGCTAAAAATACAGACTTATGTTGGAATGTTTGCATGCCAGATTATTTTCCAAATTCCGTTGTTATACGGATTTGCATTCTTCAAGAATTGACAACTTTTGATAATGTCTTCATGGACTAGTCTGTGGTAACATGGTGTAGTTGAATACACTCCTTCTTTCGTGTGCGGCCATATGATTCCATCCTTCGAATCCAGTTGCAAGATTGGGATTCTAACAATTTATTTCACCACCGGTGTTGGGAAAATTTGCTTGATAAGTTACATATTCCATCCTGACATTTCATTATTGAATAATTGCGCATTATACAATTCTCGAACTTCAAAATCTTGTTGATCTGTGTATGATTCCATATGCTTGTTATCCTTCTGTTTCCAATTTGTGACATATATTCGACTTTCAGGAATCGTAAACCACAGAAAATACTAGCACAACTCCATGATATCTTCTTTGGGAGTTTATCATTGTAGAGGGATGTAATTGGGTATTAAATACCTTGTAAATCATGCGTGGCCAATGCATCTGGATTGTTAATAAGTCTCTCGGCTTCATTAGCAAGTAAATCCACGTTCTTCTTTTAAAAATCTCGAAACCCGATTCCACCAGTAGATTTGGATCGTGTGATTTTCTCTTAGGCCATCCAAATAAATTCTTTTTTATGCTAAGTGCCCCACCAGAAATTTGAGACCAAGCTTGCCAATTTTTAACACAATAATTTAGGAAACTCAAGATAGACATAGCGTAATTTGGAATTGCTTGAAGAACTGCTTTAATATTAAATTCCTTTCCTCCATCAAAGAGAAGGTGTGAAAACCTAGCTTGACGAGTTGGCCAATAAGCGATCTTTAATGTTATTAAGGTTTTTAGTCTTTGATCTTTTCAACGTGAAACGGATACCCAAAACCAAGACACTTCATTTTATGAATACCTAATGTGACTTGCTTAGTAATATCCTCTAAGGTTCCTCTATTGAACAAGATGGTCGATTACCAACACTAATTTTTTAACATGATGCACGATAATACATTTGAATAGTTTTCTAAAAAGTTTTGATTTCAATATTAGTAATGTCAAAAAAGAATAAGAAGTCATGTGCGAATAAAGTTAAGTAAGTCTCGGGAAATTTCTTGTAATCAATATACCTTTGACATACCCAACTCTACATTGATATTTGATGAGCCCAATCAGTCCTTCAGTCATGAAATAGATTATATGCAGTTGAATATCCATCCGGTCTACTTTTTGCATCAACCCAATTTTTCCAAAGTTCTAATAAGAAAATACCAATAACTTGGTGATAAGTTTTCTCCATGTCAAGTTTAACCGCATCATAATACTGCTAAGACTTCCTTTTTGTTTTTAAGAAAATAGATATTTCTTGTGCAATAATAATATTTTCTTGAATGCACCTCCCTTTAATGAACACCTATTCGAGGGGAAATAGTGTCATCCATAAACAATTGTAAGGTTAATGCAAGAATATTTGCAATAATTTTGTAGCAAAAGTTAACACATAGCAGGAAATCTTTAACATTTTCTTGGCAAACTCCCTTCGGTATTAGTGTGATGAGTGTGTAGTTGAGCTTGAGGAGTGATGTGTTTTCCTCAAAAAAAAAAAGAGAACAAGGAGGAAGATGTCATTTTTCAAAATATCCCAAGAATTCCTGATAAAAAAATACATGAGAGACCATCCGACCCCGATGCTTTAGAACTTGGCATGCTGCCACATTCCTCACTTCTTCCATTTTGGAGTGGTTGTAACAATTTCTTTCATCATAAAAGTAATTTTGCATGGTGTATGATTTGCAACTTCATCCATATCACAAGTATTGTTGCATGTTAAGAGATCATTATAATATTTGGTTAACATATCCTGGCGTTGTTTAGTTTTTTTTCCAGATTCTTTTTTCTTCCTTGAGTCTACGAATACGATTTACACATCTCCTCATATAAAATAAAAAACTACATAAATAAAAAACAAGTGACAATAAGCATGGATCACCAACTCAATGAATCGTTGAGTGTCAACTTGTTAAGTATTAGGATTGTTCAACTCTAGGGACAACCCACCGGCGCAGCCATTAGGAGTTTACTCATAGATTTAACTAATTAATGTAAGAAAAAAACACTAAGTATCAGAAAAAAACACTGAGCATGGGGAAATTTCTCTAAGTATCAGAAAAATCACAAGAGTAGAAAGATGATGAATAGAGTGACGGGTAAGAAGATGCATAAAGTAGAGCCATAGACCTCCAAAAAGCCAAAAGTGCGAACTGCCTAGAGTAGAAAACTAAATAATACAAAGAGAAGAAATGAAAGGACCCCCAAAAAAGAAGAAATTGTGGGATGTTTGACGATATTGGAGAAAACAGATGAGAAGAGAGGAAGACTAGAACTCCAGATTAGAAGATTGAAGGACTACCTAATTCCATTGAGATAAAGGCTAAGAAGATAAGAAAGAGTAGACCTCAAAATTGAAGCAAATACGAATACCTAAATTGATTATATGGGAGCCAGAAAATATGAGGACCGGAGAAACGAAAAAAAATGTCACATACCTAAATACGCTTTATCGTCATATCTGAAGTTTCGGTTCTTTGTTGATACATATTCACAACGATGGTAGGTATTCGAGAATAAAAAGATAACAGTTAAAAATGGAACAAATAAAATAGTTGGTGTACTATTTTTCTAATAATTGTTACACTCACATCACAAGCTACCCAACATAAGATATCAAATGCCAAGAAAATAAAATTCCAGCCATCTGAAAGACGACATGTGGACAAAGACGTTAAGAAGGTATTACCTATAAATAGATATCTTAAAAACTTCCATGATATGATTTCTAATGTGGACTGTTTTGCGAGAAAAACAAATTGAATTAGACACTATTTATGTATACAATTGGATCTAAATATGAGTTAGAGTTAACTCAATGACACACTCATTTTAAAGTTTTTGTTTTGATAGATTTTGATTTTTCATCACAATTACAAATAGAGACGTGTTTTTCATTATAAACAGTTCTCTGATCATACGAGATATTGTGGTTGCAAAAGTTAGTCCTTTTATAAAAAAGAAGATGTTACAATTGGTAAAGATTCAACTTCATGAATTGACCAATCACTACACCGCGTCAAGGGTCTCGCGACTACATGAGGAGTCGCTAAAAATAAATAAAGTAGTCGCTAGAAGTCAGAGGAAGGATTTAACGACTACAAGTAGTCGTTAGAAATTAGTCGCGAAAAAGTTGTCGTTAGAATGTAATCCTTACGATTACGCGGGTATAAATAGTCGTTATAGACCGTGCTATTATTAACGACTACAAAGTAGTCGCTAGATATCGCTTCTTCTAGCGACTACTTTGTAGTAGAGAAAAGCTAACATATCATCGACTACTTTGTAGTCGAGAAATGTTAAGCTTAATAACGACTAATTTGTAGTCGTTAATGCTACAAGGTATAGCGACTACACATAGTAGTCAATGTCGACTACTATGTAGTCGCTACTAGTAATTTTTTATTTTAAAAAAAAATAAAAAAACATAATTTTCGAATTATTTTTAATTCCAATTCTGTAATTAAAAATAATTCGAAAATCATATTTTTTTATTTTTTTTAAATTAAAAAATTAATAAATAAAAATAAAATTAACAATTCAAAATAATTAATTAAAATATATAAATAAACCAAAGTCAAACCCGGTCAAACCAGGTCAAAGTTAAGTCATACACCAAAATAAAATAAAAGTCTTAATACAAACCAAACAAAATTAAACCAAAAGTCTTAAAATATGATAAATACCAAACATCCACAATAACTAAAATCCTTGCCGTCTATAAATGTCTTCATCATTCCCGAGCTCGACATCATCTCATCCATATCAACATCCATTTCAACATCTTCACCACTACTACTACTACTATCATCATCTTCTTCATCTTCATCATCGCTAGGAGGATTGGGGCCCGCATTCATAGGCTGGAAGGGGATCTCGCCTTTATCTGCCCTCAACTGATTAACGTACGCGATGGCATCATTCACAACAGCCATCGAAAAAGGTGGAGGCGCGGTGCTAGTAGATCCTTCAGGGCGGGGGAATGGGGGAAGACCGCTGGACACTCGGAGCTCGTTAATCGCCGCCATCATCTCCTCGTGCTGCTCGTTTCGGGCTGGAGTAGTATTAGCCTTCTTCTTCGATTTTCTCGGACGGCCAATGCCCGGAATAAAGCTCCTCTTCGGTGACCCAATCTCCTTCGCGGTGCTCTTAACGTAATCGTATTGCTCCTTTTGACTCATTCCTCCCCAATCGGTTGACTAAGATTGACTTTGAGTCACCGTTTCCTTCATCGCGTCCTTAAGCAATTTCTGTTACATAATAAACAATATATCAATTAAATTTGACTTTAGATGAAAAAATAATTAATAATAAAGTTATAAAAAAAACTCACATCGGCTTTTTCGTAGCCCACCGACCTCCACTCTCTGGTCTTCTTGGTTTTCCCCACAACCTCGTAAAAACCACCCATACGCGGAATAGGGATGTCTTGTTGGGTAGCCTCGTCCCTTATCACCAGATTCCCTCCCGGGATTAATTCTTCACCCTGTTTCAGAAAAATTAAAAATATTCAAAATAAATAATAAATTAATAATTAAAAAAGTTACTTAAATAAAAAACCACCTCGTATAGCATATCCCGAGTTCGGGAATACCTCCTCGACCCCGCTCCACTCTTGTTTTTCTGCTTTTCTCGATTCTTTTGATTTTCTTTCGCTTGATTCTGAAAAAATATAAAATTCAATTATTAATACAAACAATTATAATTTTAAATATATACTAAAATTAAAAATCATCAAGATTTCACCTTAGCTTTTCTTGAGCCCCAATACTCACAGCACTTAGCCCACACCTCATCCGATATCCAATCTAGCTTCAAACCCTTTCTCCAATAATGCTTCTTCACGTAATATTTGTAATCCTTAAACCTCATCCTCATTGTATCGTCCAAGTTTCCGTAAATCTCATTCCAGTCTTTCCTCTTTCTCCAAGTCTTTATGTCAAAATATTTCTGAAAAAAAATACATTATTTAAATTTAAATTAGAATAATAAATTAAGTTAAAAAAATATTAAAAATTAAATTTATACCGCTAATCTCTTAATCACGGCGTTTTTGTCCGCGTCCGGCACTTTTTTCCATCTCGAGTGATAGGGCGGAATCCTCTCTCGAACGGCAATCCCAATCACTTGCGCAACGTGGTGTCCGTACTTGCCTGTTGGACTCCACGTGTCGTCTAACACACAAAAGTTGACCGGCAAAGGCCACCCAATAGCTTTTAGTGCCTTCATCGCAGTTTTTAGGGCACCTCCACCCCTTGTTTTCCGTCTAGGGGGATCTGTTTTAAAATTAAATTAATTAGTAGTGACTTTATTTGTTAAGCAAGTATTGAGTTGAATTTGTTTATTTACCAGGTTGGTTTGCACAGTCGGCTAAGTTTCGGTTCGGATTTTGGTTTGGGTCCCTACCCCCACCGTCCCCTCCGTGCTGTCGAGACATGACATCGGCCATCTAGCATTTTATAGGTAAATTAAAATACAAAATAAAAAATAACATAAAAAAACTAAATTATTACATCACCAAAAATAAAAAACATGAAAATAAAATTAAATAAATTATTACAATCATAAATAAAATAATTCAAATAAATTAAAAACGTAAATAAATCATCCTTAAGCATCCAATATATATAGCACACGTACAATCTGTATTATACAAAAAATAATTATATTAGTCATATAATAAATTAATTTATATTTTTTTTGATATTTAAAATTCTATTATTATATAGTAAACTAAATTCCCTATATTTTTTTAAATTGCATAAAATTCCCTATATTTTTTAAAATTGCATAAAAGTCCATATTTAATTTTTCTAAAATTGCATAAATATTCCTATATTTTTTTTAAATTGCATAAAAGTCCATATTTAATTTTTCTAAAATAGCATAAAAATTCGTAAATATTTTTTTAAATTGCATAAAAGTCCCTATGTAGTTTTAAATTGCATAGAAGTCCCTAACATAATACTTTAAAAATTGCATAAAGGTCCCTAAGTTATTTTTAACACAATTTCATTCTAACACATTTTTAACACAATTTTTGCACTTTTATAATCTAAAATTGTCTAAGAATCATGTCAAAAATGAACAAAAATCCCAAAAAATCATCATAATTAATTTTTAATCATACACCATGAATTACATGCTTAAAATAACAAAAATGAATCACAAAGAACATCTACTATATTCGGATTTAAGAATCAAACACAAAAAAAATGGAAAAAAACTAATTAGATTTCCAAAAAAATATTTTTTAAGCCATTTAACATCAATGTTTGGTTTAAAATGATGCATACAACACACTAACAACACATACAATTCTCGGAATTAAAAAAACCATGAAATCATCAAATAAAAAAATAAAAAAAAATGCATAAAAATTAAAAGATAAAAATTGGTTGGAATACTTACCTTATTGGAAGAAATTGGAGCTGATTTGGGGAAGAATCCATGCCATATTGATCCAGATTGAAACACAAACAAAGAAAAAATTTATTAGAAAATATAAAAATTGATTAAAAAAAGCTTTATAAAAGATAGAAAATGGAATGGAATAAGATTAGGGGTTGGATTTGATTACCTTTGACGAAGATTTGTTGCTTAAATCGGAGCTTGGATGGCTGCAAATTTCGCTCTCGTTTTTTTGGTGTTTAGTGTATAAGAAATGAAAGAGAAGAGTGAGCTCTCGGTTAGATATAGGGCTTTTTTTCTAGCTACTACATCGTGTAGTCGCTAGAACCAACAAAAGTAGTCGCTAGATTGATGTTTGACCAAGTCAACTGGTCTTTCGCGACTACATTGTAGTCGCTAGACAGCTGAGTGAAACGCGTGTCCTTTCGTGGGCGGGAAAATGGACCGCCATCGGTTTTGGGGAATTTATTTCGATGTTTAGCGACTACAAAGTAGTCGCTAGTGCTCTAGACTCATTAGCGACTAGTTCATGTACATGAACTAGTCGCTATAAGTCAAATGTAGTCGCTAGAATTTTTTTTTTTTTTTTTTTACAAAAAAAACACTAAACACTATACAATCATCCAATATTTTAATTCAATACCAAATAATCATTTAAATTAAATACAATATTTTAGAGTCAAAGTTAAGTGTTTGTGGTCAAAGTTGAGTGTTTAGAGTCAAAGTTAAGTGTTTGTGGTCAAAGTTAAGTGTTTTGAGTCAAAGTTAAGTGTTTGTGGTCAAAGTTGAGTGTTTAGAGTCAAAGTTTAGTGTTTAGAGTCAAAGTTAAGTGTTTGTGGTCAAAGTTAAGTGTTTGTGGTCAAAGTTAAGTGTCTGTGGTCAAAGTTAAGTGTTTAGAGTCAAAGTTAAGTGTCTGTGGTCAAAGTTGAGTGTTTGTGGTCAAAGTTAAGTGTTTGTGGTCAAAGTTAAGTGTTTAGAGTCAAAGTTAAGTGTTTGTGGTCAAAGTTAAGTGTTTGTGGTCAAAGTTAAGTGTTTGTGGTCAAAGTTAAGTGTTTATGGTCAAAGTTAAGTGTTTGTGGTCAAAGTTAAGTGTTTAGAGTCAAAGTTAAGTGTTTGTGGTCAAAGTTGAGTGTTTAGAGTCAAAATTAAGTGTTTGTGGTCAAAGTTAAGTGTTTGTAGTCAAAGTTAAGTGTTTAGAGTCAAAGTTGAGTGTTTAGAGTCAAAGTTAAGTGTTTAGAGTCAAAGTTTAGTGTTTAGAGTCAAAGTTAAGTGTTTAGAGTCAAAGTTAAGTGTTTGTGGTCAAAGTTAAGTGTTTGTGGTCAAAGTTAAGTGTTTGTGGTCAAAGTTGAGTGTTTAGAGTCAAAGTTAAGTGTTTGTTGTCAAAGTTAAGTGTTTGTGGTCAAAGTTAAGTGTTTAGAGTCAAAGTTAAGTGTTTGTGGTTAAAGTTGAGTGTTTAGAGTCAAAGTTAAGTGTTTAGAGTCAAAGTTGAGTGTTTAGAGTCAAAGTTAAGTATTTAGAGTCAAAGTTAAGTGTTTGTGGTCAAAGTTAAGTGTTTGTGGTCAAAGTTAAGTGTTTAGAGTCAAAGTTAAGTGTTTAGAGTCAAAGTTAAGTGTTTGTGGTCAACGTTAAGTGTTTGTGGTCAAAGTTAAGTGTTTAGAGTCAAAGTTAAGTGTTTAGAGTCAAAGTTAAGTGTTTGTGGTCAAAGTTGAGTGTTTAGAGTCAAAGTTTAGTGTTTGTAGTCAAATTCACCCTAAATATAAAAAGTTTAAGTAAATAAAATGTTTTAATACAAATAAACCCAAAGAAAATAAAACTCCTACTCAGAATCATATCCACTAACAACTATAGGTTCGTCATCACTATCAACCTCAATGGGTTCTTCCTCATCACCGTATTCATCCAAGGTGTCATCTTCAATTTCCTCGTTTTCATCAACAACCATATCAAAATTCAAAGCAACAAAAAAATGTGCAGGGTTAATCTCGATCCCCTCGGTGGATGCCAAGTTCACCGGATCGGAAATCGTCTCGGTGTTCACTAAAGGGATATTGACACTCGTGTCTCCACCAGTGGGCATCGACTCTGCACCCCATAACTCAGGACTCCATCCATGTCTATCATTGAGTTCCCATACTACTTTCCAACCTTTTTGTGATTTCCTTAAATTAATCTCGTCTATGTAAAAAACTTTTTTTGCTTGAGTAGCTAAGATGTACGGCTCTGATTCCCAAAAAAAATTAGACGTGTTGACAAGAGTTACCCCATGCTCTTCCCTCGGTTTACTCGTGTCATACCAATTACACTCGAACAGCACAACAGAACAGTCATCGTCATATGTGACCTCTAGAACCTTGACCAATTCACCGTAAAACGGTATTCCATTGTAGATGGCGGATACCCCGTAATCTTGTGTCACCCTTGTTTCACCCTTTCCTTTAGTAACCCATTTAACACCATTCACAACACATGAATCGTACTTATAAACTGCACCATGAGACTTACTAGCCAATGAAATCATCTCACTTGTAGCGAATGCATCACCTTCTTTTTCCATTTCATAAACCTACAAACATAAACAGTTATAACAATGTTTCCTAAAATGGAATATTAATTTTGTATTTGAATGGATCTATACCTTATGCAGAAACCAGTCTCGGAAATTTTGCCGGTGTTTCCTATCTTTTTCGTCTGGGGAACCCGATAACGTGGCTTTGTGTTCTCTGCACATTTGACGATCAATAATGAATAAACATTTATTAAATAAATTGAATAAACATTTATTAAATAAATTGAATAAACATTTATTAAATAAATTGAAAACTTACGTCATCAAATGTTGGATTTCATCGCAATTAAGTAGGATATACCAGTCGATTTGCTCCTTCTCGTTGTATTGCAAATTACCATACTCTTTTTTACCTATAGGAATACATTGGCTCTTAAATACGGACAAATCTTTAGGTTGAGCTTCGATATCGGTATATCTACCCGGATCATTAAACTTTATTTTTTCTTCTTTAAGGTAACACGATATGAATGTCAAAGTCTCCTCAACAACGTATCCCTCGGCGATTGAACCCTCTGGCCTAGTCGGGTTTCGTATGTACTCCTTTAATTTCTTTAGATACCGCTCAAACGGGTACATCCAACGCATCTGAACCGGTCCCCCTAACAAAGCCTCGTCGTATAAATGAATGACCAAGTGGATCATTATATCGAAAAACGCGGGAGGTAAAATCATCTCCAGTCTACACATAACTTCAACAACTTTCTTCTTCTCCTTTTCTAACTTTTTCCTACTCAGATTTTTATTACACACAACTCTGAACACGTTGGCTAGCCCGATAATCGCGTCACTTATCGCTTCGTCTTCGAAAAGCCCTGGGAGACTAGCCACGAATAGGTACTGCATCATCACGTGACAGTCGTGAGATTTCATTCCTATAATCTTGCCTAAGTCACTTTGAACGTTATTTCTCAAACTCGATGCGAATCCATCGGGAAACTTCTGTGCCTTCAGCCAATCAAGAAATACTTTCATTTTTTCGATGGTTAACGTATAATTAGCTCGAGGCATTACATTCTTACCATTTCTTTCTTGCAACCACAAATCTGGCCTGATATTCATTTCCTTGAGATCAATTCTCGCTTTCACGTTGTCTTTGTTAAGTTTTCCATCAAGACCTATTACTGTGCCAAGAAGAGCATAACACACGTTTTTCTCGCAATGCATAACATCAATGTTATGTTTCAACAGGTTTTCGGACCAATAAGGTAAACGATAGAAAATACTCTTTTTCTTCCAATTGAATCGCCGATTAACATCTGGCTTCACGATCTTTCCCCCAAAATCCTTGTGTTTCCCGGGAAGCACAATGGAAAGGCCATCTAACTGTGTCTGAATATCGGCAGGTTTATATTTCTTCGGTGGGCGCCTATCAGTGGATTCCTTGTACAAAACATTTTCGTCTCTAAAACGATGTTTGATAGGTAACCAACGTCTATGGTCGAAGTAAGCAACCCCTTTCTTCACGCTCAATGACGGAGTAGAATCCATGCATTCTGGACAAGCTTTGTAACCTTGACCCGACCATCCCGAGGTGTATGTCCTAGCGGGAAAATCGTTAGTCGTAGACAACAAACAAACCTTCATAGTAAACTCTTCCTTCTTGTGGGCATCATAAGTCATAATCCCCTTACCCCACAACTCGTCCAACTCATCTATAACAGGACGAAGAAAGACGTCCATGTCCTTGCCGAGTGAACGGGGTCCCGGAATCAACAAACAAAGCTGGAATGTCGTCTCCTTCATACACTCCCACGGTGGTAAGTTGTAGACGGTCAATATAACCGGCCACATACTGTACGAGTTGTTTTGCATAGAGAATGGGCAAAAGCCATCGATACCCAAACCCAAGAAGACGTTGCGAGGTTCACTAGCAAACTCGGGATGTAACTGAACAAATCTCTTCCAACTATCTCCGTCAACTGAATGACGCAACAAATCTGGATCTGTATTCTTCCCTGTTTGGTGCCATATCATATTTTCGGCAGTGTGCCTCGAAGCATAAAGTCGCTGCAGCCTAGGGGCAATCGGGAAATATCTGAGTTTCTTATGCGCTACTTTCAGACCCTTCTTCGGGTCCCATCTGGATTCATTACATACTGGACACTTTTCAAGGGAGGCATTCTCCTTGTAAAACAAAGCACAATCGTTCACGCAAACATCGATGGTATCGTAACCCATACCTAAATTTTTTAACTTTTTGTTGCACGCCTCGTACGAATCGGGCAACGTATGAGGTTTGGGCAACACACGGCACAAAAGCTCAAGCAACTCGGTGAAAGACGTGTTAGACCACTTGTTCCTCACCTTCACGTGCATTAGTTTCGCAATGAAATTTAATGAACTCATGACATCACAACCAGGGTATAACTCGGTCTCTAAATCGGAAAACATCGTTTCGAATTTGCCACGAGCTGTACTGTTCGACTCTGTCATCTCGGTGTCACCAGAATGACCACCAACCTCGTAATTAGGTCTCAAATCATCGTATACATCCAACATTTCATTTTCTTCATATCGAATCTCTGGAATATCCTCGGGCTCACCATGCTTTGTCCAAATATCATACGTCTCCAAAAACCCATGCAGTAACAGATGTGACCTAACTTTGCCCACCGTATACCGACGATAATTCGAACACTGATTACACGGACAAAAAATCGTTTCTTCACCAGGAGGTTTATTTTTTTCAGCAAAAGCAAGGAATGGTTCTATCCCCTTAATGAATTCACGCGAAACTTTATGAGCGGTACCAATCCAACTCTTATCAATACCCGAAGCCATAGTCAACTATTACAATATGAAAGAATACAACATAAATAAAATGAAAAAAAATTATTACATCACCAAATAAATACATAAAAATAAAACGAGAAAAAATTATTACATCACCGATTACATAAATGAATAAAAAAAATTATTACATCACCGATTAAATAAATAAATATAAAATGAAAAAAATTATTACATCACCGATTAAATAAATAAATATAAAATTAAAAGCACACAAAATATCACATCACCAAATAAATGCATAAATATAACATTAAAAGCATACAAAATATAGCAACATACAATAATATATCATACAAATATATATATATATATATATATATATATATATATATTTATATACTTAATATATACTTAATATATTATTTATAATTCACATAAAATTATTAAATGATTATAGATATATACATAATGATATTATATATTTAGCATTAACTATAGAATTGTAATCAAATAAGGAAAGGATGAAAAAGACACATACCTTTGGGCAAATTTAAAAAGAAAAATTGATGATTGAGTCGGTCCCACGTTGATGTTTGACCCGGGAAAGCTTGTCCTCGTGTTGAAATACCTAATAAGTGATACTATTTAACATTTACTACACAATTGCATGAAAGTAAAATAAATTTGAAAGAGTTTTATGGAACAAAAAATACCTACTTTTGGGCAAATTTGGAAGGAAAAATTGATGATTGAGGCGGCCCCACGTTGATGTTTGACCCGGGAAAGCTTGTCCACGTCTTGATATACCTAATAAGTGATATTATTTAACATTTACTACACAATTGAATGAAAGTAAAAGAAATTTGAAAGAGTTTTATGGAACAAAAAATACCTACTTTTGGGCAAGTTTGGAAATAAAAATTGATAATTGAGGCGGTCCCACGCGATAATTGATCCGGAAAAGCTTTTCCAAGTGTTGAAATAATTTTTAATGATGAATTGTGAAAAAAAATTGGGAGAGTTTTGAGAGAAAGAAAGAGAAATTATATAATAATGGTGTATTGGGTAAAGCAATTCGCAAGTTACTGTTGGAAAACACGCTACCACTATTCGCGACTACACGAGTAGTCGCTAAAGACATAAACGTAGTCGTTAGAAAGACCTACTAACGACTACAAAAAGTAGTCGTTAAATAGTCTAACGGCGGTGAAAAATTAATAAAAAATTACAACAATCATTCGCGACTACCTTATACTTATTAACGACTATTTCTTGTAGTCGTTAAACACGAAACTTACTAACGACTACTCGGTAGTCGAGGAACGTTACTTGTAGTCGTTAGATAAAAATAGTCGCTAGAGGCTCTGGTTTTAGCGACTACAGCGTGTAGTCGCTAGAATGTTAGTCGCGAGAGGCAAATGCGGGAGTAGTGAATCAGTAAAAAGTTTTTATGTTTTTGTTTCTACCGTAATGCTTACTTACAAAATCTAATAAAACTCATCTTTATCAGAAATAAACTCATTCTCGTATAACAGAATAAAAATTTATACTATCAAAAATTTAAATCATTAAAATACCACAAAATGGCATGATTAAGTTAGATACTATCAATCCATTTAATTAATTAACCTAACTCTATAATTTATATTCAGTTACATTATTACTACATCATCATTATGGCAATATATATTATTTTTATTTTATTATAATTGTATAATGTTGTCTAGATGGCTTTAGGGAAACTTAAACAAATTTTAAATATATAATGTGTAATTTCTTTAGTAATTTAGATAATATTGTTTTTAAAAATTTACTCATCACATAAAATACTAATATTTTTTTTTGGTTCTTAACCTAAAAGGTCAATGAAGAAAAATCATCACTTAACAAGGTCGACACATGTAACCTGATAGGACTGCAAATGAAATGAGACAAGTCGAACTTTAACTATCATGACTGAGGTTTAGTAATTTTTTAGTAAACTTGAGTTTGGTTTAAGTTTTTTTTTTTGTTCAAAGGTTTGAATTTGAAACGAGTCTCAAAATTCAAACTTTTAATTTATGTCAAACTTGAGCTCGAATCAGATTGGTTTAAGACTCATTTAAGACTCGTTTATTTTCTATGATATATATATATATATATATATATATATATATATATATATATATATATATATATATATATTATTATTTTTTTGAGAATTTACGGTGATTTAAGATAAAGTTAGGTAAAACTAATACACATTATATAACAAGTTGAGCTTATACAAATTTGAGTTCAGCTCGTTTATTAAACGAGTCGGAATTTAAAGTTTGAACTTAGTTTGTATATTTACGAGACGAACTCAAACAAACTCTTAATGAATTCAAACTCTAGCCTTTGGTGAAAGTATCATCTTATTTGCACCTCTACACGCAACACACTGAAAAAATACACAACGCATTGAAAAATATATAATCCAGTAAAGATAATTTGTAACTCATTAAACCATAAAAATAACCTATCAATTAATTAAATTTGGGTTTGTTAAAGACGAAAGAAAATATTTTAAATTTTTTGATCATTTTAACTCTATTCTTCTATTCTTTATTGTTTAAAATAAATTAATATTATCTACCGCAAAATCCACAGTTGCATTGTTGCACATGACACCATTCAACAACCAAGAACCACTAGGGCAATTGGAAAATGACATTTCTTTGTTTGGAATGGAATAATGTATATTCCAACTCTTTGCTTACTAGATTGCGTGCCAATGGACATCACGGCTTTTATAATATCATCCAACTAGTCAATCAGCGAGGTGATAAAGAAATATATATATATATAGATAGTATATGGTTTTGGGCGTTTATCGTTACTTTTCTACTTATATAACTATTAATCGATGTAAAGACAGAAAAGAAGAAAACTATTAATCTATGTGGACAAAATAATATATATATATATATATATATATATATATATATATATAAATATATATATATATATATAATCGAATTAAAACAAAGATATGTATTATAATCCAAGGCATAGACAAGATATTTTTGTTGAAGAGAGTTGATAAACTAAAATTAAATATCAATACTAGATTAAGTATTAAAAGACCAAGAAGGCCGAGATGGAAGTCAAAACAGTTGATCGAGAGTAAACTATCTTTGTCAAGCGTAGAGGAGTGTCAAACTCACTCGCAGATAAATAGGATGACTGGATTACTAC
Organism: Nemophila menziesii; assembly: GCA_029959085.1. Taxonomy (NCBI): domain Eukaryota; kingdom Viridiplantae; phylum Streptophyta; class Magnoliopsida; order Boraginales; family Hydrophyllaceae; genus Nemophila; species Nemophila menziesii. The sequence continues at coordinate 283,535 of JARWIR010000139.1, read as the reverse complement.
TAGATGCGCTTGAAATCGCGACGATCTGCGTCATCGCTAATGATAGTCAAATTCGTCGCTAGAAACCGGTTTTGGTCATTGGCGACGATTTTTCGTCGCTAGAAATTCGTCAGGAGAAATATTTTTCGCGACGAAAATAGTGCGACAACAAGACTCGTCGGGAACGACCATTAATTAGCGAAGAAAATATTTTGTCGCTATCCAACTCAACTAGCGACGAAATAGATACGTCGTTGTCACTTTGTTTTGGCGACAATGCTTGATTCGTCGTTAGTGGAACAAATTACTAGCGACGACTTTTTTCTTCTCTTTTGCGACGAAAAAGTCGTCGCTAAAATCTTTTTTATTACAATTTTGATTTGTATTTTTTATTTTTTATGTATATTTTAAATATAATTTTGATTTGTATTTCTATTTTTTATTTATAATGTAATATTAATTATATTTATATTTCTATTTTAATATTTATACAAATATATTGAATAAATAATTAAAAACATCAAATATTTATCATAAAGCAATATTTTATTAAATTGAAGTCAAACATCAAAAATAAAGTCAAACATCCGATAAAAAGTCAAACACCGAATAAATAGTCAAAATAGTAAAAAAATACATCCAAAACAAAATCAACAAAAATTAAACCAAACTTAAGGATCATCCAACCGAGAGTCATCTTCTCTTTCTTCCTCTTAATCTTCTCTCTTTCCTTTGGGGCAGATCGGGGTAAGACCTTGATCGGCCCTCATGCTATTCAACGCCTCCATAGTCGTGTCTAGAATGTTCATCGAGTAACGACGCGTGTCGTGCTAGCTGTGGAGGCAGTCGATGACACTGTAGTATCGATAGAGGGAGGCCTTGACCTGCGCGAAACTCATTCATGGCTGTCATCATCACGTTGATTCGATCCTCATTCCACTTTACCAAAGGATTCAGCTCTAAAGTACGGGCTTTCTTCTGAACAAGACCAACACCGGCTACCTAAGCCGTCTTTGGTGGGCCCATACATTCCTCAACTGCCTCTTTGAAGGCGTTGATTTGATCTTTAAGCGACACTTCAGTAGATGAGGTCCCATCGTATGACCCAGCATGTGTCTCGGTCACATTCCTCTTCATCTTTTCCGATAAATATCTTGTTAGTTGAAAATAAAAAGTAATTAAAAATTAATTAAAATAAAAGTAAAAAAGTAAAAAAATAATTATTACAACCCAAAAATTAATAAAAATTACAACCCAAATGAATAAAGAAATAACAATTACAAACCAATGAATGAATAAAAATTACAAACTAATAAATTAATAAAAATTACAAACTAATAAATAAATAAACAAGTTCATATGACTAAACAACTACAAACATATAAGAAAAAAATATAAATACATGATCATATGCATAATTTACAACAAATTAATCAAAAAAACAATCATACAACAAGTACATATTAACCTAATCAACTCTTATAGCATGTAATGCACAATTATAATCAAAAAAATCAAAATTTTAAAAGTTTGAATTTTATGGAAAATACCTTGATTTGATTGGAGAAATTGAAAATTGACCATTCCCCACCTTGAATATGGACCCGGTAATGGTGTAAAAAGTATTAATTAACCTAATAAAATATTATAACATGTAATCCACAATTATAATCAAAAAATCAAAATTTAAAAAGTTTGAATTTTATAAAAAATACCTTGATTTGGTTGGAGAAATTGAAGAGTGACCTTGTCCGACCTTGAATATGAACCCGGGAATGGTCTAAGATGAACTGGAAAAGCAAGTGGTAAAGATTAGAACAAATAGGAGTTAGGGTTGAGAGAAGTGGGAGAAAAAAAAATTGTCGTTGTATTTTCTGGTTTCAAAAACCTGTTGTCTTCATTAAAACGTTTTTCATTCGCGACGAAAAAGGTCGTCGCTAGAAACGAGTTTTAGAGACAACTTCTATCGTCGCTAGTAGCACAGTCTTTTGCGACGACTTTCTCGAGCAAAAAAATAAGAATAAAAAACAAGATTAGCGATGAATTTTTAATTATTTAGTGTCGAAATCGCGGAGTCGCTTACATGAAAACTTAATGGCGACGAATTTAGTCATCGCTAATCAGGTTTTGTCGCTAGATACCATTACTTGCGATGAGTTGCACTTCGTCGCTAAAATTCTCATCCCTAAAGAAAAGATATGTAGTAGTGGATAGGTTGCATACACAACCGACATCCGAGAGTAGCATTGCTACACATCAATATTCAGTTACAATTTGGACCCCACAACGACTTAAACTGTGCAATAACAACATCTTGATATGCACAACCATGCTTACCACATGGCGCATGCTCACGACCTCTATAAATAACCCATTCTTATATCGAAATGTTTACATTCTCTCTCTCTCTCTAAATATCATGGTGATCATTATACAACCTAAAAACATCTATAGCTTCTCGGATCGTAAGAATACCGATTAGCATTATGCTAATGTTGAGCGTCGGAGTGCCATCGGGAGCGCACCTCCCTTTGGTCTTGGCCTAGTATCTGTCTCTAAGAATTTTTTTGCTATGCTAAGGAAGCCTCAGCAACGCTTAGGATAGCTCTGTAGTGGTGACTGATAATAAGGCACACTATTATCCTCGGGAATTACTGCCATAATGATTAAATCCATTACTCTTTCTCTTCAATTTACAGATTGATCTATCACCTCGATAAGTCGGTAAAAGGATATTTTGTTTTCTATCAATTGGCCCTGTATATGCGAATGAGTTTGAGTCCCATTGAGATAACATATGGTCAGGGAGGAATTTATTTCGACAAATGGATGAAGAAGTGACAAACTACACTTCAATAGCTGGGAAACAATATCCCTAAGTAGTAAGGGATAATCAACCACAAGGAAATAATGATAGTACACATCTGAATATTGTGAAAAATCATCCTAATGTCGTTAATCCGTATATACTAGTTGTTCTTATACCACCCGAAGGTGTTGAACCATATATTCCGGCTATGCCAGCACCAATCGATTATTATGAAACATAGTTGAGGTATCACAATTTCTAGATAAATCGTTACAAAGACTTACGAGTCAATGGAGAACACTGCTGACAACCGCGCAAAGAGCCTTCAATCATTCACATACCAGGTAATTCTGAGAGAAATTACAAAAAGCATGTACCTTTACGACCTGAGGATGTATAGGACTCCTTTTGAATAAGAGAGAAGAAGAGAACAACAAAGTTTGAGGAAACTCCGCCAGAGAATACAGAGCCCGAGCGGGTTTATGGAAATGCAATAGGCAAACTGAGGACTAATGATAATAAAAGGAATATTTTGTCATGAAAGATACAGGATACTCCAAAACTAAGAAAATTTAGGCCACCGTCTATAACAACATTTGACGGAACAACTGATCTAGACGAGCATGTGTATGCACATCATAGGCATATGGAGTTTAGTGACAAACTGATGCTGACTATTGTCGAGCATTCCCTACAACAGTAACCGTGAATGCAAATATATGATTCTCTAGGATAGAATCAAAATTTATTAATAATTTTGCACAACTAGTGAATGGTTTGTAACATAGGTTTCCAAATATGATAAATGGACAAATAAATTTGTCTTTTGTGGACATATTTTAGAAATTGGATGAAAACTTCTAATCCTATATGGACCGGGTTACTTAAATTGTGTATTATATTGAGGAATCGGATATTCACATAATATACCACGCATTTATTTGGGAACTTTTTAATCTGGATTTTCAGATCTACTTGGCATCAAGGCCTAGATCTACGTTATGTGACACTATAAACTAGTTAAGAAATTACATTTGAGCCAAAGAAATGCGAAATATTTTCGTGAAAAGGGTAAAATCAAGAGAAATAATAGTGAAGGATGCAAAACATTGAATAAGAATTATCAACATAAAAAATATGGTGAAAGAGATGGGTATAAGGGTTTCAGTAAACCTGGATCAAGAGATGACATTAGAATGTGGAACAAGGCTCCTCATTAGCTCTTATGTCAAACAAAAAAAGAAGTAATAGTTGAGGAAGTGCATTGGCCGCCGAATAAGTATGTCGACAGAGGAATGATAGATGCTATCATTTCCATAAGGATCATCTTCAGGATACAAATCAGTTTAAGCAACTGAAAAGAGAGATCTAGAGGTTAATGGGTTTATGTAAGTTAGCTCATCTAATCGGTGTAAATAGTAGGCTGAAAGAGGGTGATGATAAATCCAAGCCCCATCATTAGGCTAGAAAACTTGAGAAGAAGATCCCTACTTGTAGAGATGTTGAGCCTAAGATGCAAGCCACACATCATGTACCCAATCAAACTGGTCTAGAATATGAGTTGGAGGTAAATATGATTTATAGGGTACCTGAGGGTGGCCGGCGGTATATGTATTTCAATTACTGGGGTTGATAAGAATGGCCGCTCATGGAACAAGAGGGAGCAATACGTGCAAAAAACACATACAACAAATAGTATGGTAGTCCCTCGTATGGTGATGACATACAATTCACTGACAAAGATGCTATTATGTTGATTTTCCTCCATGAGGATTTGTTGGCAGTACGTGCAGTCATTGCAAACGGGTTGATGCATAGGGTACTAATTGATACAGGTAGTTCGACAGATCTACTGTGCATGAGCACATTCAATTAGTTAAAAAATATTTAAATGTTGTCAAGTCTTACTGATCCAATCAAAGAATTCGCATGACATAGTTTTCACCCATCATGCTATATTGTATTTCCAATAAATATAGGATTTGGGGAAAAATTAAATTATGTATTTGTAAGCTTTGTGGTGGAGAATTGTGATTTGGTGTACCATTCCACCATTGGTAGGACCATTCTCAACAATCTTAAGGATGTAGTCTCGATGTAATCCTCCAAAGCATGATAAATAAATCAATGCATAAGGGTAGAACTTACCCGCAAGTAAACATGTCGTTGATAAGTAATAGAGTTAAGTAGCGGGGTATATCATCTCCACAGGGACTATCAATGATATAATAATTGTGTTTAGAAGTATAACAATGTGTAGTTGTAAGGGAAATGATAAGAAACGTAAATAAATGTTTATATGTGTTTTTATTAAAAAGACTAAAATGATTACGAAATAAAATACTAGAATTGAAATGCAATAAACTAATAAAGAGATGTGAAATAGATTAGAAAGGTGCTTAAGTCTTGCTAGTAATCCGTTATGTAGCTAATTATTGTTTCTATTAATAAGGGTGAAATAATAATTTCACATTAGCCGAGATTCTAACCTCTTCCCAATACCTCCCAGGTAAATAAGAAGATATCTTTCTATACTTTCAGGTGTAATTGGTTCAAACCCCACAATGACTAGTTGGCTAGTCAAGACCTCCCAACTCACTAACCCACACCAAGCGTCTACGTACTAATTCCATAATCTGACCCTTCTCCCGAGTGCTAGCCAAATTACCAATACTACCCACAATTTGGCCAGAATATGATTAGGAGTTATTAAAAATACTCACTTCAATTAAATATAATCCCAAATTCAATTAGGATATTAAATAAACTAACATAGGTTCATACATGTAGAAATTCTCAAACAATGAGGGTTTAGTTCATAATGGAAGAATAAAAACTAATGAAAATAATGATGGAATCATGTTTAAAATACAAAATAAATAAAGCTAGTCTAATATATATAATGATTCAGGGTCTGAATGGTGAAGAATGACGAGGTTTTGTAAAAAAACCCTTCTTCTTCCCTTATTTTCTTCTCCACGCGTGTAAAATGAAAAATGAATGAGTGTTTACGATTTTGGAGTTGCTAATACACTTATATACTAGGCTAAAAATGTTTTGGGGCCATATGGGTTCACGTAGATGGGTTAAACCCGTTTTTTGCCTAGTGTGAGACATTTTTTATGTTTCTTTTGTACTCACCTGAGTGATTTTTTTCCTATTATAAATATATTCTCATTTCTTGCCCGGTTTTAGAGATTAGTTACTTTTAAAGCTATTTGCGCATAATTTGATTGCTAAATGTAAAGTTCTTAGGTACATATATGATAAAGATGCCAAAATATGGATAAGAAGTTGAGTAAAGAAGACCGAAGAAGAAAACCAAGAGTAAAGGGCGAAGTTCTTAGGTACATATATATGCTAAATTTGATGTTAATCTTTTTGATAAAAGGAAAATACACCTGTGGGTACCCAGCGTTTCAAATTTTGACTTTTGGGTGTTCAAGTTTTTAAAAGTGACAAATCTGTACCCAAGGTTTCATTTTTTTGACTCCGTTAGTACTTGCCGTCATTTTCTCCGTTAAGTGTCACGTGGCGCCTATGTGGCGCATACATGGTGCGTGTGTGGGGCAGATTTGCTACCCGACACATGGGCACCACATAGGCACCACATGGCATTTAACAGAGAAACTAACGGTAGGTACTAAAGACGTCACAAAAATGAAACCTTAGGTACTGATTTGTCACTTTTAAAATCTTGGACACCCAAAAGTCAAAACCAGATTCGGTAGGTACTTACTCACCAAGGAATTATCCCTTTGATAAATTATGATACTTAGATGTTTATTTGATCATTTTGGAGCAATCTATTTTTTTATGATTCCTAAGAATTTCACAAATTTCAACAAAAAATAACCAAGTGTATGGACCACCATGTGAAAAAGAAATATAAATTACAACCATATCACCTTCATATATCGCCTATGAAAAATCACGAAAACCTTTTACGTGGTTACATGAAAACTCATAAGTTTACCTGAAAGTGTTACATTACAATTCAATCTAGATGTCACGATAAAATTGACATTTGGATTGAGTATATAAATTCTTGGTAAGCTTCAATGCTACATCTATAGAACACTGAGAAATCGGTGATAAGCATGAGTGCAAAGATAGGTAAAAACTAAAATACTAACCAATAAGTCTTAGAATGGTAGAGGGCATGACTGTTCTATAGTTTGTCTTAGCTTGTATATGAATTTGTAAAAAATAATTGTTTTTTTACATGACTAATTCCTACGGAGGATAGGTTCGTCTCCACACACCTAACTTCAGGTAAGTCAAAACTTGGTTACCCATGTTCAAGGAATGGATTCAAACCTTGTACCTCCTAATTGACAGATAAGGTCTTGGTCAGTTGAGCTATCCCCAAATGATTAAAGAATAATTGTTTTATATAACATATTTTGGAAATGTTTTAGTTTTTTTTAGATATTTCAAAATTTTCAAAAATAATCCATTAGTTTATCATATATAACATGGATATCATCACATTCACATATATAATTATACTCATGGAATGTTTCTTTGTCGTGTTTCTATTATTAATTTATACATATACTAACCCTAATAAGCTACTTGTATTAAGATATTTTATGTGATTATCAGATGGGAAATAAAACTGTCAAGTTTCCTTTAGATAAGATGGTTTTCAAGCAATACTTAGCACCATATATCTTCCTCTTTTGTTGAAATCGTCATTGGAGAAGATCATATAGAAGTTGGATACTTGTTACTTTAAGAGATAATTGCTAATCAGGTGCATAACCCAACAAATCATGTTTTAAGAAGTCTAGACCAAAAGTTTTGATAAATAAAGTCTAAAATATTATTTTGGAAGTATGATATATCCAATATAACCTTAAAGAATAACATAATAAAAAAGATTTCAAAAAAAGTATACAACCAAAAACGTTTAAAAATTTCAGAACAAAAAATGAAAAGAAAAAGTAAAATTGCAAAATAATTAAACAAAAAACCTAATTCTCATGTCTTCACTATCGCATTCTAAAAACAAAAAATAAATCTCTTTCCACCAATTCCAAAAAACAAAAAAAGAAATCTCTTTCCACCAAGCTATTCTCCTGCACATGAAACATCCTCCATACATTCTCCACCAATCATTAGCATGGCTCATTAACTCAAATTAAAGTAACAAAATCATATTTATTTTTTACCATTAAAACTTTAAATAAATTGATCAATTACAACCCAATCTCATGGCATTACAATTTATCAGAAAAACTGATTATGTTTTAATAGAACCAGATATTTTAACAAGGGTGAAAAATATAATAGTGGTGATGGTGGTGATGTCGAATCGTGGCTAAGGAGATGGGCTTTTAACGGGCTTGGGTAGTAGTTCACCAATCAATGAACACAACCCAGAAAATAAATTATACAAGTATTTTGGGTTCTGAATTTACAATAGCCCACCAAATTATGTCGTCTAGCCCTACATTTCGCCAGATTTATAATCCTCGTTTAACCTAGTAAATTGTGTTGCACAGCCCATCAAAAGGTATTATGGATCTGAATTATTAGTAAAATGGACTGGACTTTATGAAAAAAGTTTATTAAGTTATGGGCCTTTTGGATTAATTACCCTTACTTTAATATATATATATATATATATATATATATATATATATATATATATATATAAGCCATTAATTGAAAATAACTCATTTAAAAATTTATTTGTTAAAAATAATTCATAATAATTTTTTTATTAAAAATAACCCTTGATAAAAATATCTTTATATAATTATTTTAGTTGCTCTATTATTTATCATTTAAATTTAACTACCCTAATACAACCTTCGACCAACACCACCACCTCCCTTTACAACACCACCACCTCCCTTTACACCACCACCAGCACCACAACCACTACTTATTACCCCACCACCACCACCCCACCACCTTATTACCACTGTCACACAACCACCCTACCACCCCCAAAACCACGACCACCATCCCACCATCACCTATTACCACCATTCCACCACTACCCCACCACCCCTATAACCACCACTACTACCCCACCACCACCAACCTATTACCACCACACCATTACCACCACTACCACTACCACCAACACCTGCTACTAATTCCAACACTCTAGCACGACCGAGATTTTTTTTAAAATCTTCATAACTAATTCTAAAAAATTAGAAAAATAAAAAAATTGCGTATTTGGAGGAGGCAAATTAATCTTTCGTCTATGATTTTAAAAAAATTATTTTGAATTTTTTAACAAACATGAAATTAATTGTTTCAAGAGAAAATGTCACTTAGGATCTTGAACACACACACCCCTCTTCTAAATCCCAACCCCTCTTTCCTTCTCTTCTTACTAAAGACCTCAGAAAGAATTTAACACTATAGACAAAAAACTCAATTACAATTATACCTTATTTTGTTTTTTTATTCCTATATATAATAATATCTCTCCTCACTTTCCTAATTCCTGTAACCCTATTTCTCACATCTCTCCTCCCACAAACCTAGATATAGATCTACTTTCTCTCTCTCTAGCTCACTAGATAATTCTCACGCTCACCGGAGCCGAGTACCACCACTAGTCTCCAGCTACTCGCCTCGCCTGCACAACACATTGCCACTGCTTCGAAATCAAGGAATTATATTCCGTTTGAGTTCCATGGTATTGCCACTTTTACGAATCTCAAACAGAAGGAGAAGGAGAAGGAGAGGAGGCTGAGAAGCAGCACCACCACCAGCGTCGCTGTGAATGAGAGCGGCCCCACTGGCAGCACCACCTCGAAGGAGATTCAAGATTCCATTGCTCGTTGGGCGCCAATTTGAAGAGACCAAGAGGTCTGCAGCTCTGATTCGAGAAGGTGGCCGCCGATTTGAAGAGAAGAAGATTCGCCGGTAAATTGAAGGAGATTCAAGCTTAATTTGTGCAGGTTCTTGCTCGCGTTGGGGTTACGAAGTGAAGCCATGGATGGAGCTTGGTGGTGGTGTTGGTGGGGTGGCTATCAGAGTTCTTGAACGGTCGAGTTGCAGATGTTTTTTTGGTGCTGCAAGTAATGGTGGCGCGAGGTGGTGCTGGTGGTGGAGCAAGGTGGTGCTGGTGACGCGAGGGCACGAGGTGGTGCTGGTGGTGGCGTGAGGTTGTGCTGGTGTCTCGCTGCATTTGCAGGTGGAGGTCCGATCGAGCTCTGCATTTTTTTTTGGACTAGCGTACATAGTACTCTTGGATTAGTTTTTTTTAGATCTGGTTTGACCAGATGTGGTCAAAGTTAAATTTGAATTGTGTATTTTTTGTAATTCATATGAAAATTGAAAGAAATGTGAATAAAATATTATTTTTGGCTTTTTACTCTTTGATCTTTAATTATACTCATCAAAATTGTCGGAGTACTCATCAAAATTACGTAGTACTCATCAAATTTACGTAGTAAATTATCCGGAGCACTCATCAAAATATATAGAGTACTCAGCAAATTTATAGAGTACTCTCAGTTTTTCCGATATTTATCAATTTTATCCGATACTCTATGTTTTTCCGGTGACCGATGACTGGTGGTCGGAGGTCGGTAGTCGGAGGTCAGAGGTAGGTGGGTAGTGGTACTGGAGAGAGAAACAGTGACATCACACTTTCTTTGTCTTTTAGTGTTAGTAAGGGTAGGAAAGACAATTGTCAAAATAGAGGTCTCTAATAAGAAGGAATTCCTGGACCATACTCTATAGAGGAAAAATATGGTCTTCAAGACCCTATGTATAATTCACCCCTGTTTCGAACATGAACTCGTTGTTCGAAATAAGAAATTCATTTTACGAAACAAGAATTTCATTGTTAAAAACAAATAATTCACTGTTTCGAACAATGATTTCCTTGTTAAGAACAATTAATTTCATGTTTACGAGGAAAAAAATCATAGACGTAAATATTAATTTGTCTAATCCAAAAATTCAAGCTTTTATGAATTTTTTAGAATTAGCTAGGAATTTTTTAAAAAAAAAAAAAATTCGGACACGCTCGTGTGCTAAAATTAGTAGTAGGTGGTGGTTGTTGTGATTGTGGTGGTGGTGGTGGTGCCGGTGGTAGCTGTACCGGTGGTCGGAAATATTTACATAATTGTGGTGGTAATGGTGGTGGTGGTGGTGATTGTGATGGTGGTGGTGATTGAGGTGCCTTATTATTTGTTTAATACTGAAACATATATATTTAATGATAAAATAAGTATACATATAAAAAGATTAAAAAAAAAATTTACAATATTTAAAATATTTGATTAAATATTTTTTTTATAAAATAATTGTTGGAGCTGTATTTGACAATTAAACATTTTTATTAGTATTTTTTTAAGCAAATATATATATATATATATATATATATATATATTAACTTATCCTAAACTTCAGAGAATATATAGTTATATGAGTTGCATTACATGTTTCTGTTTCTTTAAATGGGTTTTTTTCTTTTGTCTAGTATATAAAGTTTAGACTTGTGACAATTTTTGATGCGAAAATACTGGTTTTGGAAAGAAAAAACTTAAATGATGGTTAATTATTGGAATGTCATTTGGTCAAGCTCATGCACTTGCTCAAAAGACGGTACCGTCCATTACGCGTATATTCAGCAATTCGGAGTTTTTGTTCTTTATTTGTGTTCCAATGAGTTTTTGTTCAATCAAAAGGGCAAAACGGCTTTTATTAGGAGAGCTGTATATTTTTTTATTTTTTTATTTTAAAACGATAATTAAAAGAGTAATGTTGGATATCACCCCAAATTACATCGCCTTTATATCAATAATTAAACACACATTACATAATAAGAGGTGGGTATACCACGCTCAAAACAATAACATAAATAAACAACAAAAATAGTAAAACTAAGAAAATGTATGATACGAAACCACCCAACTGGAGAGAATCTAAACTCAAATAACCAATACCAACGAACCGACCACCATGAGATCCACAAAACCACAACGCAGTCAACAAATCAGGGAAAACCCTGCAAAGATGATATGACATAACCAAATAACAAATTATAATCATACTTTGTAGATTGCATCTCCAATGAAACAATCGAGAGAGAAGATGTCACCACACAAAAGGGTGAGAAGAGTGGAAAGGGGAAATTCAACGAGAAGCGCCGCGGCAGAAAGCAAAGCACAGTATTCCTTGGTGAGAAAAGAAGTACAAAAACGAAACCAACAAACACCACACTTTGTTCAAACAGTTTCCAATCAATGAGGCGAAGCAAAATCCTACTTATTGTAACATCAGAAGTAGAAGAACTTGAATAAAAGGTGAACGTCAAAAACCTTCTATGTTCACTTCCACTACAATAGGACAACAAGTCGATTCCGCGAACCCCACACCAAGCAAGCAGTCTGTAACCAAGAAAGGAGCAACAAACACAAACAAAACAAAACCGAAAAAGCTTCCACTGTAAACCCACAGCGGCAAAAGTCAGGAAATTCAAAAAAGAAAGGTGCAAAAAACCAAAGTCTCAGATGAACGACAAACACCCAATACTACTATCTCTGACCTTTGCAAATTCAAAATACCAAACAAAAGTGAATCACCACCCTGATCTCTACTGGGAAGATAGGAAATCGAAACCATAAAACACGACAAACACAGTCCACACCCTAAATGGCTAAACCCACAATACACTAAACCTGCACTCAGCCTACCAGCAAGAAAACCAACGACAGCCGAACCCGAGGCCACATAACGCTCTATTCCAGGTCACCAGACTAAAAAAACCAACAAGTCGAAGACTATTACTTGTAAAAGCAAAACGTCCGAGACCAACGACGATTCCATAAGATTTCAAAACCTGTTTCAAATTTTGTAGTCTGAGAAGTTGCTCATTTTGTTGGGCCTCCCTTTGGGTTCTGCTAGTCAGAGGTATTTTAGCGACAGCGGCCCACAAAGCCTAACTCATCCAGGAAACAAACAATCGGGCATGACTATTTCTTTTCCAGAGATCTGCAGCGCTAGGGAAAGGAGAATCGGGACTGAGGAGTGGGACGGAAAAGGGTACAAACAGCAAAAAAAGAACGAAGTGAAAGAGAAAAAGACAGAAAATAAAGTCAGGAAAGAAAAGGGGCACCCTTAGAGCCCATAGCGGTCGTATTAAGGTTTGGGTAGGGTTTTAAATTAGAAAAGGGGGAGAGTTTTTTCAAATTAACCACTATATATCTACAAATTAACGTGATTACACTAAAGAACAATTAAAATCATATTTTTCCATTAATGTATTATTTGCAAACTTGATCATGAAATTAATGATCTTTCTCAAATTAGTTACAATATTTTTCATCAATGACTGCCTTTAGTAATCATCATTTGATCTATCCCTTTGATCTGTGGAAAAAGGAAAAACCCGATCAATAAACAAAGAGACATAGATTGGGTGATGTGATGATTATTTTCGTGGAGAAAGGGCATATTTGAAGGTCGAGATAATTATTATATACTAAAAAATATGTGTATATTTGAAGGTCGAGATAATTATTGAGAATCTATGCACAGTTTAAAGCTACTGAAAACTTAATTAATTGAGAATTAATACTCTTTCTTTCTTGCAGCTTTGGCTTCATCAATTATAGCTCGTGGCTTTCAATAATTGCATACTTCTATGCTAACATAATTTCAATTCAGCTTCACGTTCCCACAAATCATCTTATCCCATCTCAATTTCTTCCCGGATACTTTTTGAATGAGAAAACTAATTGACAAGTTTGACCACGTGAGGTTGATCCAATATTTTGACAATTTTCTGTTGTCTTTGAACTTTCATATGATTTATGATAAAAATATATTAGTCAAAATTTGTCATATGCTTAAAAAAAAAAAAAATTCTGAACGAGTTCCTAAAATTGTTATATACCTTCTTTATTAATCCATTTTGGTGATCAATAAAATATATTAAAATATAGCATCATCTGACGATTCATAACAAATATAGTTGGGGGCAAAGAACGACCACGTCAGACTAAGGGTAAAGAAATGACAATAAAATCATATCTAAGAAACGACAATAACACAAAACTGAACGATGAGCAGTGATAAATTTCGGAGGTACGGAATAAGAGTGTTTAAGATAATATAAAGGAGTTTAAAATAAACGAAAATTTTTTATATTCTAATTTTAAATAAATTTATAATTACCTTAAGTAAAATTATATATATTCTTTTTGTTTTTAGTTGAACTTAAACCACTTTTTGTTGATCTTTGCCACTAATAATAAGTTTTATATTGGTTTTTTGCTAAGATGATCATATATTATCCCTAAAAAATTAAATGTAAACTAATAGTACTTCGTTTGAAAAGAAAGTTAATGACATAAATTTGATATATTTGTTTGATAATATCATTCATTATATATCATATACTTTGTTTAAAGTAAATCATATTGTCACATTCTCAAATCAATATAGTCTTACAAGCCCTGATTGAAAAAATATAATCATACAACATTTATAATAATCTATTGATAAGAATATCAAAGAGTTCTTAAATTTCTACAGAATTGGACTGGTCAATAAATATTTATCAAAACAATAGTAAAAGAAAAAACTAATTTAAAAAGTGATACATGGGGTGTAACCCGCTTGACCATCCAATTTAAAATTTTACTTGTTGATCTCCTAATCCACCTAATCTAAATTTGGGGATACTCATTCGCTATCACTCACATATATACCTTTCTAAATTGATAGTGTTCTCTAGTCTGCTACACTAGAGGGAGACAAAAGAGTCTGGTAACTCAAATTAAGTGTCACTCTTAATGATAACCTGATCAAATATCAATTGACCCGCATATAAAATTGCACTTCTAATGGTCATACAGTCAACTAAAAAACAAAATATGAGGTTAATGGACATTCTTTTCACATATCACAACTTTTTCATGGTTTCTTCCAATGTACCATGTTGCTACTTTATGAGAGCTCATATATATGTATATGTGTGTGTGTGTCTACAATTATCATAACAATGTCATGCATATGAAATTTTGATACATATAAGTTAGTTAGTCCAATTAAATTAGGAAACATAACTTGGCCTTGATCAAGTAAAGGGCTGAAGTAATCATGTGTAAGTTATGCCATATATTCTAACAACAAGCAATTTATAAAATAGATAAAATATTTATGGTCACTATGAGTGTGTGATCTATTAATTGTTTGTTCATTTCTAGCCATATATCCCAACAAGAAAAAAAATAAAATTTGAATATATCTTTTGGACTATACAACTTTGGTGCATTCGGTGTGGTTCCATTCCTTAGCCAAAATCCAACTCCTTAACAAAAGGTGGTCATGCTTGAAAAGAAGATGCAAACTAAAAATCGTGTGTCCATGATACTAGAATATCATACGATTTATCATTGTTGTCGCTTAGTTGCAACTATTGTAGGTAGGGTTTAAAGCATATTTCTCAATACATCGATTCTAGTGGATTGGATAGGCATTCAAGATGACTATCTAGAAGAAAGTATTGATCTTTACGGCCAGAGACCATATGCATATCAAAATTCTACGTATTGTTAAATATTTATAGGTGAGTTCTTAATGTAGTTCAAAACCTGGCGATACCATGTCTTCAACTTGTAATTTTGGTTGCTTATTGGATTCCAGAGGAGGGTTTAACCTGAATATTATTAACTAGTCAAAATTTTTTTAACCTCTTTAGATTATTTTTTCAGTCCAATAAATTTTGTAAATTCACTTATGACAAAACCCAAATTAATATAACCGTTATATATGGTCCACCAAGCTAATAAATTAATAGTTAGATAATAAATTTCAAGAATCCTGATCTTACATTAATGGTTTTGCCATAATAACCAAGTTTAGAGATGTTATATACATGTGTTTCTGTGCGTTATATTAAAAATTATACGTTTTCTTGTACAAAAATTAAATTTAAATTTATAAATTTTTATGTGTTTATTCATATAAATTTTGACACTGGATAAATAAATTTATATTTCCTATTTTTATCCCATAAAAATTTCGGGGGTTGTGCCCTACAAGCCTGTAAATCTCAAGACCCCTTGTTTTAGCTCTTGATTCCCTACATATATACATGTTTTTATACTCGATCAATTTGATACATTAAACCCCTATCCTCACATTCATTAATCAATATAGTTTAACAATTTGTTTATATTTGTTCAACATTTATGATTATCTTTTAAAAATATATTTGAAGAGTTATCTAACTTCTACGGAGATAGATAGAACAGTAAAATATTCATCAAAACATTAGTAAAAGAGGAAACTAAATTAAAAGGTGATACATGGAATGTAACTCGCTTTACCATCAAACCTACGATTTTATTTGTTGATCCCCTAATTCATATAATCTAAATCTAGGGATGCTAATTAGTTATCACACATATGTGTTTCAAGATTGGTAGTGTTTTCTAGTCTGTTACACTTGCGAGAGTCGAAATAGTTTGGATCACAACTTGAGTATCACTCTTAATGATACGCGAGAAAATATTAATTGACACCTGTTTGTCATGTGAGTGTGGTAAACAAATGCTAAAAATAATAGGACTGTAACCACCCGCAAATATACGGGGTTCGTTGACAAGTAATATGAATGGGTAAGAAAAGGGTTTTCGTTCTCAGGGATTAGCAAAGTTAAAGTAATTGTGCTTAGAGAAATCATGGCTTAGTTGCAAAGACAATTAAATAATAGGTAAATTTTTGTTTTTTTCTTGCGATTAAACTAATTTCAAATAGTTAAAAGACGAAAGTAAAGGACTAATGATTAACAAAATTATAAACTAGAAATAAAGCTAATTAACTAA
This sequence comes from Nemophila menziesii, assembly GCA_029959085.1. Lineage (NCBI taxonomy): Eukaryota > Viridiplantae > Streptophyta > Magnoliopsida > Boraginales > Hydrophyllaceae > Nemophila > Nemophila menziesii. Next base: position 266,927 of record JARWIR010000139.1, on the reverse strand, counting down.
GAAATGATGAGTAATATGGGAGAACAGTGCTTGATCGTTGATGGTAATCCCCTAAGTTAATTAACTCGATGAATCTAGACATAAGGGAAAATTGGCCATTGTACGTTAGTCGGGATTCAATTATCTTCTCCTACCGGGTGAATAAGACACTATCCTCCACTACTAATTAACCCTCCCGGGTGTAACTACAATAATCTTTGACGAATTGGATTTTTACTCTATTGACTACTTACTTAGTCATGACCTCCCGGTTCAGTAACGCACACCAAGCACTTATATCCAAGGCCTGTAATTAAATCCCCCTCCCGGGCGATAATCTAACTACTATTAATATCCTATACTTGATCAGAGTAAGAATAGCTTCAAGGCACAAAGGTATAATTTATGAGAATTTAATTTAATTTATTTTAATATCCTATCCATTTATGTGATATATTAATCTAGTCACGAGACATATTTTTTGGGTTATATTGTGCATTCGAGGGGTTATTCCCTATAATTTGATAGCTTTTCATTTCTTGTATAGTTTTGGAGATTGTTACTTTTAAAGTTATTTGTGTGTAATTTGTGTGTTAATTGTGCAACTCTTAGGTACTTGTATGATAGTAGACAAGGATAAGAAGTAGAGAAAAGAAGATAAACCCCATAGAAAGGAGTTAATGGACCAAAAATCAACTATTGGAAAACCAAGGCAGTTGTCGTCCAAATTTGGAAATAGGCTTGTTAGTTGTTAGGATAACCACGTGCAATTTATGAAGATTTTGGAGGATAATTTGGCTTGTAGATAGTAACTGAAGTTAGAAGCATGTAGGAACTAACGGTTTTTTATTTGGAGCTGAACTGAAAAAGTTATTAAAGTAGTGGTTGTCGCAACTCGCATTAGTCCACTCTTCCTTGAAAATGTCTTGTGTTGGATTTGGTTACTTAAAAGGGGTCCACAACCCATAAAATGTAACAGACCTTTATATATCAGTTTTGATCATTGGAAAAGATTCTTGAGTCATTATTACTCAAAAAATTTAGCTAGAGAAGAGAGAAATACTTGAAAGAGAAGAAAACTAGAAACTTGAGCCCTATTGCACAACTTCTACACTATTCCACCTTCAGTATTAGGGTAATCAGTATTAGTTTCTCATATTAAACACGAATATGATATTTTTACCATATAGTTTTATTTCTTTAATTATGAACTAAAATCTGTTAGCTTGGGTTGCATATTGTATGAACCTTGAATGAAGATTTATTGTGCTTTGATGTTACTTGGGATATTTTGATTTAACTGAATTGGGTTTAAAATTTTGTTGCACATGAATTGAGTAGAATTGTTGTGTATAACCTAATAAATTATATTCATCCCTTTAGTGCCCTAGAATGACACCTTGGCGAGGGGTTTAGGCACATACATAATTTATATTCGTGTGGTGTGCAGTAGTGATCCTAACGGGCTTGCCTAGTTAGATAATGACATATGGAAAGTACTTTCTAGCGTCGAGCTTTTGCATAGAACAATCTCACCCGAGGACTCTAGTGATAGTGAGGTAGTCTTCAAAACTACTATGATGGGACTTAAAATGAAGTAAGAATCTCAATCAACAAGAATTGCCCAAGTTCACCCTAATAACCAGAATCCATCATTGTCACGATATGGGATTACTTGCAACTTGAGTTATTTATCTCATCTCTCATTCTTGGTAGTTAATTAATTTATTAGTTTAATTATTTGTATCTTCTTCGTTAAACGAAAACAAATAAATCTTTTATTTTACTTTTAGTCTTTTAGTAGTTAGCAACCAAACCATATACATGCTTTAAGAACACAATACCAAGATTAACAAACTTAGTACCTATGGAGACAATACTCTTATACTTACTTTATTACTTGTTAATGATTTGTACACTTGCAGTTAGTTAGGTGCTCTCGAGGTGCTGAATCTCTATCTTATTTGATCACACCTTGGAAGACGACAAAGGATTGATAGTCTTTCCAATAACGTTAGAATTGGCTTTTGCTACGAGCAAGTAGAATATTTTTCTAAAATTTGTATGATCTTGTATGACGATACGTTTTCAAATAACTAATATTGTTTGATAATTAGATTCTCCCATGCTTCTTGTAAATTCAAAAGCTTATATTAGTTTATAACATCAAAATTATTTTGGCAATTTCTTGATGATTTATCAATATCTAAATTTTATGATCAATCAATACCTCAACTAATATTGGTACTATAAAAAAAAATTTAGTCAACAATGAATTTAATATAAATAGGAAGAGCAGTTACAATAGTTTAACATATACCGTTAGGATTACAACCTGAAGTACACAAAATAGACAACAGAGGGTGTGTGTTGTATACCTAATTGCTAAAAAGTATTCCATTAAACTATTCTCTTGCAACACATATTGTTCCCCTATTCAACCTTCTACTAATGAAGGAAAATTCAAAATAATTATTAGCAGCTAGAGCTTGAATATCTCTAGTTAGAAAATCAATTTCATATCTAGAGGCATAATACATTATATTAATGGCTCCATCACACTCTTACAATCATTCAAAATAATAACAGTTAAATTAATAAATGCTCTTGAGAAGTTGACTACATTTCTTATTCATTTTCTTCTGCTTTAATTGTTGCATTTTTGCCCTAAAAGTCAATGATTTTCATCTTTTTATGTTACCCTATATAGGTTACACAAGCATCACTGGAATTTTTAGTATATGAAATGAAACGAGCACCAACAATTAGCTTTATAGTAATATGTATACAATAAGCCAGATACTCTTTATTAATTGTAGTTTTAACCCTCGCAGATTCACCTGAACGGTTTTTGTAAAAGTTTTAGCCTCAAAATTGAAATTATTATCATTAATATATTCAAAACATGCTAATTTTTATTTACAAGAATTAACTATATGGTATATATATTCTTCGCATTGAAATTTTTTTTATTCCTTATTTACCAGATGTGCCAAGCTATCATAGCTATCATCTCAACCATATGGTTATATTTTTCCTTTTTGTCTTCTTTAATTTGAATAATATGCAAAAAAACATTTTTTAAATCTTGAAGGGTTCATGTTACAGGTCAGATGCCTCATGGGAGTTTTATACCAGCTCGCTCTTGCCAAACTACAATAAAATAATAAATGATTAAATGTGTTTGCGTCCATATGACATATTTTGCAAGTGTTATTCATTGAATAGTGTCTTTTATATTTATTCACTTATGTAGCTAATAGGACAATCAAATAGATTATAACACTTTGATTTAGACAAAATATTTATAATATATGTCTGAAAGTATAAGTATAAGCGCTTTTATACTTTTAAGAACTTGCATATGAATATTCCTATCAGATGATACATATTCATAACCATAAGACGAACATAAAGTCAATTAAGAAATTTGTGTGCTAATTTATCCATCATATAAATATATCTGATCTTATGAGTTGTATCTACCTAACCAAGCCATATAGATGGCCAAATTTTTCATATCTATATTTTGAATTGAATTTAATTCAAGATCTTCAATTTTAGTAACTTTTGCATGGTCATTCGCGTGTTATTAATTGATCACAGTCAATTTATTAAAAGATTCCATTTAGAGTAGTAGTATAACTAAATGAGATCTTTATATATTGTGATCTTTCTATTTGTGATATAATAATCTAGGCCGGAGACATCATTTTAGGTGTATTTAATTAATTAATTATAGATTTTTATTTGTATTTTGATAAAGTTTTTATGTCTTGTCTTGATTTGATGATTTATTATTTTTAGAGCATAATTGGTTTAATTTGTGTGTTGATGTGAAGTTTTAAAGATATAAGGAATATAATAAGATGCTAAATCAATTCTAAAGAGATACGGAAAGAATATATGGAAGAAATTAAGAGATAAAAGGATGTAGAGATAAAATAGGAAAGGATAAGCTGCCAAGTACACCTGAAATTCTACACCTACTTCCATTAAAAAGAATATAACTTCAAATAGGGTGGGTATTTGGATTAGCATTCAAAAGAGTAAACGTAGATCCTTTCGCCGCAGTCAGTTCGATATAAATTAGGCGAAAATCGGAGTAATAACGAAGGGGATATGCTCAAAACAGTAAGGAGTGTTTATCCTCTCTGATATTTTAGGAAACGAATTTGAGTTGGACTTGGACTAAAAATTACTTACCCTTTGCTCACCAATTTCGACCTAGGGTCTTCTTAGAACCTATAAATACACGTCTTATCATTGTAAACATGTCTATGCTCAGTTATCAACCTTAGTTTCATAGAAGTTATTCAGAGAAGCACGTTGGCAGTATGTATCTTTATTTTAGTTTATTTCTTGTTAGCATGAACTAATTTTCCCATATCTTAGGTTTTGCATATGTATAATATTTTAATTCTATTTTCGTGTATCTAAATTTGTTTGGAAAAACCTTTTTAAATTGATTCTAGCTTCTTAATCATATATTTGTTTTAGTGCTTTGATTTATTTCCAGTCTTAATCTTGATCACATTAGGATTGTCTTAATAGTAGTTAGATGGTCACCCGGAAGGGGTGTCTAATTATTGAAAACACCACATAAACGTCTAGTATGCCGCAGTGATCCGGAAAGGCTTGCCTAACTAGATAGTCATTAGGGTTTAAGATTTAACCATCGATCATTGCGTAGGGTCCCCATACCCAAATCCCTTGGTAATTGTTAGATCGCCACCTAAGTCCACCCAGAAGGGGGTTAGGAGGAATATAGAATCATGTCTACTTATCTAAGAGCTTTAATAACCATTATTAATTAGTAGAAGAAATAGAAGGATAAGTGCATACTAGCAAACCTAAGCTATATCTCTCTCATCTTATTCTCACATCTCTAATTTATTGTCTTTAGTTTCATTAATCATTATTCTCAACAATCATCATTATTTAATTTTCCTGTCTTTAAATTCATTGAGCTATTTATTACTACGCTTTCTTGTAATCCATTCGTATGACACACTAAGTCCTTGAGAGCGAATCTTAACTTATCATTTAAACTTGCGTACGACTTGTGATACTTGCTGAGTAACGTGGAATTGGAGTGTCCTGTTCTTTTATATTTTAACTATTATTTTATCACACTCTTTCCTCCACCAAGTTTTTGGCACCGCTTCCTGGGACTTGTGTCTCGTTAGCATGTGTGTTTTATTTTTAGTGTAGTAGTTTTTAGTAATTTCTTTGAGATTTATGCTTTCCTTTGGTTTTTGTCTCTTTCAGGTTTCTAGTGTATGCTCGAGAATTCCGAGAGTGTTTTCAAGCAATACAACAAACGCTTGAGAGAAGAAACAGAACAAAGAAAATCTATGTCTGCTCAAGAGTATTTAATTCCACCACCTGGGGATAATCTTAACCCCAATGCAAATCAACGTCAAGGATCACCTATTCATCCGGTAATACCTATTCCTCAATTACCACCAGGAGATAACAGAAACAATCAACGTCAAGGACAAAATCTCCCAGGCTTGGGAACACCTTTTCGAGTTCAACCATTAGGTTATCGTCCTCCAGAGATCCAAAACATGAAATTCAAGCACGATCCGGGTATGCTCAGTCAATTTACAAGCATTGGACTCAATAGTGGTGCAACAATTCAAGATCTAGTAAGAGCGATTCAGAAGTTCATGCAGATTTGTGATGCCTATATTACTCCTGGCATTACATGCAAGCAACTGTATTTTCATATGTTTTCGTTCGTTTTTACTGGAAGAGCTAGTGATTGACTAGATAGACAACCACCAGGTACACTTAATACTTGGGCAGAACTTCAAGATGCATTCTTTAACCGTTTTTATCTGAAGAGTATGAGAATGAAAGATCAGATGGGGCTTGCTAGTTTTCGCCAAGAGAATGAAGAAGAAGTTGGAGACGCGTGGACAAGGTTTCAACAGAAGTTAGCAAGATGTCCACTTCACGGTTAAAACCCATCTCTATTATGTTTTATCAAGGTATTAATGCAGAAAGTAGATTGAGGGTAGATAATCTTGGGAGAGGAGGATTTGTGTCCATGGATCCTATAGAAGCTGCGGAAGGCGTGGAACGTATTATTGAAACAGAAAGGAGTTGTCCAATTTTGTGAGCTCCTATCACAAATACCAAAGGTATGCTTCGATTAAGTACAAAAACTACTTAATTAGCTAAATTAACAGTATTAGATAATCAAGTCAATGAGATCAAACTTGAGATGCAACAAAAACGTTAGAATTCAGCTACAACAAATGTAGTGCAATAAGCACAAGTTTGTCCATAGTGTGAGGTACCAAATCATACATAGAAAGAGTGTGAAGGAAATACAGCATCTGTCTACTTCATATCTAACCGAGGGAATTACCAATTCGGTAGTAGAAATCATCTGGGTATGCAGTATATAAATCCTCTAGGGACCGCTAATCAAGGTAATTATCAATCTCAGAATAACACTTACCAACCGAGAGGTCAAGGTCTTTATCAAGGAAAATCAGAATTTTAATAGACCATCTCCTCCACAACTACCTGCCAATGATGCTTATACCGATACTCTAGCTCAGAAGGCTTTACCACAACATCCTCAAGAGGGAGTTGTGCCAGAAAAGAAAATACTGAATTTGATGGATCTAATGACGAGTAATATTCAATCCCATAATGAGAAGTTTAGAGATCAAGAGGCCACAATTCAGACCTTGGGCACACAAGTAGATCAATTGCATAAAATTTTAACTAATATTTTGGAAGCACAAGATTTGAAGGCCATTGAAGGAGGTGATGCCAATGTTGGGTTCGAAGCTTGTAAGGAAATTTTCCTTGAAATCGAAGAGTAAGTACCACATACTACAGAAACTGCCGTGGAAGTTCCAGAAATTGAAGAAGAACCGACCAAATCTAGCCACGAAGACTCTGACTATTCTGAATATTCTGACTCTACCGAAAGATCTGAGTTTATAGATCTTCTCAAGGATATGCAAGAAGATATTAGATTGGTTATTGAGCTTCAAGCTAAAAGATAAAGAGAGAAAGAGGAAGAAGCCTCAAAAGAGAAGAAAGAAGAAGTTGCACCTGCTGTGCAAGAAGAGAAAGAAGAAGAGAAGGTGGGCTTGCCACCAATTATTCAAGCAATGTAACCATCAATTCCTAATACAAATCCAAAGGTTGACATTTAACTCAAGACATTTGTAGAGGCGTATAGTCTGGTATATATCAACACCCAAATTCTTGAGATTGCACAAAGGGCTTAAACCGCAACAAGTTTTCACGCAAGTTATTCCAGAGAAAGAAGCGAGTGTAGAAGCCTGGAAAGAGTCTGGGGCTCATACTGAGAGAGTCTCGAGAATAGTTGTAAAAGATTTACCACTCAAGCTCAAAGATCTAGGAAGCTTTAATCTTCCTATTCAAATTAGTGGTATCCTCAAAGTGAAGGCGATGTGTGATGTAGGTTCGAGTGTGAATCTTATGCCAAAATCCGTGTTCGACAGGCCTGCACTTAAGAAGATGGAAAAAGCGCCTGTGAACTTACAATTTGCGAATAGCTCAGTGACAAAGACATGGGAAACCGTGGAGGACGTTCATGTTCAAACAGGTAATATCACTATCCCTACTGACTTTGTTATTCTTGATTATGATGCAGATAAGCAGGTTCCAATCATACTTGGAAGACCGTTCTTGGCCCAAGTCAAAGCACCATCAACTTCCAGGAGGGAAAAGTTACCCTCCGTGCTAAAAACGTATCTGAGACATTCTATGTCTTGGGTAAGAAACCAAAGAAGTTAGATCCCAAAGTTCCTATCATCCACACTCTTTCACATTATCAAGTCGCGGCAAAAAAATCCACATAAATCCTGTGGATACTAGACCAATGAGTGAGTTTGGGGTTGGCCATGAAGTTGTATGAAAAGCCCACAAACCGGAGAATAGGCCACGAAGTCACAAAGATTCGTGGATGAGACCATTTATAGTCACGAAAGTTATTTCAGCTAGAGTGATAAAGATCAGGCCCAAGAAAGGCGTTAAACGAAGGTTAGTAGACGTTCATAGCCTTTCTCGTTGCTAGGGAGGCTATATACGAAAATCTTGATAGAGGTAACACATCTAATTTTGAAAGACGTTAAACAAAAGTGATGTAGGGGAGACAACCCACAATTTTTTTTAATGTTTTTATGTTTTTAGTTTATGTTTAGATTAGTTGTTTTTAGTAGATATTTCAGTATTGAGAAAGGTATTAGTGTTTTTGATGTGTAGGTACTTAAGAAATCGAGTTAGGGAGAAATAACGCGAAAAATTGGCAAAAACCAGAACACTCATGCGGTATACTGCATAAGAGCTCCGGTGCACCACAATGAAGAAAAATCGTGGTACAGTTCAGCAAAATGGTCTAGCGCGCGAGAACCGTATCGTCACTCGCGCTAGACTGTGGCGACGGTTCGTAACAAAATATCCGTGCGGTACACCGTAGGATTCGTCTAGTGCACCGAACCAGCCCGAAGACCGTCACAACGGTATGACAAATCAGGGTCTTCGCCGAGACCCACTAGCCCATAGCAGTGGCACGGGTTCAATAAAATTTTCGTGCGGTACACCGCAGGTCAGGTCAATTGCACCGCACGGCGCCACCAGAAGGAGTTATAGGATGGGTTTGAGGAGAAGGTTAGTCCAATTATGAATTTTTAATCCTTAAGCCTCTCTTTTTACCCCAAAGCTCTCCCAACTCCATTAAATCTTCAACAAACCTTCACATTACATTAAAACACTACCCAATCACCCTGATTTCACATCCAAATCATTCCCTATATCAATATAAAGAAGATTCAACCACCCAAGTCATATCAAAACACCTATAATCCAAGAATCAAAGCCAAAAATCTCTAAATCTTATCCAACAATTCCTTAGATCCAAACCAACCAACCAAGAGTTCTTCCGACCCACATAGAGATTCATCATCCTTATACCTTTCCTAATCCTAACAACACTTTTTTAACCTAAATCAAGGGTTGCAAATTTCAAGAGTGTTCAAAGATTTGAGTTGGAGGCCAATTGAGATGACGAAAAGAACCAGAACATTGTCTACTGTTAAGGAGATGAAGAAGAATCAAAATAAGGTGTTGGGTTCTATTGTGAATAAGAAGATTGAGTAAGGTTCAAGTTCTATTATGAATAAAAAGGGTAAAACAGGTCAAGAGAATAGAGAAAAGCCTGCAGTGGAAAATTCAAAGAGCAAAAATATTACAACTTTCAAGAAGAATACACCACAACCTCTACAAATCGTGAGTCCTATAACCGAGATGAATAAAGCGTCAAAGACCTTGTTAGCTTCTGCAATGAAACACTTACCGGACTTGCCCCCCCCCCCCCCTCTTATGAGAGAGTATTCGAAAAATAAGTTGGAGAAGGTGATTAAAAGAGATTCTTAGAGATATATTGGGTTGGACTACATTCACGATGAGACGTTCAAATTTGTGTATGGAGTTAGTTTCCGAGTTCTATTTAGGTCTCTTTAGTCGAGATAGTGAAGGTCGTGTTCCAGTTAGAGGAAAGTTAGTTCCTTTTACAGTTGAAGAGATTAGAAACCACTTCCAGTTCAAGAAATTGGTTGGACCATGTAAGTTTAGAGAAGCAGTGGAAAATATCAAGACTTTCGATTGGAATCAACTTTTCAGCATGTATTGGATGAAGAGAAAAAGCAATCACATAAGGGATAATTGAAGGCACCTTGGTATCTTCATGTGGATACAATAGTTTGGCACAATTTCCTCACACCAAACGCCTTTGGTAACACGCAAACTTCGGATGTAACTAAGAGAAACGCCATCTTTTCGAATTGTATTTTAAGAGGGGAAGAAGTAGATGCGGCACAGTTGATCTTTGAGGAGGTGGTGCGATTTTCGGTCTCTCCTATTATGTTATTGAATGTGAAATATCCTACTATGATCACGTGTCTTATACAAAAAGTGAATGTGATTCTGGGTGAAGAAGAGAAACTAATGTATAAGATGAGCAACACCATAGACAATACTTGGATCAAGATAACTTTGAGAGGAGCAGGAGCTAAGAAGCCTCCACAAGATAAATGTGGCCGATTAAATACAGTGGAAGCAGCTCAAACTTTCTTGGCCGATAATGTGGCATAAATCAAAGCTAGTCAGGTGCACATCATGACACTCCTTGAGCAATTAAAGCGCGATTTAGCAAAATATCCAGTAAATCCTATCTTGGATGCCGATTAAGTAAGGCAATAGCCTCGAGAGTATGTTCTCTTTTTAGAGTCTTTTTCGAGTCTTGGGGACACACCTCATTTTTTGTTTGGGGTGTGGGGATTCGTTGTCTCTCATCTCCATTTTTATGTGATTTTACTATTTTTAGAAGAAATTGAATTTTTTAATACATTGGATTTAGATGTAGAGTGTGTTTAATAGCTTGAAAGCATAAGCTTAGTAAGTTGATGATAGAAAGTAATATGTTTATGAGCTATTTTATTTTGTATGCTTTGAGTATGACTAGGAAACACACGTCGATAGTAAAGAAAAGATTAGTGAGAAATGTGGTAGAAGTATGTTCGATCTTAGGGCGTCTGGAGGGGTGTGTAGGCCGTGAGATCCGAGCTAGTTGATAAACCCATTTGACGAACGTGCAAAAAGTAAGAGAATAGCGAAATTGCATTGTTTAGAAAGTGATTAAGGCGGATCTTTGATAAGCCCGTTGTTGCCTTTTAGCTTGCTTTCCAATTATTATATTATTATCCTTCTCAGCCCTTCTAGCCTTTCTAAAGCCTTTTTTATTTTTCCATGTTATAAGCCACATCCCTTTAGATTTTAGGACTTTTCCATATGAACCACACTCGAATCGCGATGCACTGACAGTTTTTTTAGAGCTTGAGTTTGGGGTGGTGGGTCCACTATTATGGGAATTATTATTGGGTTCGAGTTTTTGAGCTTATGTATTTGTGCTCTATATTTTTTATGATAATTCATGTGTTTATTATATTGTAACCCTTTGCCGAGGTAAAAGTAAATGGAAAAAAGTTATGAAAAAGAATATATGTGAAAAAAAGTAGCATGATATCTCACATCAAAAAGAGAGTCATAGCTATATTATAAAATAAAAAATTGATATGAAAAGATTGAATATATTTGGACCGGCAAAGTGGAATTTTTATGTGATCATCTTTATGCTTTAGTATTGGTTTATTGGGGATGCTAATTAGTGCATCAATTCATTGGGTTGAGTGAGAACGTTTTATGAGGGTAACTCAAGCTCTAGGGCAATCGTTGATGGAAAGTGAGGAGAGAGCCAAAAGCTCACTCTAAATTATCCAAATATGCTATCATACCGTCCCTAAGCCAACATTACAACCTTAAAGACCTTATGATTCTTTGCTATGTGATCTAGAAGTGACTGGGCCATTAGAGAGTAGTTAGGTTGATCTTTAGTTACTAGTGAAGTTCGATGAACAATCTGTAGCCTCCATATTAAGCTAAGTGAAGAACCTCTCCTTCGTGCGTTGCAAAGCTAATCTAATCTTGAATTTGAGTCGTGTTGATCGTGAGTATGACAAGTGTACAGGTAAATTGGTTTGTAAATATTATTACATGAAATTTTCTGTGTAGTTGCTTTGAGTTTATTTTATATATTCTGCTATCTTCTTTCCATTGTGCTTAATTGTCTTTATGTGTTTTTAGAGACTTCCCTTTGTTCTTATCTTTATTGTATCGGGACGATAAAACTTTGAGTTGGGGGTCCTGATGTCTCCCTATTTGTGATATAATAATCTAGGTTTGAGACACCATTTTAGGTGTATTTAATCAATTAGTTGTAGATTTTTATTCGTATTTTGATAAATTCTTATTTCTTGTTTTGATTTGATGATTTATATTTTTAAAGCATATTTGGTTCAATTTGCGTGTTAATGTGAAACTTTAAAGATATATGGAATATAATTAGATGCCAAATCAATTCTAAAAAGATAAGGAAATAAGTTATGGAAGGAATTAAGAGATAAAATGAAGTACAGATAAAACAGGAAAGGAAAAGGTAGGGGTGGAAATCGGATCCGCAATTTCCGATTTTCGACTTTTCCGATCTGAAAATTCCGATATCGAAACAGGTTTTTAAGGTTCCGAAGTTCAGAAATTCCGATTTCCGATTTTCCGAAAAAATCGGATCGGAATTAGAACTACATATAAATTTCTGAAATTTCCGACTTTTCCGATCCGATTTTTATTCCGATTTTTATTTTCAAATTTACATTCCGTATATCAAATAAATAATAGAATATTAAGATAAAAGAAAATTATACAACCGGAAACACGTTGAAAAATTGCAGAACGGAAAAAGAAAATAAAAAGTAAACATGAGCAACAATGAAACATTTCTTTTAATGATCGAAAAAGAAAAACAATGAAACATGATAATAGTTATTGTAAGAAGGTAAAACACCAACTCTTCACACTCGCATCGGAAAAAAATAAATCTCCACACAACTCACTTCCCACCAAGCTGCTCTCATGCACATGCCGCTCTTGGATCATTCTCCAACATCATCAACCTAACTTGGCTATGCCATCAACCATTTAGGAACTCAAATTAAGGTATTACTATTGAAACTCTAAAAAATTGAATTATTTTTAACTTAAAATTTTCATTTAATTATTGTTTCAAATTTCAGACCTTAGTTTCGTAATTTCCGAACCAAAAGTTCCGAAATTCTAAACCAAAAGTTCCGAAATTTCCGTGCCGAAATTTCCGAATTTCCGGTAAATTCCGAAATTCCGAATTCGGAACTTCTTATTCCAGTTCCAAAAAATAGGAACGGAATTGAAACAGGAAAAATCTATTCCGAAAAAAATTGGAAATTTTCCGAAAGACTCGTTTTCCGATCCGTTTCTTCCGATTTCCACCCTTAGGAAAAGCTGTCAAGTAAATATGAAATTCTGCAGCTACGAAAATGAATATAACTTCAAATCGGCTGATAATTTGGATGAGTCTTCAATGAGGTAAACATAAATCTTTTTGCTACGGTAGTTTCTATATAAAGAAGGCGAAAATCGGACCAATAACGAAGGGGATATGATCAAACCAGTGAGTAGTGTTTATCCTCTCTGATATTTGAGGAAACGAATTTGAGTTGGAGTTGGACTCAAATTACTTAACTTTTACTCACTAATTTCGACCTAGGGCCTTCTTAGCACCTATAACTACACTCTCTTATTTTTGTAAATATGTCATTGCTCAGTTCGGAACCTTAGTTTCATAGAAGTAATTTAAAGAAGCAAGTTGACAGTATGTATCTTTATTTTAGTTTATTTCTTGTTAGCATGAACTAATTTTCCTATAGCTTGGGCTTTGTATATGTATAATATTTGAATTATAACTTCTTCTATCTAAATTTGTTTGGGAAAACCTTTTTAAATTGATTCTAGTTTCTTAACCATATATTTGTTTTATGTGCTTTGATTTATTTCCAGATTTAATCTTGATCACGTTGGGATTGTCTTAATAGTAGTTAGATGGTCACCCAGAAAGGGTGTCTAATTATTGAAAACACCAAAGAAATGTCTACTGTACGGTAGTGATCCGGAAGGGCTTGCCTAACTAGATAGTCATTAGGGTTTGAGATTTAATCACCCATCATTGCGCATGATCCCCTTACCCAAGTCCCCTGGTAATTGTTTGGTCGCCACCTAAGTCCACCCAGAAGAGGGTTAGGAGAAATATAGAATCCTGACTACTTATCTAAGAGCTTTAATCACCCTTATTAACTAGTAGAAGAAATAGAAGGATAAGTGCATACTAGCAAACCTAAGCTATATCTCTCTCATCTTATTTTTACATCTTTTGATTTATTGTCTTTAGTTTCATTAATCATTATTCTCAACAATCATCATTATTTACTTTTCATGTCTTTAAATTCATTGAGCTATTTATTACTACGCTTTCTTGCAATCCATTTGTATAACACAATAAGTCCCTGAGAACGAATCTTAACTTATCATTAAAACTTGCATACGACCTGTGATACTTGCAGTGAGTAACGTGGAAGTTAGAGTGTCATGTTCTTATTTATTTTATCTATTATTTTATCACACTCTTTCCCCCCACCATATATCAACTTTTAATAAGAAATTTTCTAGGTACATACTTGATACTCTAAAAGGATTATTAATTTTATAGTCATATTATAATATAAACACGACGTTAAAATTTGAGAAGTATTAACTTGCTATTATTTCTCAAATTTATAATATTTTGGAATCAATAGGCCGATCACTCTTTATGCATTGCAGTATATTTTTGTTCAAATAAATTAACTGGAGCAGGAGGCTTAAGGCTGAAAATTGAGTTAGTCGCTTTACAAATGCATATTTTTGTCAAACATTGATCTCATAACTATTTGCGAGAATCATGATACATTTTATAAAATATTTTCAGCTCTTTTCTATATTATGAGAATTAATATTTCAACGAAAAATATATATCTGAATTACAAGTTTAAGTTGCATATCAATTATTGGATATAAAAAATTAATTTTCATTCTTGTTTATTGTGCAAATAACTAAACAACTAAACTATATGTTGCACAAATAACAATTGATGGATGGTATATGTACATGTGCAGTATTTGACATATTAGAGGATTTACAGTTAGTAGCTGAAATCCTTTCAATATGATAATGCAATATAGATTGAATGTCCAAAAATCAAATTGTAAAAATAATAATATTTTGTTTAGAAACTATATACTATACTACCAAGTCATAACAGACAAATTCAAAATAATTTGTCTAAAATAATTTTTAATAATATATATATATATATATATATATATATATATATATTCCGCTAAATCTATCTTTTAAGTTGCAATATCATGTAACATAGAATTTATACCAACATCATATTATTAGTTATGAATATAATCATATTTAGGGAAGTGTATTCAATTTAGAGTCTATAAGATATATCTTTTTACTTTTAAATTTGAGAGGTATTCAACATGAGTTTAAAGAGTCTTTTAAATATTGGTGTATTCCATTAAGTTTTTAAAGAGTTTTTTAAAATAATGGTATATCCAATTCAAATTCTTTAAAATCCTTTAAACTCTTGTAATATTAGAAATTCTTTGTATTTTAAAAGTTATTAAATTTTGTAGGATTCTATAATTAATTGAGTATAAATAAAAAAAAAATCATTCTAGAAATCTCTTTGTAAAAGCAGAGATTCCATAAATCACGAGGGGACTTAATTAGGGTGTTCCTACGCCACTAGGTTCCTAAGTAAGACTGTTTTTCTAAAGATAATTGGTGATTAATTCAACCCCTAATGATTATCTAGTTAGGCAAATCTTGTCAGGAGTACTACCGTACACTAGACGTTTACGTGGTGTTTCAATACTTAGACACCCCTTCCGGGTGACCATCTAACTACTATTAAGGTAATCCTATACGCGGGCCCTCATAAAGAAAACAGACAATAAATCAAAGCACGTAAAACAGAGAATAAAACATGAATTCAATTTAAATACGAAGGTATCCCGAATTAGATAGATGTAAAACAATTCTAGGGTTCATAAATATATGATAAATCTCAAGATAAAAGTAAATTAGTTCATACTAAAGAATTAAAAGAGAACAATTACAAATTCGAAGGCTTGTGAAGACATAATATGGTGTCCAGCTCCTTCCAGACTTCTCTTCTCGTGTTGTAAGCTTCTTCTTGGATTAAGGGTTGGACAAGGATGTGTTTCTTCTAATTAGAGGGTGTATTTATAGGGTATAGTAAACCCTAAAATGTTTTCTTGGAGTGGAAGACAAGTATTGGACTTCTAGCCCAACTTAAATTCGTATCCCTAAAATATAGAAAAGGTAATAAATTGTTGTTATTTTGTTGTGGCCGTAACTTCTTCAATACAGATCCCATTGATGTGTTCTTTATATCGAAACTGATAGTCTCGGAGAGCTATATAACTTTGCTTCAGACCAGTCTTCCTTATTCCAAGCCAATCTTGAGTTATGATCACTTTTATGGACGTGGCTGGTGAAATTCAGATTTACTTGGCAACTTTATCTTTCCATACTTATCCTTTCTTTCCTTTATCTCCAATTTTCATGCATATTCTCTTTCCTTTATCTCTTAGAATTGATTTGGCATCTAATTTTTTTTTTGGTTACATGGGTTCCAGGCTAGCTTACGCGCACCCGACTAATCCCACGGAGATATACATGCCTCCCCATATATATTCTCATGGTAAATCAGAACTAGGTTATTCATGTTCAGGGAGGGGTTCGAGCCTTGTACCTCTTACTTTACACCCGTTAGGGAGGGGATTCGAACCATGAACCTCCCCTTTAAGTGCTGAAGAAATAGCACGGTTCTGGCCAGTTGAGCTAACCCAACTAGTTCATTACCATATATCTAATTAATTACCATATATCTTTAAAGCTTCACAATAAACATACAATTAAACCTAATATGCTCTAAAAATAATAAATAATCAAATCAAGACAAGAAATAGGAAAATTTAATAAATCATGTAAAAATCAACCAATATCCTATTAAATACATCTAAAATGATGTCTCCAAGCTAGATTAATTCATCACAAATAGGGAGACATCACATGGATACAAATCCTTCTCTTCCAAGATTATCGACCCTCAATCTACTTTCTGTAGTAATAACTTGATAAAACATAGCTAACTGTAAAGATAGGGTGTAACTGTGGAGTGGACATCTTGCTAACTTCTATTGAAACCTTGTCCATGCATCTCCTACTTCTTCATCATTCTCTTGGAGAAAACTAGCAAGCTCCATCTAATCTTTTAATCTCATTGGTGTGGCCTAAGGTGTGATAAAATAATGATATAAATAAGTGCAAATAAACACCCTAAACTAACACGGTACTGCAAGTATTATAGGACGTATGCAAGTTTTAATGATAAGAAGATTCGTTCCTCAGGGACTGACGAAAGTTAGAGAGAACTTATGCAATTTATCAAGTGCAGATATTAAAGATAGAAAAGATAATACGCAAAGAAAGAAAAGGAAAATAGATTTTTTATATAATAAACTAAACTACTAAACTAAAGACAATAAAATAAATAAGAGAAAAGAAAAGAAGATAGTATGAAAGTTATAGCTTAGGTTTTACTAGTATGCACTAATCCTTCTAATTCTATCTATTAGATCTAATTTATAAGGGAGAATATTAGCTCTTGGTATACTTAGTCAGGATTCTAAATTCCCCAATCTTAGACCTTGAGAGCGACTAAGGGGGCTACGGCACCACCAAGACGAGGACTCAAATAGGGTTATCAAACGCCACTAAGGTCCTATCCAGCACACTACAATTAATTGGTGATATGGTGATTAAAACAAACCCTAATGACTATCTAGTTAGAAGCATGTTTTGTCAGAACTACTATCGACACCAGACATTATGTGGTGGTTCAATAGTTAAACACCCTGTCAAGGAGACCATCTAACTACTATTAAGGTAATCCTATACGCATGCATTTGCAAGGAAAACAATCATTAAATCAAAACACATAATCAAATATAAAGGTAAGTAGCTAATATCAGATTAAAACATATAATTCCCAAAGAACTTAGATAGAAGAATTAGAATTCATAGTTTATACATTATGCAAACCTAAGCTAATAGAATTAGTTCATACAAAGAAAAGAAGAGAAAAGAATTACAAAATAAGAGGTTGAAGGAGACATAGTTGTTGCACAGCTCCCTCCAGACTTCTTCTCTTGTGTTGCAGCTTCCTCTTGGCCTTAGGGTCTGGCCAAGGATGATTTAAGAGTGTTAAGAGGCTGTATTTATAGGGTATATGAAGACCTAATTCGTTTTCTTGAAGGAGAAGGAAAGTAATGGACTCCTAGTCCAACTCAAATTCGTATGGAAATAAAGATAAACACTGCTGGACCGTTTTGAGCATATCTTCTTCGTTATTGGTCGGTTTGAGCTCCATAAGATACCAAAAGAATCGCAACAGAATTATCTTGACCTGTTAGAAGGAAATCACCAGATTCGGCCTATTTCTTAGGTAAAAACGTATATCTTTAGACGTGTATGCAGAATCCCAGATTTAGGCAGCTTTTCCTTTTCCATCTTTTTAGCCTTTGTTTCCTTATCTCCAATTACCATGCTAATCTCTTTCCATATCTTGTAGTCTTTGACTTGGACTCTAATTAATCTCCATAATTATCTTTAAAGCTTCACACTAAATAAACAATTAAACCCAATATGCTCTAAAAATAATAATTTTATAAATCAAGACTCAAAATAGGAAATTGCACTAAATTAAGCTAAGATCGACCTATAAACTAATAAATAAGCCTAAACTGATGTCTCAGAAGTATATTATATTATCACAAATGAGGAGACATCACTCATACTCTTTGGATAAAAACGATTAAAAATGCGGCTTGTAGTTCATCCCAAGTGTTGATTGTGTTTAGTGGTTGTCTATCTAGCCATTCACCAGCACTTTCGGTCAAGAAGAACGAAAACATATGACAATACAGTTGCTCACATGTAATGCCTGGAGTAATGTAGGCATCACAAATCTGCATAACCTTTTGAATCGCTCTTATGGGATCTTGAATTGCTACCCCACTATAGTGTCCATAACTCGTAATTTGACTGAGCATACCCAGATCGGTCCTGAACTTTATATTCAGAATCACTGAAGGACGATACCCTAATGGTTGAACTCGAAAAGGTGCCCCCAAGCCTAGGAGATCTTGTTCATGACGTTGATTGTTTCTGGGCTCTCCCTCTAGTGGTGCTACTTCTTGAGGAATCGATAATACCTGGGGAATAAGTATTCTTTGATTGTTGTCAAGATTACGATTATTTTTCTCAGGTGAATTAAATTCTCCTCTACGTTAGACATGACTTCTCTTTGCTCCTTCTCTTCTTTTAAGTGTTTGGTGTAAGCCCTGAAAACACTTTCAGGATTATCGAGCATACACTAGAACTTGAAAGAGACAAAAACAAAAAGAAAGCGTAAATCTGAAAAAATAACTAAAAACTACTACACAAAAAGTTAAACCCACACGCTAACAAGACACAAGTCCCCGACAGTGGCGACAAAAACTTTGTGGCTGGTAAGTAGTGATAAAATAATTATAAATAAAGATAAGAACTAGCATCACGTTACTCACTGCAAGTATCACAGATTGTATGCAAGTTTTAATGATAAGTTAGATTCATTCTCAGGGGCTTAGTGTGTTATACGAGTGGATTAGAAGAAACCGTAGTAAGAATTAGTTGCAAAGAATTCAAGACAATAAAGTAAATATGAATAATGGTGGAGAGAATAATGATTAAACTAAAGATTAAGGCAAATAAATAAAGATGTAAGAATGAGATAAGAGATATAGCTCAGGTTTGCTTGTATGCACTTATCTTTCTATTTCTTTTAGTAGTTATCAGGGTGATAAAAGCTCTTAAAGTAAGTATACATGATTCTATATTCCTCCTAACCCCTTTCCGGATGGACTTAGGTGGCGACTTAACAATTACCAGTGGACTTGGGTAAGGGGATCCTACGCAATGATCGGTGGTTAATGTCAACCCCTAATGACTATCTAGTTAGGCAATTCCGTCAGGTTCACTACCGCACACTAGATGTTTATATGGTGTTTCAACCATTAGACACCCCTTCCGGGTGACCATCCAACTGCTATTAATGGGGTAGTCTATACTCGTGCACTAGCAAGGACTACGGTCAATAAATCAAAGCACATAAAACAAATATGAAGGTTAAGAAGCTCAATCGAATTTAAGAGGTTTTTCCTAAACAACTTAGACAGAAGAAAATAGAATTCAAAAATTATACATATGCAAACCCAAGCTATGAGAAATTTAGTTCATGCTAATAAGAAATAAACTAAAATAAAGATACATACTATCAACTTGCTTCTCTTGATGATGTTTCTTGAGACTAAGGACTAATAATTAAGCAAGGACTAGGTAAGGACATGTTTACAATGATATGAGGGTGTATCTATAGGTTATTTTTTAATCCTAGGTCGAAATTTTGGAGTAGAGAGCAAGTAATTGAGTCCAAGTCCAACTCAAATTCATTTCCAAAAATATAGGACGGAAAAACACTACTCGTTGTTTTGGTCATATAATGTGTCTCCATGTGAATAAAGTGTCACACAAGCTTGCATACACTGTGATTTGAAAAGAAATTATCCAATTTGCTCATAATAGCATCCACACTAGAAACATGAGACATATTCGCATCAAAATGGTGTGATCGCCTTAAAGTACGGATGCTTAATGAAATATCTAGCTGATCAGTTCACTGAATATTTAACCGAGAGAGTAATCCTGAAAACATCGAGGGATGGGACTAGAACTATTGATAGGGAACATATGGATGATGAGTCTATATGATGCACTATTTTCCTATCCATATGGCATAAATTTTTCATACAAAAGCTTATTAAATCTTAATGAACTCATAGCCATGCGTGTTGGTCCTATTGAGACAGACTTGATAAATTCACCTTTGAGGTTTATATATATTTCTCCTACTTAATGAATCCATATCCATGCTTGGTGGTCTCATTGAGACGAACTTGATGTATTTACCATTGAGGTTGATATATATTGCTCCTACTTAATAAATTCATAGCCTTTTGTGGTGGTCCTATTGAGAAGGTTTGTTAAATTCACTAATAGGGTTGACACTTGTTGCTTTTGAAAGCTCTGAAGGATGGGCTTGTAATGAATTCATAGCCATTAAATAGTGGTCCCATCGAGAAGGACTGGATAAATTTACCGATGATATTAAGATACATAATTCATAATATGACTTCAAAGAGATGTCATTGATGATCCTAAAGGATGAGTTGTTAGAATCACCATAAATTCATAGATCGTAAGGGTGGTCATAAAGATAAAAGTACTTGATGAATTTCCAAGACACATGATGAAACTAAGCTCTATTTCTCTTAATGATCTTGAGATCCAAGAGAGGTCGGCTAATATGGCTAAATGCATGTGTCAGAAAAGGTGATGATTGAGTAATCTTTAAATATTGTGGGTAAAGTATGTGTTGTGAGGGTCTCGGTCAAAGACCGTCAAGTTCAAAAGTACGTTAAATTGATGGAGTTTGGTGGTTGCCTCACATCACTTATCACTACATGTAAATTTAAATCGAAAGATATTTCCATTTAAGTACAGTTCACCCAATTGTTGGTAATTACGGAAACCTATTCACCTTCTCTCTCATGAATCTGGGTAGGAGATTGTTGGAATTATTAAAAGAAAAAAACAAAATTTTAATGATAGTTAAATAATTCTCTTTTGATAAATCCTTTCACGTTCTTGGAAAAAGTGGAAAAAACTTTTTCCTTTGGAAAATGTCCAACATACGAAGTGAAGAAGGAAAAATATGGTTATAAAATATATTATCTTCCTATTAATTTGAAATATATTAATACTATGGAGAATTCGGAAAGCCCCATACACACGCACCACCACCAACACCACCCGCTCGACCGCATGGCACCACCCAGCACTAGTGTTGACGATGGCGGGGGCATGGCGTGGTTGTGGGGTCATGGAAGAGTTCAGGAGTCTTGGGAAATCAAAAAATAAAATTAAAATCAAGTTTTGAAAGTAGTATTTATACTAAGACTTGGTCAATTATATATTCTCATCAGAAGACAAAACGCCCTAGACTTGATGACTCTTTAATTCAGAATATTCCATCATCAAGACTCAGCTATTACGGAATTTACAAGATCATGCTCAATCCGTCTAGACTCGTGCATTAAACAGACACTATAAGATTGTCCACTTTCATGGAAGACTGTGAGAATTCTTTAACCAACAAAACGTCTGCATAATAAGGCTAAATCACCAGCCATTAATGTGATGATTCTGGAAGGTCATTTCTCCTATAAATACAACCATAGTTACTTCCCTCTCTAGGTGGAACTAAGAATTCAGAAAGAAAGAAAACTCTCTTCTCCCTTTTTAGTCAAAACTATTATTTCCATATAGATTACGGTGATACATTAGTTAGAGATACTGATACGCCCGGGATATCTTTTTAATGCAATTCTTTTCGTGTGATTGTATCCTGTTTCCTTTTTTGAATTTTAGCGTATGATCTGGTTTTTCAATTTCTTGTAATACTTATATCATTACATATTTGGAGTATATTTAATAAAATCATTTTTACTTTATCAATGACACTGATACTTATTCACCAATATATATTTGAACAATTTACCCCAAATTCCTTTCAATTAAGGCCACATTATTTTAACTTCTTAAATATGTTTAAAATATATCTGACTGAATTTTTCCAATTCCTTTATCACCACTTTTTGCCTAATTACCACTTTATACATGGGGGTACCATATACAAACTTACCTACCCAACCTATACAAGTGAAAGAAACTCAGGACGAGTAATATACTCATAATAAAGAATAAAAGGAACACATATTATATGGTGGATACTCTCAAAATCAACAACCTTAGCACACTCTCAAAGTGGCACCCTAAATCAAAATGATAAACCGTTTTTAGTAAAACACAGTATGAATTTGTCAACAACGATGTTGTTTCAATAACATTTGAAAATATATATGTTATACAAAAGTTTCACGTGGAAAATAGTTGTTGGAAACAAAACGGTAACCTTACTTCTGTAAAATGGTATAATATTTTATGAGTAAAATGTATTCCTTATTATGGAGTTGTTGAAACTTACGATACTATATATCAAAGGCTTATTTACATCACATGTTTCATCTCTTGAAGCCCCAGTTCATACACATTGAGAAAGGATTTACAAGATTGTTTTATCATAATTCACATCATCAAATCAAGTTTGGTGCAATTACTTGTGATATCCAACTCATCAAAGGAATATATCATATTCAAGCCATTAATTTTATATCTACTCAAAGAGGAGATCAAAATCAATCCTACACTTTCATATCAACTCATCAAGGAGCCATGCATACAATCTTCATTGTAACATTTTATCATCTACGAGTATCATTTTACATTCATTGTAATCAAACCATACACACATTATTCATCTCTAGATAAGAACTTAGATTATGTGCTAGAGTTTAGAGAATAGGATTTTAATCTATTTGAAGAAGACAAGACTTCTGATGTCGCCTAGGGTGTGATAAAAATAAGATAATAAAATATAATAAACGATGCGCTAACACCCTAGACTAAACACGGTACTCACTACAAGTATCACATGTCGTACATAGGTCTTAATGATATATAAAGATTCGTTCGCAGGGACTTAGTGTGTTATAAGAATGGATTTAACAGACTAGTGTAGCAATTAATAGTTAAGGACAAGAAAAGTAAATAATAATGATTGATGAGGAGATAAGATTAAACTAAATTAAACTAAAGACAATAAAATAAATATGAGAGAATAAGATGAGAAAGTATAGCTCAGGTTTTTCTAGTATGCACTAATCGTTCTAATTACTCTACTAGTTACTAAGGGTGATTAAATCTCTTAGATAAGTAGCCAGGATTCTATATTCCTGATAACCCCCTTCCAGATGGACTTAAGAGGCGACCTAACAATTACCAAGGGACTTGGATAAAGGGACCCTGCAAATAATGATCAGTGATCAAATCTAAAACCCTGATGACTATCTAGGTAGGCAAGCCCTTTCCGGATCACTACCGTACACTAGACCCTTATGTGATATTTCAATAATTAGACACCCCTTCCGGGTGACCATCTAACTACTATTAGCACATCCCTAATTTGATCAGGATTAAGATCGACAATACATCAAAACACATAAAACAAATATATGGTTAAGAAGCTATAATCAATTTAAAATAGTTTTCCCAAAGAAACTTAGATAGAAGAAAATAGAATTTAAATATTATACATATAAAAAACGCAAGCTATGGGAAAATTAGTTCATAATAGAAAGAAAAATCCTAAAATAAAGATACATACTATTAACTTGCTTCTCTTGAACGATGAATAAACCAAAGGATTAATTGTGGGGGGCAATGACATGTTTACAATGATTAAAGGGTGTATTTATAGGTGTTTAGGATGCCCTAGGTCAAAATCTTTGAGTAGAAGGCAAGTAATTGGACTCCTTTTCCAAATCAATTTCGTTTCCTAAAATATAGGAAATAGGATAAACTGATGTTGTTTTGTTTCTGGTCGTATCTCATTCATATTGCTCCGATTTTACCTACTTTGTATGGAAACGACCAAGTCGAAAAGATCTACACTTTTCCTTTATATTGATCCTCCAAATTCCCAACCGATTTCAAGTTATTTTCACTTTAGTGGACGTGGCTGCAGAATTTCAGATTTACTTGACAACTTTTTCTTTCCTATTTTTCTTTACTTCCTTTTATATCCAATTTCCATCCATATCTTCTTTCCTTATATCTTTAGAATTGATTTGGCATCTCATTAATTTTTATATATCTTTAAAGCTTCACATTAAACAAATAAATTAAACCCAATATGCTCTAAAAATAATAAATCATCAAATCAAGACAAGAAATAAGAATTTATGAAAATTTGAATAAAAATATATAATTAATTACTCAAATACACCTAAATGATGTCTCCAACCTAGATTATTATCTCACAAACGGGGAGACATCAACTTCCATATTGGAAGGGGTTACTTGTGTGGAGAATTGCATAAGGAAGGTTGTACGAGTTGTTCGAGTTCGATTGTGACTTAAACGTTAAAAGTCTCATCGGTTTGAAACGTAACCAGGAAAAGTCTCATTTTATCGGTTTTTTATATCACCTTTAAGAGATACTAAATCTTAGTGAATAGAAGTAGTTAAAATTTTAAGGTAAAAACCTTAGGTAGTGGATAAACCCTTTGAGTATGCAAACCACTATAAATACCCGTTTAATCTCTTTCCTTAATCTCTTTATATAATTCACGCATTGTATATCTATCTCTTTTCTATCTAATTATTTTATTACCTTAGTCTTCTAGTTTCTTGTTAGATAGCTTAGTAGAACTATTATATATCCTAGGTGCTTATGTCCTTGACCCTAGAAATCTAGTTAAAATTATCTAATTTAGTTAGTATATAGATTCCCCTAATTACTTACCTTGGATGCTTATGTTTCTTGTCTTAAGGTTCTTGATCTTAAACTTATGATCCCTTTCCAGTTAGATTAGATTGCTTGATCTTAGTATCCATAACTAGCTACTGACTTTTATCACACTTAGTACTTAGCTTTTGTAATTATAAAACTCTTTACATCATAATTAGTATCATTGATTTAGACTTTTGCTTTATAGATTAGTTTATCCTTATATTTTCTATTTTAGGAGTCTTTAATATTTTAATTAGGTATTAATTAGATAAATGTCCTACTCAACCTCCCCCCTCCTCTTGGACTTTATAGCTTATAATCCCAACTATAATATTGAAACCAATGGAGTCAATAAAGTAGTCAATGATTTTAAAACATCACTCCTCCACGCTTTGGAAACATATGAAACCTTTGAATCCTTGGATTTTATATTTTTAAACCTATGTATTTAAACTCTGAATCGAAAATAGCCCTAAACAAATAATAAGAAAAAGAACGAAATGGAAAAGTGAAAGATAGGGGATAAAGAGTAAAAGGAAAGTGTTGAAATGAGAAAAATGGAATACCAACCTAGGGATTAGAATTAAAAGGTTTATGCAAATGAAGATTTTAATGCTGAAAAAAAGATTTTGGAAGAATTAAAGCAAAAAAATAGGGAAAAGTATAAAAAGTAGCACCGAAACACAATAACCACGTAAACGACAAGAACACCAACAAATCACGTGTGAAGGTGTTCTATTACCTAAATTTGCAAGAATTGTTTTTAGATAAACTTGGTATTCATCCTAAGGTTAGCAATTGATTCTAGGATCACTCTTTACTGAATCTAATGACTCTCACATATAATAAAAAATTATAGCAATCCTATTTAATAATTCATTTCCTTACAAATTTCTAAATCCAAACAGACTTTAAATGTTAATCTCAAATACTCCATATAAAAATAATTTTAAAAAGTAATAATGACCGTCTCGAGTATTCTTTTATTCCTTAGAAATAGTAATTACTATATTATTAGATGAACAATGTTTTTTTGTTTACGTGGGAACCTAATTGGTAAACTATTTTGACCCTAAGATGCATGAAACCTAATCATCTCTTGGTAAGTTCCCAATTGTAGTGGTATGTTTTTTTTACATGCACTTGATTAGTTAAAAGGCCAAATAGAAGGTTTTGTTAATCAAACATAGAAACATACTATAATCTAAATACGCCTCTTACGATTAGGGAAAAATGTCTAGTAGAGCAGGTTAAGGGCCAAACTACCCTATCACTGTGCAAAAATTGCATTGTCATGTCGTGCATTATATATAGCATGGGACGGGGACAAATTTGAATAATATTCTCATTATCCCGTCATGTCTCTTTTAACCCAATGTCATGTCCCTCTCCCCACCATCGATGATCCCGTCCCACTCCTTAATCATATAAAACCAGATGTCCCATTTTGCATCTAAATATACGAGTAAATCATTTTTAATATATATATATATATATATATATATATATATATCCAATCATTTTTTTCTTAAGGGATCACAATATTGGTCCATAAGAATATTAATCTTAAAAGAGTACAAGTACTCTAAATATTAATTAAAATGTTTGAGTTTAACAATATTTTTAATTTTCAGTTCAAATTATTCTTTTATAAAATAAACAGGTAATAACACTCATCTATAAGGATTTATCTAATGTGATATTGCATTATACTTATAAGGCAAGTTTAGGAAATAGGAATTCTTGCAATTATCTTGGTTTTTTGGTTGTCTATTAATAAATTTAACTTGTTAGAAATGTTCCAATAAAATCTGATTATTTTGTGATACATGATTTAATGATATATCTAAAGTTAACTAGATAATTTAGTCATTTTTTCAAGAGCACATTTGTTTTCCAATTGTCAATTAATAAAATTTATTTTGAATAACCCCTTAGGATGTTTTTTCAATTTATATTACTTTTAACAAAAAAACCAAGTATGCAAGGACGCAATTATATTTAGTTGAGATGGGTGTTATATTTATATTATTACCTTATTCTCTATTACCCCCTTTCCTTGAAATTTTAAGGAACTTAACTTTTAAAATTCATTTTATTATGCTTTTATTGATTTTATTTGTACAAATATTTTATTTTATATGAAAATATACAAACTTATAATGTAATTAGTTAAAAATGTCAATACTATTATGGATTACTAATTTATTGGCTATTATTTCACAATGTATATTTTTCATGAAAACCCCCTTCACTTCCCATTCTTTGTAACCACATAGTTATCGTGCATTAATTGTAGACTTTGTATTTTCCTATAAAAAGGACATTTATAATATTCTTCAATATGAATAAAAGATGAAACTTTGATATTATTCTCCATTACTCTATATTAGTATAAGTTTTGATATTATCCTCAACTACTCTATATTAGTGTATAATACGTTATCAGCACGATATTTTAATAAGTTGAGTAGTAAGAAATTTTACAAAGTGGTTATCTTTAAGTAATGATTTATCATGGTATATATTGTAGTTTGTTTTTATTTAGTTATTTAGCTTGCTACTTAGTAATTTTCAATCTTCTAATTCAATTATAATATAATTTTTCTACCTTTATCTATAATGGCATATTAAAAAAACATGAAGCTTCAATTTTGTTTGGAAAGGTTCAAAAATTAAAAGAGTGTTATTCCAGACCTGAAGCCTATAATGAATCTTATATGCCTGAAGCCTAAAAAAATCTAATATGACGGAGCATAAAAATAATCGTATAAGCCTGAGACATGAATTTAATGTTATAAACCCGAACTCTAGAGAAAAAAAATGTAAGCCTGAAACTTAATATTAATTTTTAGACCCAAAATCTTAAACAAAAATATTGTTACCGAAGCATAAATTAATTATTTTTTGCATGAAAATTTTAACAAAACTCATAGATATGGAGTCTTTTAGTGGATCGGGAATTAAAGAAATGAAGTCATAATTCAATAAAAATATAGGGTTGAAGCGAAAATTGGTCTATAATGAAGAACTGATATGGATTAATTATTATTTAAGAATTGTATTTTATCAAATAAAAAGAACATGGACTATCTTTGTAAAGATTTAATGTATGTTTCCAGATTTATGAACCCAGAGTTCGTTGATTATAAATTAGTTGTAAATAATTCTCATGAACCAAAAGTTTGTTCATACATATGAATCTTGAAGTAATATTATGAACCAAAAGTTTGTTCATATATAATTTTAATATCAGTTGATAAATATTTATTAAATGATGGACAAATTATTTTGATAACTATATAATTTAATTCATTAAAAGGATTTACAATTAAAAGGATGTGAGTTCAAAAAAACAAATAATTTTATATAGTGTAACAATTTTTTTGGATAATTTGTGCAAAGGTTACATGATAAAGGTTTTGAACCTACAATTTCTATTTTAAATGTTTAAAATCTTACCATTTGGACAATCTAATCATTTGTTAATAAATTGAGAAAAAATAAAGTGTTACTACAAGTTCATGTAATACTGAATTAATTGGGGATTTCAGGCAAATATAATATTTCTGGTGGAACATATATTCGTCTTCTCGTACCATATCACTCATATATACCTAAAGTATCTATATCGCAAAAATAAAATTTACAAAATATCATGAGATTGTTTGTCTCGTAAGCAAGCAAAATTAAGAATTATCATAATTCATGTTTTATTTACTCAATACTATTCCCCTAAAGTGATTAGAATTATTTTTCCAAATTAGGACTACTTTCAAACAAATGCAATATTTTCCAAATGTATATTAAATTAAACATTGTGGTGACAAATTTGACTGACTAAAATCACATTCGCTGGCTCAAGACCATGCCTTTTAGTGGATAGAATTGCATTAACTGTAACGATTGTTGTATTTTTTGATCTATCCAAAATAAATATGTAAACAAAAATAGTAGTATTAAATACACTTAAATATGTATTATTTAGCTAAAACTATTCATTGTGGTAAATAAAAATGCATTTCCCGAAAAAAATAAATTATTACGTCATTTCATGTGTATTGGAATCAACATGGTGGTGATCATAACTCCACTTGAGATTGAGATCATAATAGTGTTGCAAAGTTTACTTTACATGGAAGTTTTCATAAAGTATATATATAATTTTTATGTATATATATGATATTTTTTACTAGTATTGTTGTTAAACAAGTTTGAAGTAAATCAAAGTGGTAAGAAAAGGAAAAGAAGGTGATGACAACAAGTTTATCTTGAAAAAAAAATAGAAGCTATAAAACCAGAAAAAACAAAAAAAATCATGAGAATAAAAAAGTAAAATGGGATACCGTCGCTATTTCTATAAAGTTCAAGGTTACATAATTATCCTTTTGAAATAGATATCTTTGTAGGTAGTAGTATTTGCAAATGGTTATATTAAGAACTTTTACATATTTCATGCCATAGAAATACTCCTGAAGTAATAATTAGAGTTTTTATTTTAATATTATGGTTTAGAATTATATTTTCTTAAAAATAATGATTGTTAATTTAAACTATGAAATATGTTTCAGTCATCAAAGTGAATGGAGCTACATTTCCCGAAGTGAGTATAACCGTTTTCATTAATTAAAATAAATAGATATTGGTCGCCTAAGCGGGGTTTGGGAGGTTGACCACCACTATCTTTAGGTGGGGCTTAGGAAGGACCTATGGGGGGTGGGGGGGTTAAGAACATTGCTTATAATCCTGAATTTGTGAATGGGACTAATTAAGTCAACAAAGTAGTCAATAATTTTTGTAGTATCACTACTCCCATCTTTAACAACCTATGAAACCTTTAAATCCTTGGATTTTATTTTTAAAACCTAAGCATTAAACCTATGCATCCTTAAATATCCCTAAAGAAAAAATAAAATAAGAATGAAATAAAAAAGTGAAAAAAAAGGGATATATAGTAAAAAGAAATAGATGAAAGGAGAAATTGGATTATCAACCTAGAAATTTGAATAAAAAGGTTTATACAAACGCAGATTTTAATGCTGAAAATAAGATTCTGGATGAATGAAAGCAAAAACTACGGAAAAGTATAAAAAGTAGCACCGAACCACAATAACCGCGCAAAAGACAAGAACGTTAACAGAACACGTGGGGACGCATTCCACTGCCCAAATTTGCAACAGCTTTTTCTAGATAACCTTGGTATCCATCCTAAAACTGATATTTATCCTGTAGAGATTATGATATTCTAGAATCACTCTTTACTTAATCAAATGACTCTTCTATAAAATAAAAATTTATAGCAATCCTTTTTAGTAATTGATTTCCTTCCAAACTTCTAAATCCAAACATACTAGAAATGTTATTGTTAAATATTTCATATATTTAACAAATTCCATATATTAATCCATTAGATATGTCATTAAATCATGTATCCATTATATATGTTTACAGAAAACACATGTGTTTTTCAATGCACGATTAATGAAATTTATTTGGAATAATTTCTTAGAAACTATTTTTTTATAGTACTTCAAATAAAAAAATTCATTTTCAGGTCAATACATATGGCCTAAAAATATTTTTAGGCCACATATCTCAAAAGTATCATTTTTAGGCCACATATTTCAAAAGTATCATTTTTAGGCCCAAATATTCAAAAGGGTCATTAATTGGCCATTTTACTAATTCCATGAGTCATTTCTTAAATTTTAAGAGTAATTTGGACATTTTAAAAAGTTTCTAGTTTTAGATATAGCCAAATAAAAGTACAGTTTATCTAAAATATTCAAATTATCCTTAAAATCTATAAAATATCTCACGAAATTTGCGAAATGACCTAAAAATGACACTTTTGAATACGTTTGGCTTAAAAATTGTTCTTTTAAAAAATATGGTCTAAAGATATTTTTAGGCCATAGTATTGACCTAAAAATGAAGTTTCATCTACTTCTAACAAAAGCCTTGCTATTTTTTTAGCATTTAAATAGGAGGTACAAGATTCGAATCTCCTCTCTAATGGATGTAAAGTGAGAGGCACAAGGATCGAACCCCTCCCTGAACATGGGTAACCTAGTTCTAATTTACCTGGAAATATACATGGGGAGGCGTGTATATCCCCGTGGAATTACTTCTGGTGCCCGCAAGCTGGCCCGGATCACCCACGTACACAAAAAAAAAAAGCCTTCTTATAAAAACAACAAGTATGCAAATGATGAAACTTATAATTACTACCTTATGCCCCATATCCCTTTTAAAGTTTATAATCTTAATTTGGCCCTTAACTTTTAAAATTTAATTTATTAGAATTTTATTTCATATGTATGAATAATTTATTTTATAATAAAATATAAGTTATTTGTATAATATAGAGACTTATAGTGTAATTAATACAAATAAGTAAATGTCAAATGAATATAGATAAGTTGCATTCAATGTATAACATAGATATAAATATGAATATATATATATATATATATATATATATATATATATATATATATATATATATATATATATATATATATATATATATATATATATATATATATATATTATATATATATATATATATATATATATAAAACACAATTAAACTTTGATTTATTTCCTAAGAATATTGCTCTTGAACCGTTTGTGGTGGGGGCAAAGGTGTGATAAATAAATAGATAAATAAAGATAATAACAAATGACACACACCCTTGACTACCATGAGAAACTCACTGCAAGTATTAGAAATCATTTGCAAGTTTAGTAAGTAAAGTTCGTTCGCAAGGATTTGATCTGTTAAATCTACTTGTGTATCTAGAGTAGTGTAGGAGAAATTACTTGTTTGATAAAAAGACAGTAAAAGAAATAATATTTATTTGATTTTCAGATTCGAAATATAATAATGGAAATAAATAAATACTAAAGAATGGAGATGAGAAATATAACTTAGGTCTGCTAGTATGCACTTATCCTTCTACTTCTAGTTATAAGGGTGATTAAAACTCTTAGAGTAAATAGTCAAGGTTCTATATTCCTCCTAACCCCCTTCCGGTTGGACTTGGGTGGCAACCTAACAATTACCAGAGGACTTGGGTAAGGAGATCTTGCGCAATGATTGGTGGTTAAATAAAACCCTAGTGACTATCTAGTTAGGCAAGCCCGTCAGGATCACTACCGCACCCTAGACGTTTATGTGGTGTTTCAATAATTGGACACCCCTTCCGGGTGACCATCCAACTACAAAAGACAAACCTAACGTGATCAAGATTAGAGCTGGAAATAAGTCAAGGCACATAAAACAAATATATATAATAATAAGTAGCTCAATCAATTTAAAGTATTTTCCCAAGAAACATAGATAGAAGAAATAGAATTCAAAGATTATACAAATGCAAAACCCAAGCTATGGGAAAATTAGTTCATAACTAAAGACAAAGAAATAAACTAAGAGATAAAAGTAATTAGAAACAAATTTAAGCTAAAGAATATAATACAAATTATCCTAATGATAGAGGGATAGGATGGAGAAGAGGAGTTTGCAACTCTCCGACTTCTTGTCTTCCTTTCTAGGTCTTCTTGCTTCTTTGGGTGATAAAACTTGATGCTAAGGACTAATATTCAAGCAAGGACAATGTTTAAAAGGTTAAATAGTTGTATTTATATGTGTTAGGTTGAAATGTTGGTGTGGAAGTCAAGTTATTGGAATCCTTCTCCAATTCAAATTTGTTTCCTTAAATAAAGGACATGATAATGATAAACATTGCTGCTTGTTTTCATCATATCTCCTTCGTTACTGGGACAAATTTTGCGTACTTTATATCAAAACGACCGCACCGAAAAGACCTATTAACCTTTAAATTCTCTTCTATAACTGCAGCCGATTTGTAGTTATCTTCACTTTAGTGGACATCACTGCAGATTTGGCAGATTTATTTGAAACTTTTTCTTTCGTAATAAACAGTGTTTCCTTTTAACTCCTGATTTCACGTTGTAT
This sequence comes from Nemophila menziesii, assembly GCA_029959085.1. Taxonomy (NCBI): domain Eukaryota; kingdom Viridiplantae; phylum Streptophyta; class Magnoliopsida; order Boraginales; family Hydrophyllaceae; genus Nemophila; species Nemophila menziesii. Next base: position 233,831 of record JARWIR010000139.1, on the reverse strand, counting down.
CTTCTTTCCTTAACTACTTGGAATTTATTTGGAATCTAATTATATTCATAAACCTTATGAGCTTCGCATAAACACACAAATGATACCAAATATGCTCTAAAAGTAATAAATCTCCAAATCAAGACACAAATTAAAATTATCTAATAACGGGGGAAAATCCCTAAACAATTAATCAAATACAACTAAAATGATGTCTCGTGAGTGAAATAATATATCACAAATATGGAGACATCACCTTTGCCACCAGCAAAAAAAATGCTAACTCTGCTCTCCATGTATGCGTTTCAACAAAAAACACTTAAAAGTGTCTCTGAAGAGTAATGATATATACCACCAAAATTTATATAACCAAATTATCACCATTGTGATATGATTTGATTGGGTCAATCAAATATAGTTAGATTGAGAAATTAAAGGGATTAATAATGCACTTCTAACTAAATCATGCCACATTATTTTTTATATTTTGGTGGTATTATCAATACTCGCTTCTAAATCACTTATGTACTTCTTAAAAAACACTTAAGCGTGCGATTAGTGATGGATTTCGATAAGAATGAAATTAGTTGAATAATATAATTGATGTAGGAATAGATAGATTTTAATAATCATTATAACATGTTTGGTATATCATATAAATATGCTTGTAAAATTGTTTTTGATATATTGACCAATAATATTCTATGGAAAATACATATTGACCATCAACTTTCTCCTAATTATTATGAGCCAAAATGACGTTGTTACCCTTTAAGACGTATTAACTAAATAAAATATACAATAGAAAAATCATATTAAAGACATACACCCTGATTCATGTCACATTTTCGACCATGTTTTATTTATTAAAATTACCTCCCATGATAGTAAAATAACATCAAAACATAAAATTAGATCAATAGATACAAAAAACATATATAATAAATTAATATAACACTTGTAACATAGTATGATGGGAATTATGCATCAGTACAATAACCCCATAGAAAGACCACTTGTGATATAATTGGTACAATCTTAACAGGCTCCAACATATGCACCACAATCTTATAAAGTAAGACCCCACAAACAAGGTATAAGTTAATTTAGATTTTTTTTTTCTCATCAATACAGTGATGAGATTTATCCCATCAAAAGGATTTCTTCTCATTGACGTGGTGAATTGGTACATAGAGAGGAGAGAATAAATGTGGCACATTGGTTGTTTTGTTTGGATTCTGGGAAGAAGGTAAGAGAATCGAAGTAATACAACTAGCATATGACTTTGTTAGTAAGAGGGATAAGAGAAGGAATAAGAGAGTTAATTGAATGAAACAAAATATAAGTATAAAAAAAAAATTAAAGCTATTGTGGTCAAGATATTAGCTACTTTTAATATTGGAGGATATTTACGAAAAATGTTTTGGCCTAGGAAAATTTGAATAATTAATATATGTTAGAGAAAATTTTGGATAAATATTTGTATATATTTGTATTCTACATATGTATTTAGTACGATAATATACTAGAATAGTATGCAAATTATAATAATATCCTTTTATTATAAATATTATTGATCTGAAAAAGTTATAACATCAACCATAACCTATATTGGTTAACATTAACTGATAAAAATCCCATTCAGTAATAATATTTAAAAATTCTTGTATTATATTTGATCATTAAAGAATACTAAAAAATTATCGTACAAATAATACAATTACTATTATTTAAAATTTTATTAATTATTCAGCGGTATATTATTTAATTACTTGTTATTAGTTTAATATTATGAATATGCTAAATACTAAATTTATTTTTAAGCTAAATCATTATTATAAATTTACAAACATATTTATTTAAATAATAATTATATTGTTGAAATTAATAGGGTTTTTATAATATAACTTTATTATATGTATTAGTATAATGTTTTAAATTTATTTATGAAAAATATATATAATCATAAATGTTATTAAGTTTATTTTAATTATTATATAAATAATATAGCTTTATTTACTATTTGAATTTGTATATTATTATTATTACTATTATTACTATTATTGTTATTATTATTATTATTATTATTATATGATTGTGATAAAATTATGACTTACAATATAAACTTAAGTATAAATACTTAATTATTTTGATAATTAATATATAACTACTTTTTTGGAATCATATTTTTCTACTATTATCATCATTATTATCATCATTATTAATATTATTATTATTAATGGTCAATAACCTTGTCATTTTCTCATCAATTCATTTTCACCACAGTTACTTTGGACTTGTCTTTAAAAGGCGTCGTCTATTTAGGTTTTTCAGCTATGCCTTTACTTTGAATGAAGAATGTTTTGCAACGCGGTGCATGGAGCAATACCCGAAAAATAGCTAGCATATTTCAATCAATTTACACTGCTTGAATTTGAAAAAAAAAATCAGTTGAATCATTTGAGAAAAACAATAGTTCAAATTTGAACAAAGTCGGTGATTGTCTTCTCAAAAAAACAACAATGAAAGATCATTTTACAATGATTGGAGATTCTGAGTTATAAGAATATTTTCGTAACTCAACAGTTGGTTTATCTTTCTGAGTTATGAGAATTTTTTTTAACTCAAAAGTTTGTTGTCTCTTATGAGTTATGTGAATTTTCTTGTAACTCGACTTTTTGAGTTATAGGATTTTTCTCGTAACTCAACAGTTAGGTTTTCTATATGAGCTATGGGAATTTTTCCGTAAGTCAATAATTGATTTTTCGTTGATGAGTTATGAGAATTTTCCTATAACTCAACAACATCATTTTACTCATTGGTTTTTCATTAACATCTATATAAATTTAGTTTAACTATTTTGTGAGTTATGTGAACTTTCTTGTACTTCAAATTGTTTATTTTTTAAATCTTCATTTTTTGACGTATATTATATTTTGTTTCCCTTTGATTTAGTTCTTAGTTGGTGTTTCCTATTATTTTGTTGTGTTTTATTTGGTTTTTAGTTTAAAAAAATATGAGAATCTTGTTATATTGTTAGGATGTATCAATGTTTTTTTTTCAAAAATTAGTTAAAAGTAAGAGTATGTTGGTTATTTTGCATACACACGCCTACAAATGTTTATTGATCATTTTCCATATTATTATTAATTATTACTACTATTATTACTATTATTTCTATAATAATATGAACTATAACCAGTTGGGTTAGCTCAACTGGACAGGGTCTTACTATTTCTTCAGCACTTAAAGGGGAGGTACGGGGTTCGAATCCCCTCCCTAACGGGTGTGAAGTGAGAGGTACAAGGTTCGAACCCCTCTCTGAATATGGGTAACCTAGTTCATGTTCAGATTTTATTTGGAAAAATACATGGGGAGGCGTGTATATTCCCATGGGATTAGTCGTGGTGCGCACAAGTTGGTCCGGATCATCCACGTACCAAAAGGAAATATGCACTATGATTATTCTTTTATTTAAATTTATATTATTATAATATAGACAATGATATTAATTTTATTTTATATTATTATTGTTAGACATAATAATTAAGTATCGCATTATATAGTATTATAATTATAAAGTTATTTAATCTCATATATCATCATTATTTAAATAATGATATATACCACCCAACATACCACTCATGTAGTGGCATGATTTGATTGGAAGTAAATCGTTAGTTTATTTATTTACTCGATTTGATTAACGATTTACTTACAACTAAATCACGTCACATCATGAATTGTACGTTGGGTGGTATGAATTTGGATGGTATATATCATAACTCTTATTTGTTATATTCAATTTTGATTCTCATTATTATAAATTATAAAAAATAGATTTTATTATTATATTAGTCATTTGACAAACAAGCTCATTCCTGTTCCTATTCAAATTAATTAATACCATGGAAGTTGATTGAAATGTGTAATATTATATTTATATTAAGATTAATGTAATCTTATAAAAATGGTATTCTCGTTTCTATTAGAATCTACAAATATGAGAATATAAATTAGTAAAAAAAACGTATTCCATTCCAAAGACTCATTATTTAGTCACGCTTTTAATTATTCTAAACTTGCATTTTTATTATTTTGTTGAATATTTTAGTTTTTTTAAAGATGTTTTTAAAATTTTATTTCAGAATATAACACTCCACCCCGACTCAAATTGTTAGGCTACCCAAAAAATCTCCTATAAAAAATCATATATTTTTACTTTTCAACATGAGGATATAATTATTTTTATACAAATCATGCATTATTTTATTTTATTTTTGAATACGAGAGCCACATAGTAAAATATTTTATTTAACAATATTTTACTATGTTATTTCATTATTTCATTACTTGGTATGGGCATGATTTAGATTATTTAAAAAAAATTAGTTACAATTAATAACAATATAAATATTAATATTACTTTTTATTATTTTTATATCAAATTAAGTGCCCGTTTGGAAGTGCTTTTTTAGAGAAGCACTTAAAAGTGCTTTTAGCATTTTAAAAGTTATTTTAACTTTGAAAAGCACTTTTTTGAGAAGCACCAAATAGGTGCTTTTTAAAAAAAGCACTTAAAAAAATTTTAGATTTCAAAATTATTTTTAATAATTTTTTTAAATTTTAAATCTTATTCTAAAAGCGTTTTTTTAGTATAAAATAAGCACTTCCAAATGGGCCCTAAGTATAGATATCAAAATAAAATAGAATTATATAACAAAAATCTATAAGTAATGAATAAAGTTAAAGCGGGTAAAATGTTGGAATAATGTAAAATAAAGGGTTTAAAATAGTAAATATGTGTATTACTGAATAAAGAGATGAAATATTCATTCATCTATTCTAAAAAAAATTCAAATAAAATAAGGTTGGACTTAGTCTTAATTTGACCTATGTTTTAGGTAAAATGTAAAATCATCCAAATTGTGCATTATCCTGGTTAGCTTTCTGTCTTGTACGTTTAAGCATCTATGTCTCATCAGGATATGTATGAACTATAAATGAAATACACATATTACTCCTATATTTTTATTCACATAAGTCCTTATTATATTACTAATATTAGAATAAATAAATCGAAGAAAGAGAGAGAGAGAGAGAAGGAGTGGAGAGAGAAAGAAAGTGGTTCTCTAATAAAAGATTATGCCCCATAGCTAAGCACAAGCCAAAGCCTGCTTTCATTTGTGCAGAGAGAGAGAATCCAAACTCCAAAGGTACAATCCAATACAATACATAGATAGAGAGAGACTCCTTTTTAACATTAACTTAAGCGAGGAAAGTGAAGAACAGAGACTGTAGTTCTCTCACACCCCATATATATATATATATATACACATATCTATAGATACTCAAATTTAAAAACATAGTTTTTTCTCCACATATAATATATACATATTTATATATACAGGGAGAGAGAGAAAGTGAGTAAATAAGCGTTAATTTCTCGGTTAACTTAATTCTTATCAAAGTCTTCGCCTTTTCTTCCTTCTTTATCCAATTGTAAGTTCTCTTTTTTTACTACTATTTTTTTTCTTAATTTATCTATTCTCTTCAAATATTTGATTGATTCTGATATTTAATAGTAAACTAGATCCAAACTTAGATATAATATTTATTAAAACCATGCAAGATTGAGCTTTTGATTTTGATTATATTGCTTTGGTTGAATTTAGCTTTGATCTGAAATCCAGAGATCTGGATATGCAATACTTTGATTAATATTTAGCTGATTTGATCAAAAGATTTGATTTTTATGATGTTTTCTGATATGGGTTTGATTAATTTAATTGTGTGATTAACGTGTTTATCAAAGATTATATTTTTATTAATAATTATTTGATCTGTTACACAACTATTATTCATTTCTTCATCTCCTGGATTCAGTTACTGATTTTCAGGTGTGAATTTCGATCTAGCGTGGAATAATAAACATTTTTGGATCGTGTAAATCAATAAAAGTGGTGATTCTCGAGGAGTTGGATCTGGAAGAGATGTTGGAAGATCGTCCTTGTTTGGTTTCTCGAGACTATCCTAGAACTTGCGAGCTAGACAGTAACTGGGTTTGCATGAATTTCAAACTCGATAAAAATGAAATTCAACGAGGCAAACGTCCATTAGAACAAGACGAAGAAGAAGCAGAGGAAGAGTTTAAACTTGTTAAAAAGACTTTAAAGCAATCAAACGCTGAAGATATTGTAAGTACAGCTTTAACATTGGGTCAAATCTCTGTCTCTGTGGTGGAGACAGCTGGCAATCAGCGACACTCCGGCGACAATTCCGATTCAACTTCCTTAATCCATGCAATCGGTCGTGACAACTCGATTAGTTGCTTGATTCGTTGCTCAAGATCCGATTACGGAGCTATCGCGTCGTTAAACCAGAGTTTTCGTAACTTAATACGTAACGGTGAGATTTATAGGCTAAGGCGACAATACAATGTCGTGGAGCATTGGGTTTATTTCTCTTGTCAGTTACTTGAATGGGAAGCTTTTGATCCTATTCGTCGCCGTTGGATGCACTTACCAACTATGAATCCGAACGATTGTTTTCTTTTCTCTGATAAGGAATCTTTAGCTGTTGGAACTGAGCTTCTTGTTTTCGGAAAGGAAGTTATGTCACATGTAATTTATCGTTACAGTTTACTAACCAATACTTGGTCTTCAGGTATGAGAATGAACGCTCCGAGGTGTTTATTCGGTTCGGCTAGTTTAGGAGAAGTCGCGATTTTAGCCGGAGGGTGTGATTCTCAAGGGAATATTCTTAAATCCGCCGAGCTTTATAATTCCGAAACGGGAACATGGACGATACTTCCGAGTATGAATAAACAGCGAAAGATGTGTTCCGGTGTATTTATGGACGGAAAATTTTACGTGATCGGTGGTATAGGTGGGCCCGATACAAAGCTTCTTACTTGCGGTGAAGAATACGATATGGAAAGGAAGACTTGGGTTGAAATACCGAATATGTCGCCGGTTCGTACCGGTGCCGCTAGAGAAGTTGAAACTCCGGTGACTTCGGAGGCGCCGCCTTTGGTGGCGGTGGTGAACGATGAGTTGTATGCCGCTGATTATGCTGACATGGCGGTGAGAAAGTACGATAAGGGGAATAGAGTTTGGTTGACCGTGGGTAGGTTACCGGAACGGGCAGCTTCGATGAACGGTTGGGGATTAGCTTTTCGGGCATGTGGTGAACGGTTGATCGTGATTGGTGGACCGAGGGCTATGGGTGAAGGTTTTATAGAGGTTAACTCGTGGGTCCCGAGTGAAGGTCCACCTGAGTGGAATTTACTCGGACGCAAACAATCTGGTAGCTTCGTGTATAATTGTGCAGTTATGGGTTGCTAAAGGTGGGTCCCGGATAAGGACCGTGTCAAAATTCTTGCTAATGGGTAATATATATCAATCTTCCCAACTTTTTCTACAAAAAATCATAATTTTTCAAGGTTGGGAATGGGGCTGGGTAGGAAGGATTATCAGAATTTACTCAAGAATCGACAAAATGTTGGTACATTTTTTAATTTTCAATCTGTATCTTGGAAATGTCTTTCCTCATAATCGGTAACTTTGAATTTCTTTTTTTACATAGCAAAGAGATAATAACTTGAACGAAACAAAAAAGAAAAAAAAAAAATACTCTTGTTGTAGGATTTCATCATTTGTTTGCAGGAGCTCTTTTGTTTTTTATTACCCTTTTAAAGCATAATAGAATTCAATGGTTTGTTTTGTTTGTAGCTTGCATTAACTATACTTTTCTGTGTTTGTTATTTGCTTTTTGCATAAAGTGATGCAAACAAAGCATGTATGGTTTTTTCTTTCTTTCATTGCTGCTTTGAAATCTGAATGATGATATTCTCTTATCCAATAGTATGAAAACGTACCTGTTTCTATATCTTATTCTTGTCTTGGGCTTTATAAAATCTCTTATTAAGCCTTCGAGGGTTTCTATATTTTGGATTAAGCACCATATAGTATTTCTGATAAACAATTAAACCCTTCTCTGTTTAGGATAAAAAAGGTGTGTTCATGGGTGAAATGTGGAGGGTGTGATATGTGAAATAATGGTAAAATCTGACACTTTTGGGTCGAATAAAAACTATAAATTGAATAAAACTAGAGAAGTAAAAAAGTAAAGTCCCATTTAAGCAACACTATCTATTTTTTCCTAATTTAGGCCCACATATATCATATTTTTCCTATTTTTTACCACAATTTTGGGGGCTTCTATATATACAATTGGGTAGTTATATATTTGTGACCAAAATTTGGAGAAAATGAAAAATGTGACTAAAATTGGGAAACTTACTCAAACTATAATATACAGGAAACAACTATAGCTAAATTTTAGGTTGTCTATTTACAAGGCGAGTTTATAGATGAAGAAAAAGTTACATACGTAAAAGCACACATATCTTTTATAGTATTAGCTAGAAATAAATAGTTATAGAAGTAAGCGTCCTTGACAACTAAGACTTCCGTTATTGATCAAATTGACATATAATAAGCAAATGATCCAATAAATCATGTAACAAGGTTGGGTAAAGATATACTCATGTTAGTTGATTATGAGGAGTTGTTGAGCTTGAATATTTTGATCCCAAACAAAGTGACAATCAATTTCGATATGTCTATTGCATTCATGAAAAATAGGGTTTTAGAAATGTATTTGAGAAATTAGAGGCGTGGGATTGGTATGTTTTATTTGAAGCTCTACCTAGCAAACGTATTACTCGCAAAATTTCATTTGTATGCTTCTATATCCAGCTTTAGCATAGGAAGGAAACACAACAAATTGCTTTCTTGGTAGAAGTACCAAGAAATAATGGAATACCTGAGGAAGGTAATAATATATCATGTAGTGAAACATCACATAGTGTAACGCATAAGATAACCTGTTAATGTTTCCAGGTTGTTAATTTTTATTAGAGTAACCAAGATAATGTTTTGCTTACAAAAATACTCAATAGCAACCAGTTGGATTAGCTCAACTGGCCAGAGTCTCCTCCCTGAACATGGGTAACTTATTTCTGATTTAGCATGAAATTATATATGGAAAGACATGTATACCTTTGTGGGATTAGTCGGGTACGCGCAAGTTAGGCCCAGATCACCCATGTAACCAAAAAAAAAAAGCTCAATGAGCATTTTGTATAAAAAAAATATATCGTTTCATTTTATGATATTAATGGTCGAACTACTAGATCTTGGATCGTCTATTTCGAGGGGGCTAATTAAATAGTTTCGAACTATAATAAAATTGCTTCCACTAAGACTTGAACCTTGAGTGCTCAACTTACACCACCTTTAACTTACCACTAAGCTTACAAAGTTATTAGTTTATTTTGAACACTAAATATTACTTAATGCATAGAGGAGCTAATAATTTTTTTTTGAAAAATATTACACATACATCATTAAAAATCTCGGGGTCCTGGTGGCCTTGAGCCCCCAGCGAACCCACATAAGTCCACCACTTTACTATCGCAAGCACTCTTAAATTGTCAAATTGAAAATTAATTGTTGAAAGTAGTCCATTATGTACCTCTAAAAGCTCAGATTTTTTGGATTTATTACAAATAAAGGACCAAACACAACCATGAATAAGATTATCATTTTTTTCTAAGTATACATACAAAGGAGACTCTCGTATCTATCGTAAAGGAAGCATTAGTGTGCTACTATAAGTGAATTTGAGCTTAGATTATAATGCCATTTTTCTACAATTGGTTGTGCCTCAAAAGTATTCCTTGTGTTTTTAGTTGTGGTTGAAAATTTAGTATTATATGTTCTGTAATCACTAAGTTTCTTATTGTTTCATCAGTATTAGACTCGAAAACTTGTGTTATATGTTCAAAGTATTCATCATAGGCTCTTAAGGACTGTTTCAGAGCATGATGTGGGTATGGACTATGCCTTCATATAAGTACTTATTTATTTCCTTCTAAATATGCCTAGTATAGAGAAGGATGGGTCTCCAAGCCTTTTACCAACTATATCAGTATACTTCTTCAAAGGTTCAAGTTCTAGAAACCAGGAGTCAAACCTTTGTGTGCACTTGTGTTTAGATAGTATATGCATTGAAGAGATGAGTCATAGAGCTCTATCACAAAGACAAACAAAGAAGAGGTGTTCCATGGTCTCAATTTCTTTACAACAGTCCTTTCATAGGTTATCAGGGGCACGTTCCTTTTATGTTTGTTTTTCTCAATAGGTAATATACATTTTCGCATTTTCCAAATAAATTTCCTTATCTTAGGGTTGTATTTTATCTTTAAAACTCCTTCCATATAATTTTTAGGGGTGGTATAGGAACAAGTGGGTATACATTCGGCCTTTTTTTTATCCTTCTCAGTTTCTATATTTTTCAAGTGTAATACATTTCTTTAGAAGTAACTTCCACATCTTTAAATAATAACCAAAAGGCAATATCCTAATAGCTCATGATGGGGGTCATTATTTGTGTTATCTTATTCATTATATTCTCAGAATACCATTTAAAAATAGTGGTAATATCCCATATATTGTAACCCTTATAGAACAGGTCAGAGACTTTTGTAAAAGGGCAGTTTAAAGGGCATTATAAAGATTTTATATACAGAATCCAAACATCCCCCCAGATATCAATACACTTACCATTACCCACTTTCCAATAAAGACCATTCGTGAAAGTGTTTCTTCCTTCTAATAGGCTTCTTCTACCCTAGGAGGGATGGTAACCTAATCCAGCCTTATTAAAGGTAGATTTTTGTAGTAAATACCCTTAAATGTTTTAGTAAGGAGTGAGATTGGATTATGAATAATTTCCAAGCAGTCCTACCCAATAAGGATTTATTTATAATTTTAATATCTTTGAAGCCCATACCACCCTCATTCTTATCTATAGTCCTATCATTCCAGTTAGTCCAGTGTGTTCTTTATTATTTTTGTTCCACCAAAACTAATACAAAAGAGAATTAATTTTATCACAAACACTATTAGGGATTAAGAAAACTGTCATAATGTAAGCGGGGATAGCATTAACCACATCTTTAATAAGGGTTTCTTTACCAGCCTTAGAAAGGTAAATATTGTTCCATTTATCCATCTCTTCTTTTTTAGTATATCCAACATCCAACTCAAAACTTTAACTTTGTATCTACCCCATTCAGCTGGTAGACCTGAATATTTACCAAGATTTGCTGGTCTATTCATTCTTAATATATTATAAATCAGATGAATCTTATTTCCAGGGGTGTTTTTACAAAACGTAATACCACTTTTGTTAAGATTTATACTTTTCTTTGATGTATTACTATATTCATTTAAGACTTCACTAAATTTTTCAATATCCTCAGGTTTTGCCCTAAAAAAGAATAAACTATCATCTACAAGAAGATGTGACTAAGGGTGAGGCAACTTTCTGTAATCCTTAAACCTCTTATAATATTTTTATCAGTTTCAATATTCATAAGTATAGATAAATCATGTGTTACAATACAGAATAAGAATGGGGAGGGGACGCCCCCTTGTCTTAACCCCTTAGTGGGGTCAGATAAGGGGACTTGCTAACCATTAAGGTGAATGGAGTTGGACACATAGGTAACTGATGTCTCCCTATTTGTTCTAATTATTAGCCCTTGGGAGACATCCTTTTAGGTGAATAAATGACTTATTTGATAGACTTTTATGCTTATTTGATCATATTACACTTTCTCCCCTTGAAAATTGACTATTTGCATTTTTAGAGCTTTTGTGCGTTAATTTGATTATTTTTAGTGCAAAGTTAGTAGGTTCTTGAATTTCATGAAAGACCAATCCAAGGAGGAGAAGTGAGAATTAAAGTCTTAGGGTATTTTAGTGTGTTAGGAAGTACTTTTACTCGAGTTTCTATTTTTAGAGTGCATTTTCCTATTTCTAGTCTTGAATTATTGATTTATTATTTTTATAGCATATGTGGTTTAATTATTTATTTATTGTGAAACTTTAAAAGATCTATGGTAATTAATTAGAGACCAAGTCAAGTCAAAGAAGTAAAGGAAAGAAGATTTACATGGAAATAAGAAGATTAAGAAAGGATATATGCAAAGAAGGAAAAGATAAAGTTGTCAAATAAATCTGAAATTCCAGCCACGTTTCAAAGACGAGTCAATAACTTAAGATTGGCTAGGAATTTGGGAGAATGATCTGGACCAATGGAAACAGCTTTCCGAGACAAGCGGTTTCGACTATTGGAACGCATCAAACGGATAAGTATTGAAGGAGATATGACCAAAACAGATCAGCAGCAGAATCTTACCTTTCTTAGATTTTAGGGCTGCGAATTAAAGAGTTCTTTACTTGTCTTCCACTCTAAGTACAACGAATTAGGGTTTCCTAGCACCTATAAATACACCCCTTAGACCTCATTTTTCAGTACCTCTCACATTCTATTCAATTTATAATATCCTAAGAGAGAGTCAAAGACCTCTCATTAAACCTTCATATTAAATCATCCTTAGAGAGAGTCAAACACTTCAGAGCAAGAAGGCAGAGGAGACGCTAGAGCTGGAGGAATTTTGTTCTTTCAAACAACAGCCAACCAAACCCTTAGGTTATATATATCTTTTCTGTAATTGAATATGATGTCTTTCTATTTAATTTCAGTCTTTAATTTTATCATGAGCTAAATTTCTATATACTTGAGAATCGCATTAAAGGTATGAACCTTAATTAATTAATCTATGTTTCGAATTTGGGATTGTTATGATTTAAATTGAATTGAGTTTTATATATTTGATATTACTTTGTTTTCATTACTATTTCTTTTAGGAACAACTAGAAATAGCTTTTAGTATTTGGGCTATTCACTTTAGTGGCGAAGTGATCATCCGACAAGGGGGTTTGAATACAGACTTAGGTAATACCCGTGTAATGTCCGTTATTGACTGGCAGGCTTAACTAGTTACATAGCCAAAGAGGTAAAATCATATCATCCGAAGAGGCATATTCGCCCATACAGGGGTTTATAGTACTTTAGGATAGCTCCTAGGTCCACCCGACAGGGGGCTAGGAGATATTAGAGTCCCGACTAATATTATAATTCCAATTTTACCCTTAAACATAGCATAGATTATATTGATTAAGTGGATTCCTTGCGAGACTCAAGTATCTCTCTTATTTGAAGTTAGTCAATTTATTTGCTTTATTTATTTCTAGTTAATTTACTTTTAGTCTTTATTTTATTTGCATCTTTTAATTCAGAAAACCAAACACAAATTCTTATCTTTTATTTTCCTGTCAACAATTATTCTCACTACTTGATTAATATTTGGGTTGAACCTAATCCGTCCCTGAGAACGAACTTGATTATCATATATTACTTGTGACAACTGTACACTTGCAAATTGTGGTTCCTCTTTATTTATCACTTTATTTTCTAACACCCTAGGACCCACTAGTAACACACCCCATAACCCATTCTATCCAAGTACTTTTAAAGACTATTTTTTTCATAGTGTCTTTAAGGACGTCCCGCTCAACATTTTCATATGCTTTAACAATATTAGCCGTAATGGGTACATAATGCTTCTCAGTGTTCCTTTTTCTCCTAAGAAAATGACTAACTTCATGTGCCAATAAAATAATCTCATTGTTTTCCTACTAGGAATGAAATCACTTTGGCTTTCATTTATAATAAGAGACATATATTTCTGAAGTCTTTTAACCAAAATTATGACTAAAAATTTATAGATCACGTTAGAGAAGCTAATAGGTTTATAATGGGTAATATTAGTCGGCTTTTTAACTTTAGGAGTCAATGTGATAAGAGTTTTATTAATCCGATACAGATCACTTTTGTTCCATAGAATATCAGTGACCCCTCTCAGAATATTAAATTTAATTAGATTACAGTGCTTATTAAAGAAATAAAATAGTAGACCATCAAGTCCAGGAGCCTTATCATTTCCCATATCCAATAGAGCACTTTTAATTTCATCAAACCCTACTTGTCTAATAAGGTCCTTGTTCATATCCTTAGTTATACATCCCTTAATAGAGGTTATAACTGCAGAATAATCTGTTGGGCCCTTAGTGCAAAATATATTGTTTAAGTAATCGTTTATCTCATGTTCAACTTCCACTTTTTTATCAATCCAAACATCATTTTCAATAAGTATACAGGTTAATTTATTTCTACTTCTTTTGGCTTTTTATCACCTAAAGTAAGCCACTTCATCCTAGATTTTTGAATCCAATAAGTCTCTTCCTGTATCAATCTTAGTTCCATTCTTTAAATAATATTATTATACATTCATCGTTATTTAGCCAATTTTTATCAAAGATAAATCTTTTGAGTACATGGAATTTAGTAACATCTTTGATGATTAGGAGCATAGACTGGTCAGAGCTATAGGAGGGAGAATTGTAAACCAAGCATTTGAAAACATATTCTCCCAAATTTATCAATAAATTGTTTAATAAGTTCACATCTTGTCTTTTATTAGACCAAGTAAAGCTACAACTCTTTGATTGTAAGTTAAAGAGCTTAATTTTATGTAAAAGGTTATTTAGTGTGTCTATATTACTTTTATTGTGACCAGAACCCCCAAGTTTCTCATAATAGTACCTATACATATTGAAATCCCCTATGATTTTCCAAGGTAGTTTAGGGTATCTTTTACAATCATAGATCTTTTTAATAGTCGTGTCTTTAAGATTATCATGAGATTATCATAAATAAATGTTTATTTGGTTTTATATTTTAAAAAGACAACAATAATTATTGGAATTGAGATACTAAAATGGAAATACGATTAGACTAAAAGAAATTTTGAATATGAAAAATATGCTTAAGGATTGCTAGTAATTCCCAAAGTCGATTAATGTGATGTTCTAAACATAAGGGAAAATGAGTTGTTCTTATTAGCCAGGATTCAATATTTTTCCCAACTACCTTCCGGATAGACTTGAGAAGCTATCTTACCATACGTCGGACTTGGTTAATTCAAACCCTGATGACTACTTGGTTAGTCAAGACTTGTCGCTCACTGACACACACCAAATGTGTATATACTGTTTCCGCAATTAAACCCACCGAG
Organism: Nemophila menziesii; assembly: GCA_029959085.1. Lineage (NCBI taxonomy): Eukaryota > Viridiplantae > Streptophyta > Magnoliopsida > Boraginales > Hydrophyllaceae > Nemophila > Nemophila menziesii. Next base: position 218,797 of record JARWIR010000139.1, on the reverse strand, counting down.
GGTGCCGAATTAAATTACTTAAGTTATTACCTATTTAGCTACGATATGAAGTGTTTTAATACAAGATATATACGCCATAGATTAAAAACACAATTTATTTAAATATAACAATCCCAAAATCATAAGAACACCATTAAGAATCAACTAAGGTTCATACATAAAAGCAATCCTCGAGTAATGAGTGTTTAATTCATATTCAGAAAAGAAAAAATAATGGATAAAAATGTTGGAATCATTATTAAAATACAAAATGGTATAGGTTTACTCTTCTGATTGATGGAAGACGGAGCTCCGATAAGGAAGGATGGTGTGGTTTTCTAAAAAAAAAACCTTCTTCCCTTCTCTTCTTTTCCTTCTTGGCGTTAAAGCAGTTAAAAATGTGTGGCAGTTGAATGGTATGAGAGGTGTGGCTGCTCATATGCTTATATAAGAATTGAAAAATGTTTTAGGGTTTCCATAGGCTCACTTAGTTAGGTTAACCTAGCCCAAATTCGTTTTCCTAAGGAAATTTGTAGTTGAAGCCACGACATCGGTATTTAGCATAACATTTTCATTTCAACTCCGAATTGACTTTGGTCACTTCTCACGCGTCACTGAATTCAAGCTTGATATCTCAATATTTTTGATATAATAATGTAGGTTGGAGACATAATTTTAGTTGTTTATGATTAATTAATTATATATTTTTATTTATATTTTGATAATTTCTTATTTCTTGTCTTGATTTGATGAATTATTATTTTTTGAGCATATTTGGTTTAATTTCTGTGTTAATGTGAAGTTTTAAATATATATATATATATATAATATAGAATTACATGCCAAATAAATTCTAAAGAGATTAGGAAAGAAGATATGGAAGGAATCAAGAGATAAAAGGAAGTAGAGATAAAATAGGAAAGAAAAATATGTCAAGTAAATCTAAAATTCTGCAGCTACGTCCACTAAAGTGAATATATCTTCAAATAGGATATGAATTTGGATGAACACTCAAAAGAGTAAACTTAGATCTTTTCGTTCAATATAAAGTAGGCAAAAATCGGACCAATAACGAAAGAGTTATGATCAAAACAGTGAGCAGTGTTTATTCTCTCCTATATTTTAGGAAAGGAATTAGAATTGAAAAAGGATTCCAATTACTTGTCTTCCACTCAAGATTTCGACCTAGGGTCTTCTAAACACCTATATATACACCTTCTTATTATTGTAAACATGTTCTTGTTCAGTTCTAAACCTTAAGTATCATAGGAGTCATTCAAGAGAAGCAACAAGACCTTAGAGAGGAAGACAAGAAGTTGGAAAGTAGCAAACTCCTCTTTTCCATCATCTCCCTCTATCATTAGGGTAATTTGTATTAGAGTCTTTAGCTTATCTTTGTTTCTAATTACTTTTATCTGTAGTTTATTTCTATGTCTTTAGATATGAACTAATTTTCCCATAGCTTGGGTTTGCACATGTATAATCTTTTTTGATTTCTAATTCTTTATTTGCTTTTATGTTATTTGGGAAAACCTTTTTAAATTGATTCTAGCTTCTTAAACATATATCTGTTTTGTGTTCTTTGATTTATTGATCGTCGTTCTTGCTAGTGCACGAGTATAGACTACCCCATTAATAGTAGTTAGATGGTCACCCGGAAGGGGTGTCTAATTATTGAAACATCACATTAGTGTCTAGTGTGCGGTTGTGATCCGAAAGGGCTTGCCTAGATAGTCATCAGGGTTCAAGATTTAATCACATATCATTGCGCATGATCATCACATCTAAGAACCTAGTGGCATAGGACCACCTTAGTTAAGTCCCTAGGTAATTGTTAGGTCGCCACTTAAGTCCACCCGGAAAGGGGTTAGGAGGAATATAGAATCCTAGCTATTAATCTAAGAGCTTTAATCACCCTTATAACTAGAATATTGAATTAGAAGGATAAGTGCATACTAGCAACCCTAAGCTATATTTCTCGTCTCCATTCTTTATTATATTATTTATTTTCATTATTATCTTTTCTACCAACAAGACAAATAAATATTATTTATTCTATTGTATTTTTATCACACAAGTAATTTCTCCTACACTTCTTTATAGACATAAGTAGATCTAACGGATCAAATCCCTACGGACGGACTTTTACTTACTAACTAAACTTGCAAACGGTCTGTAATACTTGCAGTGAGTTTCTCGTGGTAGTCAAAGGTGTTATTATCTTTATGTATCTGTTTATTTGTCACACCTTTGCCCCCACAAAAGCTCTATCTATATCAAAAGTAATTAAGTCCATATCTCTCACCAATTAATCAAGGTGATTGAAACAATATGATGTTCAGATTTCCCTAGTAAACGGTCTAACTTGACTTTAAGCTCATATCACGCCTTAGCTTGGGTTTGGATTGACTTTTTTTATTTATCCTCATCAAATTGACATCTAGTATCAACTATGTACCTAAATTCTACACACTTAACACAAAACTAAGACACAAAAGCTCAATAAATAGCAATATGTCCAAAACAAGAGAGTAAAGTACAATATGTCAAATAATAGGAAAAAATTCCTCACTTAGGCCCAATAACACCTAAAAAGATGTCTCGTGAGTGGATTAATCCATCACAAGAAGAGAGACATCAAGACCCCCCCCCCAACTCAAAGTTTTGTCTTCCCAACAAAATAAAAAGAAAAATAACGCTTCGAGGAGCCTAAATCCAGTAATAAAAGAAGAGAGAAGTAGCGGTGGCGCCTAGGGCGTGATATAATAATAGATAAAATAAGTGAAAATAAACACCCTAGGCTAGCACGGTACTGCACGTATTACAGGACGTATGCAAATTTTAATAATAAGTGAATTCATTCCTCAGAGACTACGAAAGCTAGAGAGAACTTATGCAAATATCGAGTGCAATTAATAAAGCTAGAAGAATAATACCCAAGGACTAAAAGACGGTAATTTTTGTTTGGTTTTTAAATAAGAAAAATTAACTAAATAAATTAAAGACAAAAAATAATTAAGAACATAAGATAGTATGAGAAATTAGCTTGAGAGATAGCAAGTAATCCCCACTAGCCTTGTTTATTCTAATCATGTAATGGAGAATTATGTAGAATTGCAATAACTAGGATTCTAAATTCCTCCTAACCCCCTTCTGGGTAGACATAGGTGGCGACCTCACAATCACAAGGGGACTAACTAAGGTGCTCCTACGCAACTAGGTTCTTAGATGAGACTGGCCTTCTAATGATGATTGGTGGTTAAATTAAACCCTAATGGTTATCTAGTTAGGCAAAATACCTAATCAAATAAAATTAATTTTAAAAAGTTTGAATATTTAAAAAATACCTAATTTTGAAAAATTAATGTGGAAAAATTGAAGAATGAGTAGGCCACACGTGGTAGATGGACTCGAGAATAGCGTAAGATGAAGTAACCTAGTTGATGAAGCAATAGATTCAAAATTTGTTAAGGTTTTGAAAAAAATTGAAAAAATAATTTTTGAGTTTATTTTTAGTTTTCAAATCTATACTCCACTGTCCATAAATACGTCGACTTTATTTGCAACTGCAATAAAGTCGTCGCAAATGATTGGAATGTCGTCGCTAGTAATTGTTAACTGCGACGACAAAAGTTAGTCGAGAATAGTAGTGGTCAACCGCGACTACATGTTACCAGAGAAAAAAATTATTTTTAATTAAATCACTCTAGCGACGACTTGTATGATATTTGTGACTACATCTTTTAGTCGCGAACAACAAATAAGGTAGGAACATCGATACCAATTAGTCGAAAAAAATATGTCTCTAACGACGACTTACATATAGTCGATATGGGTTTGGTCGCTAGAAAAGCACGTTGTAGTAGTATACTCTCCTTATTGTATAATTCACTATTCCAACTCTTTTCCTCTTCTGCTTATTTTATACATATCTCTATTGTTATATTTTGGTTATATTTTTATTTTTGGGCTGAGTGTTCTCCTGAACCTGGTGGTAACGTGTTGTTGATACTTTATCACTACCTATATTCGAGTGTTGAATTAGCTACTAACACAAATTATAAAGATATGCTCTATAATACTCATTTTGAAAGATAAGATCATGTTTAGTGAATAATGAAGTTTCTTTATGAGAATTGTTCCTTATCTTTTACCTTTTACTGAGATGGTTTCAGTTTTAAAAACAAATGTGCAGGTAACTGAATAAACCTAAAAACAACTTAATTGGTTGTATTGGAGATCAAATTAGGTTTATAATTATCTGTTCCTCAATAATCATATAATATAACTTCAATGACTTTGTCTACTTTGGTTATCAATCAACAATTAGTTTGGTAGAAAATAGAGATTTGCTGCATCGTGAAATTAAAGAAAGAAAAGCAGAAAATGTTGTACAAAGCAAACGATAATGTGCATGTGCCGATGAGCTGACATGATAAGTTCACGTCTCCATGTGGTAGGAATTGGCAGGCCTCGATGCACATGTTTGTGGACCTAATTTTGGTTTTCCTGATCAGACAACTAGTACTACTGTTTCATATATAGTACTATTCAATTTTTTGATCTGGCGACATTATGATTAATATCATTAGGTTCGCCAGAATAATTAAGTGATTCTATTGAGTACTAAATTAATGCTAAATTGCGTTTTAAGTTTCCATCCTATGATAGTGATATGTGTAACGAGATATATATGTCGGTTGCACGAAAATGGCTTATATTTTTTTGGGTAAAAAAATTCCACACTCTAAGAAGCAGATATAGTAAAAGATGATCAATCATACGGATTATTTTGCGAAACACACTACACACGGAGCCATGAACAAATGGGACCTATTACTGGATAGATATGTTCATAAAAATGAGTGTTGAATAAAAGTTTGTCGGAAGGTTAGCGTATTTTGTCAAAAAAGAAAGTGTGCTTTCTATTAAAAAGACACGGCATGTAATAGGTTGATTTTTGTTTTTTAATACGATTTAATATTTCCATGATATTATTTTGAATTATTTTATAATTATTTTATAATTATTTCATTAAGATCTATTCCTTAAGTTTACTTTTTATAAATTCTTGACAATTATGTGAAATTTATCTTGTTTTGGAGCACTTTGATACAATTTATATTTTGATGGTGTAATTTATAAAATATGAAAGATGCAAAGGGCTAAGTTAGTGAGTTATGAAATAAAAAAGTATCAATAAAAATAAAAATATCAAATAAAAAATGAATATTACATTCTTTTTATGTTTTTTTATAAATTTTACTTTTACAAAAAATTTGGGTCTATGTATATAGAACATGAATATTACATTCTATTTTTTTTTCTCTTATTCTGATTTCTAGGCTTGTGTATACATACTAGAAAAATACTCGCTTACAAACGTCATATTATGTTGTAATATTAGTGTATTTTTTGACAACTAATATTAATCTTGCTAGTATCCGCATACTTGTCGAATTTTGTGGTTTGAAATTTTTTCGCTTATAGGATTCTTAATTGATTGAGATTCTCCTTTTACGTGAATTGATTATATCTTTAATTTTTTTCGATCCTCTACAACAAGAATATAAAAACTTGGGGGACTAACAAGAATATAAAAACTTGGGAAATTAAAATTAATTTAATCATTTTGTCGTAAAAAAGAATTATTTCTTGTGTTGTCTTTTAGTGAGAAAGGTTGAATAATTCGTTTATTTGAATTATTTATAATATTGTGTAATTCTTGGTGATTGAAATGATGTCTACCAAGATAAACAATATGTCCATAAATGATGGAATCAGTAACGACATACAATCAGCAATTTAACTTATGGAAAATGCATTTGTGGGACATAATCCGGGCTCTTATAGACCCGTTGAGGAGTCTAAGAGGTTAAATAGAAATGACTATTTTTGTAAAGGAATAGATGGCCGAAATCACAGAGAAACGGTAAATAAAATTCCATGAAAGGAAAATAAGGCCAAGTAACCATGACTAAGATCAAATAAGATTGATTTTACTACAATAGTTTCTAAAGTAAATTTGGTTTGCAATACCAAACACTGGTGGGTGGATACTGGGGCCACCTGAAATGTATGTTCAAGACATACAAAGTTGCAACTAGTGAAGAGACTTTATTTATGGCAAATTTATCTACATCAAAAGTAGTTGGATTTGGAATCATTTTTCTAATAATAACTTCTGGAAAAGAGTTGAGTCTTTATAACGTTATCCATGTGTCTGACATTAGAAGGAATCTAGTTTCAGGATCATTATTGAGTAAGAATGACTTCAAACTAGTATTTAAGTCTGATAAATTTATTCTAACTAAAGGTGGGATATTTGTGGGCAAAGGGTACCTATGTGATGGTTTATTTAAGATGAATGTAATAACCGTAGTATCTATCAAAATGTAACCGAGAAAGTAATATATCCTTGACTCGCCTAATTTATGGTACAAGGTATTGTCAAATATACTTGCTTTGAAGTAAGGATGACGCCTTAGAAGCATTTATGCAATACAAAACTGAAGTTGAGAATCAACTAAATAAAAAGATTAAGAATCTTAGAACAAATAGAGGAGGAGAATATGTGACTCCTTTTGAGGAGTTTTGCGCTAAACATGGAATCATCCATCAAACCACGACCCCTATTTGCCTCAACAAAATGGGATTGCTGAACGCAAGAACCGCATGTTGAAGGAAATACCGAATGCCTTGTTGATTAACTCAGGCTTACCACAGAACTTGTAGGGAGAGGCTTTGCTCACCGCAATTACATCCTCAACAAGGTACCACACAAGAAGGTAGATTAAACTCCTTACGAATTATGAAAAGGAAAACCACCATCCTTCAAGTATTTAAAAGTGTGGGTTTGCTTGGCAAAGGTATCAATTCCTTCTCCTAAAATGGTCAAAATAGGACCAAAGACCATTGATTGCATCTTTATTGGATATGCTCACAACAGTTTTGCATATAGATTCCTAATACACAAATCTTATCGTGTTGACATTCACGTCAATACGGTGATTGATTAAAAAATGCACATTTCTTTGAAACAACCTTTCCGTACAAGACCACACCGAAATCTAGTTCCTTGAAAAGAACACGTGATGCAGTTTAAGAAGAGCAAGATCAAGAATCATTGCCAACTGAAAAGCAAGATCAAGAATCATTTCCAAATGAAGGAGAACCAAGAAGAAGTAAGCGGATGAGAGCCTCTACATCTTTTGATCCTGACTTTCTATCTTACATGTTAGATGACGAACCATGAACATTCAAGGATGTTATGTCAAACCCTGACGCGTCTTACTATAAGAAGCGGTAACTAGCGAGATAGGATCCATTATGCAAAACCATACGTGGGAACTAGTGTATCTATCTCCTGGGAATAAACCACTTGGATACAAATGGATATTCAAGAAAAAACTAAAGACCGATAGGTCTATTAAGAAATACAAGGCTCGCCCTGTTGGAAAAGGTTATAGTCAAAGAGAAGGACTTGACTATTTTGATACTTATTCTCCAGTCACGAGAATATCATCCATTCGAATGCTAATCGCTATAGCTTCAATATACAAGCTCGAAATTTATCAAATGGATGTAAAAACAGCTTTCCAAAATGGAGAACAAAATTAAGAGATATATATGGAACAACCTGAGGGTTACGTAGTTCCAGGAAAGGAGATCTAAGTATGTAAGCTTGTTAAATCTTTATATGGTTTTAAACAGGCACCGAAGCAATAAATGTGACAAATACGTTTATGCAAAACGAAATGAGACAGGATATGTCATTGTCTGTTTATATGTGGATGATATGTTGGAAGTAACAATGATGTGATTACATTCACCAAGAGGATGCTTTCAAGTAAGTTTGACATGAAAGATTTAGGCCTTGCGGATGCTATCAAGATTTTCTGAACATCTGAAGGTATTATAGTATCTCAGTCACACTATACTGAGAAAGTATTAAACAAATTTAGTAATGGCGACACAAATATTGCCAAGACACCTATTGATGTAAATTTACATCTTGCTAAGAACATTGGTGATACGATCAACCAGTCGGAGTACTCTCGGATTATTGGGAGTCTCGTGTACCTAACAAACTGAACTAGTCCAGATATAGCACATGCAGTAAGCAAGCTAAGTAGGTTTAAACATAATCCGGGGAAGAACCACTGGATTTCTATTGTAAGAGTTATAAGGTATCTTAGATACACTATGAACGAAGGGTTGTTGTACACAGGATATCCAGCTGTACTAAAAGGATACAGTGATGCAAACTGGATATCAGACTCCACCGACTCAAAATTCACAAGTGGATTTGTCTACATGTTATGAGGAGGAGTCGTGTCTTGGGAATCCACTAAGTAAACATGCATAGCTAGATCCACTATGGAATCTGAGTTTATAGCATTAGACAAAGCTACTGAGGAAGCCGAGTGGTTTCGGAATTTCTTAGAGGATATTCATAATTGGCCAAAGCCTGCGTCAGCTATCGGCATACATTGAGATAGTCAAAGTGCCATTGGTAGGGCACTAAACGATATGTATAACGGTAAGTCTAGACACATACGTCGTAGACACAATACCGTTAGACAACTGCTCTCAAACAGAGTTATCACAGTTGATAATGTTCGATCAAAGGATAATATAGCGGATCCACTGACCAAAGGTCTACAAAGAGAGAAAGTGCGAGTGTTGTCAAGGGGAATAGGTTTTAAGCCTACAAAAGCTGAGTTGCCATGATAGGAACCCTACCTAGCAGAGTGGAGATCCCACAATCTACGTTCAAAGGGAAATCTGAATCATGAAACTGCAACTTGGTGCGACTCACTGTGGGGAGACCTCCCCAAACCATTCCTAGGACAAAATTAAACAGTGCTACTTGTAAAAGTGAAGGATGAGTTAAATTTTTAATGGTTCTTGTATCTTAGATAATATAAGATAGAGTAATGCAGAATACTCTCGACAAGAGACCACCTATATGAATAACATGGGTAGGGCCGCCCTACGAGAATTTTTAAAGGCGAAATTCTCCGACGGTTATACATGAAATACCAGGAGTTGTCCGGGGACGTAAATGGACACAACCGTGATAACCAAATAATGTTTGGAAGTATACTATGTAAGTTCTATTGTCTTGGTTTACACAAAAGTTGAATAGTTCAAGACATCACGTTCACTAGTTAGCAAGTAAATCCGATAGCTCTCTACAGAAGGTTCAAGACCAAAAGCTACCTTTCTCGATGTAGTATTCTTCTACGCTTCTCTCTCTTGCTCTCTCTCAAGTGTTTAGCATTCTTTTGCATAATTTTTTTAAGGTTGTTAGTCAATTTCCATTTATGTGGGGGTTGTTGGACAAATGGGATTCTACCCAAGTGTTGACCATGTTTACGATGTTAGTCGGTGACTTAATTTAATGAAATGATTCGGATACTAATACATTTATTCAAGTTGTAAAGATTAACGTAATATATTCACTTGGTTAAAATCATTTGAAATTGAATGAGAAATTGAGTCATGTAATTTGGAGAAATTAAAAGAAAAAAACAATATATGTTATTTTATTTCTTTTTGTTATAAAGCAAAGAAAAAAAAGGCCTCGTAGGGGTTGAACCTGGACCATTAGCTTTGTTGGGCTTTTGGGCCTAAGGTTCATACATTTGTTGGGCCTTAGGTGGGGTATAAACTTGGACCATCAGCTTTGTTGGGCTTTTGGGCCTTAGGTTCATACCATCTGGACCAGCCCAAGTTTTTTAGTCTTTTAAGTAAACGTTGTATCTTAAATTAATACAACATAACTCCAAAATGAAACATCACAACCTTTGGCAAGCCACCTTTTCATTTTCTATAAATAGTTGGCCAGCTAAACCATTTTCTTAATTTATTTTTCAAAAGAATTAAAATTATAAGAGAGAGATAGAAAGAAGCAGCATTATTAAGTTCGTTGAAATTCTTAAGAATTCGTGTGTCAGTTTCTTTTGAATAGTTTTGTCGTTGTATCCTGGAGGTTGAAGCCCGCAAACGTAAGACACCTGTACGTGGCCTAAATACCTTAAAGACATCGGATCCAATCTGAGCCTCGACAAGTAAAGTTATTTATTTATTTATTTACTTTTATTTTATTTCTGCATTAGTTTCTATATTGTTTTACTGGTTTATATAAATAAAACACAACAAAACTTGTAGACAAATCATTTGACAAAGTAAAAAAACATACATTCATTAAAAACTTTTTTCCAAAAATAGAAAGTTACCTAATTTAGAAACTTTCTAAATATAGTAACCTTCTCAAAATAGTGGGGTTCTTAGATGTTTCCTAGTTTCCCATCAGAATTAATAACTTACATTACATTAAATTGAATCCAACATTGAATCAAACACTACATTTAGTAAATTATAATACATCACATTCACAACTTGACAACATGTAACCTAACTTGTGCAAAATCAACAAATTGTACAACTTTGGGTGCAATTGTTGTAGTGAATCCAAAAACTTTCAAAAAACAGTCCAAAATCAGCTTCCAAATAGTCCAACACTGAATATTCCTGCAAATTTGCGAGAAACACAAGAGAAGAATCACATTAGTTTGAGCCTCAGAATTAGTCTCATCATTGGCTTCAATTTAGCCTCATATTTTAGAATCTTCATTGGCTTTATAAGTTATAACCTTAGGGACTTGTTAAGGGACAAGGGACTAATCTTACAACTTACAAGAAACAAATATCAACTCAATAGTTTCCAACTCAACCAATTATTCACCTAATATTACTCATTCATCAATATATATTCATAACTTAATCATTGTTATATAGTCAAATTTATAGGGAGATGCATACTAAATTGTGTTGATTAAATTTGTTAACTTGTAAGTTATAAGAATTCAGCTATATACCTTAAATTATTTGTTTCTAACTTGTTAAAGTATAGTCTTGCGAGGACTCACTTAACTCGTCTAAGCCAAAATAACCTGCAAAATTAGACAAAACACTAGAAATTCAGTCTTGAAGTAAAATAAAATAGTTGAATAAAACTCAGAAAAAGTTGAATGAAATCACCACTGATTTCATAGAAGATGTATTGGATTAACACTTAAACAACCATGTATTAGTTGTTTAGTTCATTTCTTATAAACACTTGAACAAGTAAGTGAAATCACTTAAGATTTGTATGATTGCTTAAGTGTATTACACTTAAACAATCATACAAAACTCAAGGTATTTCACTTATTTGTTAAAGTGTTCAAAGTAAATTGAAATGATTAAGTGTTAAACACTTGATTACTTTGTGTAATCACCACTGATTTCACAAAGTATTCAAGTGTTTAACACTTGTTCATTTCAATTTTCTTTAGTCTATTATAAGAATAAAGGTTACTCAATTGGAACTTGATTGAAATCACCACTGATTTCACCCAAGTTCTAAGTGGTTAACCTTTATTCTTACAAAGTTATAAATTTATAATGGAAATGAAAACTAAGTGCAAGAAAGGTAAGTAAATACCTGTAAAATATAAATGGAGTAACAAATCAAGCTTTAAACCATCAAATCCAGAACAGGTCCATTAAGTTTAACAACAATTGCGAGATCATGAAAGTAAATCAAGGGATCATTCTATTAGCCAATATTCAAACCTCAAATGAAAACTAAGTACACAACATTATTCTGTAAACAAGAAAGATTAGTAATTACCTTCAAGTTGAGTAACAAAGCAAGAACACGTCCAATACCAACATCAAGTGAACAATAGTGAGACCATGAAAATAAACAAGGTAAAAAATCTATTATCCAATATCAATTATCAAATGAAATTATAACTAATCACAAATTCCATAAACATTAGTCAAAAAACACTTAGAATCTCAAATCAGTTTCGAGTTATGAATTGGAAAACCAGAAAATCCTTCAATAAACCAATTATTTGTTTCTAAACCATAACATTTACATAAACAATCGATTAAAATTCAATTGGAATTACAGAAAATCAAAACACAAACCTTAGGGTTTCGAAAGGGTCTTTTAATAGATAATAAGCCACCGCCGTGCCATATATAGGCTTCGTCATCCTCCAACCCACAGAATAAATCTCTAACCATGGTTAGATGATTAAAACCAGATCCCAAAGGACGAGCTTTATCAGAGCAATAAATGTGACCCATAAAAATAGGTGAGAAGAGTTTAATGCGGTGTACAATATCACTCAAAAACGCCGGCGAGATTAGACGGGGAAGGAGAAGAGCAGGGCTATGGCGTAGGGTTTTCGAGAGAAATCAGAGAGAAGAAGAGAGAAAGAGAGAGTGATGTGAGTTCGATGAGAGAAGCGTAAAGTGACTTTTCGAGTAACGAAAGGGCAAACCCAAAGGGCGGAAATGAATAGCGTATGGCATACGCTCATTTCTTTGGATTTTTTAATTATTTTTTCATATATATTCATTATATATAAAAAAATTAAATGGGCGGGTCGGGTTCGGTTTAACGCGGGGCAAAGCCAAACCCATCAACCGGCCCAATACCCAAAAAAAATATTATTTTGGCCCAATGGGTCCGAGTGGGGCTCGGTTTCGGTTTTTTCGGGCACGGTTTGGGTCGGTTTGGGCGGGTGGGCGGATGTCTCATTATTGTGTGATATTTAATTTACGCTAAAATGGTACCCCACGGGGATAGAATGGTGGAGATCCACGAGAGTAACGGAGTTAGAATCAACTACTCGAGGACGATGCAGTGTTCGACGACTCTTGAAGGGGAGACACGTGAGGTACTCTTTGCGACGAAACTCTGCAAGCATTATGGAAGTATAGATAAGGTTGTTTTCTCTAATAATCTTAACGTAGTTCAGGATACCAGACAATCGTCAACGTATGTGGTCTATTCAACCTGTCTTACGGAGGATCGCAGAAATAATTGAATGTTACGGACCGGTAACGTATCACCATATTTTGAGAAACCTAAATTACAAGGCGGACATCATAACCAAGTCAGCTAGACGGAGGTCCACGGGTTATGAATTTATGGCTCATACGACACAGTTGTTCTTTTGGGTAGGGATTGGTTGATTTGTAGATAATGTTTCTTATGTTTTGGATTGTTTTTAGAAAAGTAAAAAGAAGGTTATATTTTTTTTTTATGTTACGTTGATGGTCTGAGCTAATTTGTTCGCATCACAACTAGGTTATATTATTATTATTATTATTATTATTATTATTATTATTATTATTATTATTATTATTATTATTATTATTATTATTATTATAATATTATTATGATTATTATTTATTTTTAATTATAAGGAGGGCACAACACGAACCGACACATTATAGACAAAAACAAACACATTCGCAATAAATATTAGTAATGCGATTTGTCACGTAAGAATATGGCAATTATGTTATACCGACTTGTTTATTTCTACAAGTAATTTTGAGAGCAAGAATGAGACGCAAGATCTAGATTTGATTAACATAATAATCCGCAATATGCATTTTATAATTAGAATAACTTGAGATCACAACTCGGACTAGTTTATTTTAAATATGAATTTATCTTATATAATTGGCTAACCCGATGTAGTCAAACGATTCTAATGCTTCGTTCAATATAATATTGTCTATTAGCATTTGAGTATTAAAAATAAATTATGGCTTTCCAACCAAATTAAAAATTATTATATGAGTATTAGGTTTGATGAAATTGTGTGTAAAAATCATGTCGCCGTTATAATTTGAATTATGGGTTGGATAATGTTTTAAAAGATGTTTATCCTGCAAAATAATATTTCGTAAATATTTCGTCGATTATCAATTTTTCAGGAGTAAAGATAGGAGCTTTGTTTGCCCAAAAAAAAAAAAGATAGGAGCTTTGCTATATATAATCTTTATTTATTTTTTATTATATAGGAGAGCCACTTTAGACTCAAAGTCATTGACTCGATTCGAACCTGCACCACTAGATTGGATGACCAAGGCCCTAGCCAGGGATCTAATCCTAACTGGTTTATATAATCTCTATTTGATTCACCCTCATTTCATTTTCTATGTGTCACCTTATGTGGCATTAAACAAAAGAGAGAGAAAAATAATCAATTAGGAAAGAGAAACAATTTAATTGATTTTTAAAACATTCACATAGAAGGTGATATAAAAATGAAACAAAAAAGGGTGATATATATCTTTACTCTAAAAAATATTTGCATTTATAGTTTTTTGACGTTATATCTATCTTTACTTGTATATTGTCTAGATCCATCAGGTTTTCATCCAATCCTCAGACACCATGATTATATGGTCAGGTATTTTGACGTAATTCCTTTTGATTTAGATATATCTTGATATTAGTGACACGTGGAAAATGATGTAAGTTAGTTCGGAGTTGAGATGAAGAAGTTACACCATTTGCTTCCACCATAACTCGAACCCTTCAAAACCTAATTAAGTGGGCCAAAGGGGCCTAAAATTTTTTAGGTATTAATTAAGTCATTTAGCATCTCCTGTTTAACACACAACTCATTATAATCATTTTATTTCAAGGGGAGCGAGAGAAGAAGAGGAAAGGGAAGAAAAGAAGGATTTTTCCACAAAATCCAACGATTCTTCTCCAACCATCCATCATTCTACCTTATCATTAAGAGTAAATGTTATTTATTTTTGCTTCTGAATATGATTCCAATATTAATTTTTATTAGTTTTATTTATTTTATTATAAACTAAACCCTCATTTCTTGAGGTTTGCTTATGTAAGAACCTATGTTTAGCTATTAAGTGTTTATTGAATTTGGAATGAATATTCAATTGAGATTGGTGTTTATTTATTCCATTGACTATATATATTTTTTAACACTACCTATATTTCGGCCAAATAGTGGGTAGTCCTTGTAGCTAAGCTATCATTCGGGAGGGGGGTTTAGTTGCAGACATAGTATATAGACGTCTAGTGTGCAGTAGTGAATCGGGAGATCTTGCGTAGCTAGAAAGTCAATAGGGTTAGAGCTTCAATCATCCAAAGACATTTTAGGATCACTAAGGAGGGGTCTCTAATGGAGGAGAATCTTGGAGGGAGTGAGAGAAACTTTTGAATCCCGACTAATGAAAATCTACCATCTCACCCTTATGAATAAAAACATAAAATTAGCGGCATATGGGGGAATTACTAGCAAAACTTCAAGCAACTCTCTCATACTTTACCCCATCTTTAAATTAGTTGTTATTTTCTTTCTTTTAGTTCATATTTTATTTTATTTGTCGCATTCATTTTAAACATTGAAACCCAACTAAATGTTTTACTTGTTTACATTATTTCATTTCCTATTATGAACTCTACATTTTTACACAATTAAAGCACGTTTATCTACAGTAATAGTCCTTGTGGAGACGATAATTCCTAGTACTTATCTTTATTACTTGTCAATGACCCGTACACTTGCGTAAAGTGGCTTCTAGGGTGTTGGTGTATTTCATCACACTCTCGGATGCGACACTAGCGGAATGAACCAAACCGAATTAGGTAGTTTTCTTCTAGAGTTCTCCATTACAAATATGTAGTTCTAGTTCAAGAGTGGGTCATATGATGCAGAAGTTTACATGGCGGAAGGGGTACATGGAAATTTAAAATGACTTAGGAAAAATGTATGACAAATTAAATAGGAGATTAATTGAATACACGATGGATCAATTTGGTCTCTTGAGGACGTGGGTAAAATTTATTTCATTGTGCCGGCATGCGAACCAACAAAATACAAGCTCTAAAAAAGAAAGCTTCTAAACACGTTTACTCCGAAAAGAGGCATCCATTAGGGAGATCCTTTATCTCCTTACATTTTTTTAACATGTATGAAACGTCTATCTATGTTGATACATGGATTATGCGAGAGTGACGAATGGGGCCCCATTCGTCTCAACCATTAGGGTCCTCCATTTCTCATATATTTTCTGTAGATGGTTTTATTTTGTTTGAAGAAGCCTCAGAGGAACAAATCAATTTGATTAATGAATTTATGAAGCTTTTTTGTGATGGGGCGGGTCATATAATAAGCGAAGAAATTTTTTTAGTTTACTTCTCATAAACGTTCTTCAACAAATAAAAGAGATGTTGGCTAGTCAGAGTGGACTACTTGAATGATTCGCTAGGTATTGGTGGGTCCTAGGGTGTTAGAAAATAAAGCGATAAATAAGAGGAACCACAGTAATGCAAGTGTACGGTTGTCCAAGTAATATCTGATAAATCGGGTTTCGTTCTCAAGGACAGATTAGGTTCAACCCAAATATTAATCAAGTAGTAAGAATAATTGTTTAACAGAAAAATAAAATAAAAGATTTTTGTTTGGTTTTCTGAATTAAAAGATGCAAATAAAATAAAGACTAAAATTAAATTAACTAGAAAGAAATAAAGCAAATAAATTGACTAACTTCATATATAAAAGATACTTGAGTCTCGCAAGGAATCCACCTAAATAATATAATCTATGCTATGTTTAAGGGTAGAATTGGAATTATAATATTAGTCGGGACTCTAATATCTCCTAGCCCCCTGTCGGGTGGACCTAGGAGCTATCCTAAAGTAATATAAACCCTTGTATGGGCAAATGATATGAAATTACCTCTTTGGCTATGTAACTAGTTAAGCCTGCCGTTCAGTGACGGACATTACACGGGTATTACATAAGTCTGTATTCAAACCCTCCTGTCGGATGATCACTTCGCCACTAAAGTGAATAGCCCAAATACTAAAAGCTATTTCTAGTTGTTCCTAAAATAAACAGTAATGAAAACAAAGTAATATCCAGTATATAAAACTCAATTCAATTTAAATCATAACTATCCCAAATTCAAAACATAGATTAATTAATTAAGGTTCGTCCCTTTAATGATCTCAAGTATATGGAAATTTAGCTCATGATAAAATTAAAGACTGAAAATAAATAAAAGGAATTCATGTTCAAATACAAAATATAAATTGATAACCTAAAGGGTAGGATGACTGTTGATGGAAGAACATATTTCTCCCAACTTTAGTTTCTCCTTGCCTTCTTGCTCTTACTTGAAAACCTTAAGCCTCTTGTGTTATTCTCTGAAGTGTGTGAAAAGAGGAGTCTAAGCGGTGTATTTATAGGTGTTAGGAAGCCCTAATTTGTTTTTACTTGGAGTGGAAGACAAATCAAGAACTCTTTAATTCGTAGCCCTAAAATTTTGGAAAGGTAAGATTCTGCTGCTGATTTGTGTTGGTCATATCTCCTTCAATACTTATCCGTTTGACGCGTTCCAATAGTCAAAACCACTTGTCTCGGGAAGCTCTATCCATTGGTCCTAATCATTCTCCCAAATTCCTAGCCAATATTAAGTTCGTCTTTGAACGTGAATGGAATTTCATATTTATTTGGCAGCTTTATTATTTCCTTCTTTGCATATATCCTTCCTTTTTTTTTTTTGATCGGCAAATCAAACTATTTATTAAATGAAGAGCAAACTGTCAAAACATTACAACTTTTACTCAATTATTATGAGCAAACACCTAAACACCTATCCATAAGCTATTACAACTTTCATGAATGAAATAGAGACATTGCAATAACTTTTAGATAAAAAGAGAAATAATGCCTAACTATTACATAAATCTTCAATAACTTTCTTCACTTTGCTATTATTGAACCTTCTCTCCTTAAGTTTAAAGCCATATATGTTATAATTTTGTTGTAAAGTCTTTCTTCATTAGCTGCATATTCTCCATGCTCACGCCTATTTCTTTCATTCCATACAAAATAAATGTAAGTAGTTATGCAAACCCCAATAACATTAATAACTTCCAAACTAGCCCCAACTTTTAATTTCACTAACAGGTCCTCCACATTACTAATATTTGTATTAAAGCCACAAACTGCTAATAATCGGCTAAGTATAGCATTTGAAAATTTACAGTTAACAAACACATGCTCATTACTTTCATTCTCCTTTTCACATAACAGACAAATAGGATTAATATTCAATCCCCACTCCAACATCCTATCTTTAGTAGGAAGCCTGCTCATTGCAACTTGCCAAGAGACAAATGAACACCTTGGAATACAAGCTTTTGCCCATACAATATCAAACCACTCAACCCGAGGCTCATGTACTGAGATTTTCATAAGAGTTTTTTTAAAAGGAAAACTTGTTTTTTATACTCTCAGTCCAGATAATCTTATCATTAGCATCATTGAGTATAATTCCTTGTATTTTAGGGACAATTTGCGCAATATTAGGTGGTATTCTCCACCTTCCTCTACCAAAACAGTCCTTCACTTTTTTATTGCAGCTAATATTAGCCTCATCTATTTTAACCCCTAAAATTTCTTGAATATCCATTTTATCCACCCATTTGTCCCACATGATGTAGGTTAGTTCACCATTTCCCACTTCATGATATATAAGGTCAAAGGCAAACTTTCTTACCTTTAACATCTGTTTCCACATCCAAGAGTGATACTGCTTTTGACTAATACTCCAGATGCATCTGTTTTTTAGAATGTTTACATTAACCCATTTACTCCATAGGTTTTGTTCATGAGAATAAAACCTCCAAAAGTTATATAATAAACAAACTCTATTCAGATATTCAATATTAGGTATATTGAGCCCTCCTTCTTCTTTTGGACTGCAAATTTTAGCCCAAGATACTCTCGCACCATGGGCATTATTACTAGAGCCCCAAAGAAACATTGATAATTTTTTATTTAATTTATATATAACTTGTTTAGGAAGCAAGAATACTCTGCTCCAAAACAATATTTTACTTATAAGTACAACCCTTATTAACTCAACTCTACCTGCATAGGAGAGCATTTTAGAGCTCCATTGCATAATACTTTGCCAAATCCTCTCAATTAAAACATTCCCATCTGATACACTCAATTTTTTAGAGTTTAAAGGAATACCCAAGTATCTAACAGGCAAACTTCCAATTTTAATGTTAAGAATCTGAGAAATATCCCTTTTACGTTTCTCATTTACTCCCCCACTAAAATATAATTCACTTTTAGTGAAATTTATGTTTAATCCAGAGCATCTAGAGAATAAATTCAGGGCCTCCTTCACCACACCAGCAGATCCACTATTGCTTTTCATAAATATTAAAACATCATCAGCAAATACCAGGTGATTCAGGTTAATTTCCTTACATTTTTTATGAAATGTAAATTTTTTGTTCAGAGCAACCTTATGAAATAACATAGAGAACACCTCCATACATATTGCAAACAAATAAGGTGAGAGAGGATCTCCCTGCCTCAACCCTCTCTTCCCTTTAAAAAAACCACAAGAATCTCCATTTATACATATAGAGTAGTAAGGGGTACTTATACACATATGTATCCAATTTATAAATTTTTCAGGAAACTTTAAGGCATGAAGAGTATTAATTAAAACCTGCCAATTTACACTATCATATGCTTTTTGCAAGTCCAAGTTAATGGTACAAGAAGAGTTAATAGATTTCTTCTCATAGCCAGTAACAATTTCTTGTGCAACAAGAATATTATCACTTATATTCCTCCCACTAACATAGGCACCTTGATTCAAAGATATTATGGAACTCATTACTTTCTTTAGCCTATTCATAATAACTCTAGAAATGGTTTTATATGTAATATTAGTGCATGATATAGGCCTGAACTTTCTCACACAGGATGGATTCTTTTCTTTAGGAATCAAAACAATATTTGTCGCATTAATTTATTTAAGGATTTTACCTGATTCAAAGGTTTGTTTGATAGCTGATCAGAAGCTATCACCAATTATGTCCCATGATTGTTTAAAAAAGCAAGCAGTGAAACCATCAGGCCCTGGGCTTTTCGCATCTCCCATAGCAAACAAAGAATCTTTTATTTCTTTATCTGTTATGGGGGCAATCAAGCCATCTACAAGATTTTCAGGGACTGCTTTATTTAATATAGCTTTAATAGTATCCACAGAACATAATTCTTGATTGCATTCCTCCATACCAAGTAAGGACTTATAATAGCTCACAAATTCATTTTTTATCTCTTCTTGCTCAGTTAAAATCCTTCCATCATCACAAGTGATAGTAGAGACAAAATTCTTTGCAACCCTCCCTTTAATCATTCTGTAGTAATAAGCAGAACTAATATCATAGTCGTTAATAAACAAGGCTCTAGATTTTTGTTTTAGAACCTCATGATGAGTAATTACAGATACCTCTAGTTGTTTAATAAGGATTTTCTCCTCAGATATATCAGTATCACTAGCAATACCTCTCATTATTCTTACTTGCACAACCTCAAGCTGAGATTTTAAGTTTTCAATATCTTCAGAATTTCTTCTAAAATATTTGTTGTTAAACTTTTTAAGCTCACTTTTTACCAATCTCAACTTCATACAAAGCTGAAACATCATATTGCCATTAATCTCTGTATCCCACATATTCTTAATAATATCTTTAAACCTCTCATGCTTAATCCATATGTTGAAAAATTTAAAGGAGCAAGGCCTAGCTTTTTCCTTTTCATCAATAAGTATCTTTATTGCACAGTGATCAGAAGTAGAGTGAGGCACAATAATAGCATTTGATTGATATGTGTTCATCCATTTAGTATTGACAAACACTCTATCAATCTTACTTGCACGCAATTACCCTCTATCATTCTTATTTGTCCATGTGAAGTATTGACCTGCATATTGGTGTTCATATAAATTAGCATCCTCAATACAGTTTGCTAAAAAAATAGAGCTAGTAGGAATAGTATCACAGTTCAATCTATCCTCAATTTTAAGAATCTCATTGAAATCACCAGTATAGCATATACACTGATCCTCATAATCATTACTCAGATTAACTATATCATTCCATAAAACTTTTCTTTCATCATCATCATTACTCGCATACACATATCCCACATAGAAAGAAATATTTGATTGTAATATTTTGACTTTAATAAACATAATCTGAGAAGTTTCAAACACCCTTAGCACCTCTACATAGTTTTTGTCCCACATTATCCAAATCCTTCCACTATCACATTTATTATAGTTGTGAATCATTTCCAAGTGAGAGAAATGATCACTTATTATCCTTAAGCTGTTATGAACCCTTACTTTTGTTTCAAGGAGTCCAATAAGCTTAATTTTATTACTAATCACAAAATCTTTAACATCTAACTGTCTAAGAAGGCCATTAAACCCTCTTACATTCCATGAAGCTATACTCATATATTAGGTGGTCTAGTAACTTCTCCTTCCCTACCATTATTAATGAATTTCAAAACATCCTTATCAATATCATTAACCACAGTTTCCTGTAGCTTTTCATATGAGTTAGAGCAAGATACTCTATTTGATGATTGATCATACTGTTTTCTGTCCTGTGACTTACTCCCCACTATTTGCCATTCTTTATCCTTAACTTTTCCTTTCCCTTTATCCCTCTTTTCATTAATACCAGCTTTTGGAACCCACACTTTAGTTATATTATTGCATTTGTTTTCTAAGTGCCCAATTTTATTGCACTTAGTACATATCTTAGGCTTCCAATCATACACAACATTAACAATTTGAAGCTCCTCTAACCCAATATCAACATACAATTCATCAGGTAACTCTTCCTTAGTATCAATTTCCACACAAACTCTCGCATAACCCAATCTAGTCATAGATTCAGTCATACTATCCATATGTAATGGCTTTCCAATACCACTTGCCATATAACCTAAGCCTTTCTTAGTCCACATAACCATAGGTATGTTGACTAATTTAGCCCAGATTGGGATTTTTGATACATCAAGTTTCTCAAACTGCATACCCACCTTCCAAGGTCTTAATAACATAGGTGAGCCATTAATATGCCACATCTACTCTAAAACTTTAGCATAAATCTGTTCATTCTCAAATTTAAAGATAAACGTACCATTACTACTAGATTTAACATCAATCTTACCAAATTTTGACCATTGAAACTTAACAAAATTAACAACATTATAGAACAACGGTGGAGTGTCAAGAAATTGACCGATTAAACAATTTTCCCACTGAGCATAGCCCTCATTAAGAACATCCTTATCAGGAGTTATGATTCTTTTACCTTCCTTACGCATCGGGACATGATACTCCAGATTCAGCGCTGGATTATCATTTTTACCGAATAACTTTGACCATTCTTTAGATTTCGGTGCTACCTCAGTTTGATTTTCATCAATCTGGGCAACTTATACCGAAACCTCACCTTGGGTAACCGATTTCCGTGATTCGTCCTCCTCACTATATGAATCCTTATTATTAGGGCTCATCGGAGGAGTGACCACGATACCTTCACTTTGGGGCGAGAACATCATCTTTGTAATATCAGTGTATTTGGTTTTAGTTCTCGATTTGGTATTTGTACCGCTAACTCGGTTTGAGTTTATCATTTTAGTCATTACCGATCTGAGATTCAACCTAGAAAGAGAAAATCGAAAGGAAAAAGGTCGGAAAAGAGATGAAAGGATAAGAAATGGGTGGGCTAGGGTTTTTTAAGACTGGTGCTAAGAAAAATCAGATGAATGTTAGATCCCAGATATGGGAAATAACACTCAATCTGAGTAAAAGAAAAGCAAAAAACGTAAGAAAAAAGGGTTTAGTGGTTCGGGTAGTGGATCTTTCAAATGGAATAATATTAGAGGCTAAGAATGAGTTGAGAGAGAAATTTTTATGGTTGACTCTCATTTGACCCTATATTTTTAAGTTTCGTGTGTTCATTAACTTTTCGCATATATCCTTCCTTAATCTTCTTATTTGTATGTATATCTTTTTTCTTTACTTCTTAGACTTGACTTGGTCTCTAATTAATTACCATATATCTTTTAAAGCTTCACAACAAATTAATAATTAAACCGCATATGCTTTAAAAATTAATAACTCAATAATTCAAGACTAGAAATAAGAAAGTGCACTCTAAAATTAGAAACTCGAATAAAATACTTCCTAACACACTAAAAATACTCTAAGACTTTAATTCTCACTTCTCCTCCTTGTATTGGTTTTTCATGAAATTCAAGAACCTACTAATTTTGCACTTAAAATAATCACATTAACGCACAAAAGCTCTAAAAATACATATTGTCTAATTCCAAGGGGAGAAAGTGTAATATGACAAAATAAGCATAAAAGTCTATCAAATAATTCAAATATTCACCTGAAAGGATGTCTCCAAAGGGCTAATAATTAGAACAAATAGGGAGACATCAGGATTATATCTTGGGACACTGATCAACTCAAAACGTCTCCCGAGAGGCTTCTTAGGAAGATCACAATAAGCATGCAAACTAAATTACCCAATTGGAAAATCTTGAACCTATCCCTAGCCAGGCGGAAACATTAGCTCAATCTGTGTGAAGTGCAATACCAACATATATAATTCAAACTATGAAACTTCTGGTTCAAGTATGTAACAAAGTGATCGTATAATCTATGAATTCGTTTAGGGCTTATTAAGTGATACAAGAAAGATACACGGGCTTTTGTGGGAGAGAGTATGTATGCCAAAGGAAGAAGGGACATGGGTCTTAGAAGAGCAAGAGACTACAACAAATCCCTACTTGCAAAGCTAGGATGGGATGTATTAAAAATGGGCAAGTTTTTGGGTTACTTCATTTTGAACATAAGTATTTTATACACGAGTTCAAACATTATAAGTTAAACCTATGGATTCGAGAATGTGCAAGAATATATTGACAGGAAGATATATGTTAAATGAGGGATTCATGGAAGTAATTACTAATCAGTGGAGTAAATACAAGAGCTAATTGGAACCATCTGGAATGTTTTCAATAAAATATCACATAAAAGGTTAACAACTTCAAATGGGGGATGTGATTTCAAATTGGAGCTTGTGTGGCAACTAGAGTGTCCATAAAAAGTCTGAATAATGATGTGGCACACGGCGAGTGAGCGTCTACCTACAACAGGATATTACATAGGAGATGAGTAGTGGAATCACCGGTGTGTGAAAGATGTGGTTCGAGCTGGAGACGGCGTTCCACCTGTTACGTGGTTGTATAGAGTATAAAAATATTTTGGAGGCTTGTACAGGTACCAAGTGGGTCAGTGATCCAAGCAACATTATATGTAGGTTTATAGATATTGTTACCTTTGATATAGTCCGACACAATGAGATTTAATCACAGACCTGAATCTACAGATTATTGGCCGTCAAAATGGTACAACTGAGAGGACTGGGGTAAGATTCCATCACCAAAAATATTGTAATCTAGAGAACTAGGATGACAGATTTGGGCCAAGGGATGCACGACCCAACTGATATAGGGAAGCATTTCACAACAGGATACAAACTAAAATACAAATGAGATGGAAGGACGGACTACTGTTGGACAAGCCTCACACAAAAAATGGATCACATCGGGAGGTGAAAATGCACTGAACAATACAAAGTGGTAGAAACAAACTTTATCATCTAAGGAATTAGTGGACATACTAGAATTCAGAAGTATTGCGGCAGTTTTTTGTTAACACACGTGGTGGATCGAAGTACGGGTTATTTTGAGCAAATTGTGTAGAAAATCCCGTTAGCGAACTACAAGTTATCATAAGGAATGTGTCTTGTGAACGAGATAGAGGTCTGATGGTCTCAGCAATGGAGTGTACTTGTGAAATAGTTAAACCAAACAAAGGGATTAAATTTACCGTGAACAAATGTTTAAAAACTGGTCAAATAGAGGCAGGTCTACCGGCATATTTCGAGATAATAATGCGAAATACTTTGATCAGTTGATGGCTTTGTAGGGGCGATGAGGCGAAATCTTTTCTTCAATTTGAATTATATGGTACACTTTACACTACATATAATTGAGGGACGAAAATATAGAAAAGTATTGATCAAAAGACTTATTAGAATTGCATGCGTTAATAAATATTAGTAGCAATTATAGAAGTAAATTTGAAATAATACTTGAGACGTTTAAGAAAATTATGTTGAAAAATGAACAATTTAATACTATACATGTTTATGGGGATGTCAATATATGCAAAATGATTAGATAATATAGGATGATAAATATAGGAAAACTGATTCCATACGTAGATCTACTGAATGAACCGTGAAGATTTATCACCGGTCATCAGGCCTCATTTATAGTATTGAAAAAAAAGGTACGTTTTGGATTTTGGGTAATAGGTTAGAAATTAGAAGTCTTATTAAAGCAATTTAATAAAGGTCAGGTGCGGTAGACAATGGACTTTAAATCTCATGGGGTACTGAGTCATGAATGTCTACATCTTGTCAGGATTTTATTAATACGAAATTTGCCTAGAGATTATTATCTTTATATTTATTTGTCTGAACTGCTCAAGTTGAAGTATGTCAAGATTCTAAATTTACGCTACATTGACATGACAGCCTATCCACACAATCAAATACACATCTAACTCATCTGCACCATTCATTCATAGCCCATCCATCTAATTGGTTTGTCCTCTCATCACCTCGCAGTTTTTTGTTTTTTTTCCAAAGATCACCTCGCAGTTTACTACGAAAGATAGGTTAACTAGTTAGGTTAGTTTAACTGGCAGTCAGAATCTTGTTATTTCTATAGCACTTAAAGAGGAGGTCTAGAATTCGAATCCTCTCTCTAAAGGGTGTAATAAGAGGTACAAGGCTTGAACTCTTCCCTGAACATGAATAACCTAGTTCTGATTTACCTAGAAATATACATGAGTAGGCGTGTATATCTCCGTGGAATTAGTCATGGTGCGCGCAACCAATCCCGGATCATCCATGTACAAAAAAAAAGGTTAGAGATTTTTCTCCTAAATCTTTCCGATCTAGCGGTTAATGAAAAATCTAGAATTATAAAATAGAGTAGGCTTATAATTACAAAAAGTTAATTACTTTTAGATGTTTAACAAAAAAAACATAAAATTGTTAGGGACAACGCCCAGTTAATTACGCGGAGAGCGTAAGTATTCCTAGTTAATTACAAGTTCAAGTTAATTCCCAATTAAGCACAAATTTTAAGCCGATTACCATAATACCCTTTTAGCTCAATAATACACAAACAAATAAAATAAATAATAATATTAGATAATGAAAATAGTATAAATATTAAATTGTTCATAAGTGCACACACTAAAACACACACAAAACTCACGCACCACTACTTCACTCTCTCTGCTCTCACGTTCTCTCTCTCTCTCCCATTCCAGCGATAAACTAATTCAAAAACCATCTCATATTAACCATTAAACATTATTCAAGCGACGATAAATTGTTAAATCATCAACATCACTTCAACATAAAGTAAGATGCACTAAAAGCAGTAGAAGAATCGAAGAAGAGAAAGATTTGTTCGACAGCCAGTGAAACCCTAGGTATGAACGAACACTTATAACTTCAAATTGCAGTTATTTCAGCAATTTTTGCTTCGATTATGATTATATTGTGTTTCGTACTTGAATTTACAACACTTTTTGATGTCAATGAGTATTTTAATAGAATATTTATAAAAGTAAATGTTTAATGTGAATAGTTGCTGGTAGATTAGTGTGTAAAAGTGTTAATAGATGATAATAGTGTAATATTAGGGTAATTTGTTTGTTGTTATTGTTACCATTACTTCCCCACCCAAAAATCGCAGTTTGGGAAGAAATCAAATCACAAATTCTCTTAGGGATTATATATGAAGACATGAAGTAATTTGGTAAACTTTGTAAAACAGATTTAATCAAGATTTCTTCACCTGCGAGAGTAAGGAATAAATCTTTCCAATTATCTATTCTTTTAAAGTTCTTTCAACTAGTAAATTCAAGTCTTTAATCTTTGATCTACCCCATTCTGTTGGTAGCCCCAGATAATTGCCTAAATTATTAGTAATTGGCATATTAAGCTTTCTAGCTAGAGATTTTTGTATAAAGTCAGGAGTGTTATGGATGAATTTCACTCCACACTTATTTAAATTAAGTTTCATACATGTTGCATAACTATACTTATTGATAACATCATTAAAGCCGTCAATTTCTTCCATATTTGCTTTCATAAAAAATATACTGTCATCAGCAAATAATAAGTGTATAACTGGAGGAGACATTCTCGCAATTTTAATTCCTTTTATAATTTCATTATCTTTTTTATCAGCTATCAGAATAGTAAGCATTTGAGTGACAATACAAAAGAGGAAAGGCGAGAGGGGGTCTCCCTGTCTCAGGCCTCTTTGTGGTTTATCAATTTTTATAGGGGAGCCATTTAATAGATAAGAATACGTGACTGAGGTTACACATCTCATAATTTTGCTAACCCATTTATTGTTGAACCCCAGTCTGTTCATAATTTCTTCCATAAAGTCACATTCCACATTTTCGTAAGCTTTTTAAATGTCTGCTTTAATAGTTAAGTAATGAGTTTTTGTTTTTCTTTGCTCTTTTATATAAGATATTATTTCGTGCGCCACCATAGTGTTGTCTTGGATATGCCTTCCTGTGACAAACACTGATTGATTTTCATCAATGATAGCATTCATCACCGGTTGCAATCTATTGACAAGCACCTTTGCAATTATTTTGTAAATGAAATTAGAGCAGCTAATCGGTCTAAAATGCTTTATATTAATAGGTGTTGGAATTTTAGGTATAAGGGAGATATATGTATGATTAATTTCTTAAAGGGTTCCCACATTATACCATAAATTATTAATAAGTCTTATAACATCACCCTTTATATATTCCCAATATTTTTTTAAAAATATACCTTGATACCCATCGGGATCAGGTGATTTATTCAATCCTAGACCATCAATAGCCCTCGTTATCTCCTCAATTTGTAAGGGAAGATTTAGACTATTATTCACATTCTCAGTTACAATAGGGGATATAAGGTTTGCTATAGAGTTGAAGTCTCTTTTTCCAATGGTTTTAAAAATATTATTAAATTAAGTACTAATTTCATCTTGAATATCAGTAAAGCTATCCACCCAAGACCCATCTTCTCTAGTGATTCTTTCAATTTTATTAATTTTCCTTCTTTCTTTAGTTGCTGCATGAAAGAAAGAA
The DNA here is from genome assembly GCA_029959085.1 of Nemophila menziesii. Lineage (NCBI taxonomy): Eukaryota > Viridiplantae > Streptophyta > Magnoliopsida > Boraginales > Hydrophyllaceae > Nemophila > Nemophila menziesii. The sequence goes on along the minus strand of JARWIR010000139.1, from coordinate 190,816 downwards.
GTGTTTATGTCCCCTTTTTTAAGCCAGAGAATTCTTGATCTATTGGCCAAAAAGTCCTCTTCTTTTTTCCATAGATGTTCTATTTCTTTGATAATAGCGTGATATTCATCCCAATTAGAGGTATTAGGATCATTATAAATCATTTCTAAATTTTTCATTTTAGACTCATTTTGTTTTCTATTATTTGTAAATTTCTTTTTACTCCAGTAAGTCAGAAGCCTACTACACTTCCTCAATTTGTTATTAAGAGCTTCTCTATATATACCATGACTATAGTTTTTGCTAATCCATACCTTTTTAATAATTTCTAAACATTCAGTTTCTTCCAACCAGTGATTTTCAAAATAAATCTCCTATCTTTATTTATGTGGTTATCTTTCATAATTAAGACTTGAGGGGAGTGGTCAGATCCTACTGCTGGAAGAAGTGCAATCCAGGCAGTAGGGTATAAAATACCCCAATTCTCATTACAAAAACTCCTATCAATTAAGGTTTTGATAATTTCTCCATTACTTCTCTTATTTGTCCAGGAGAATTTACAACCGTTTTGTATTATTTCCTCAAGTCTCTGATGCTTAATAAATCCATTAAATTGCTTCATATTTTTATTAAAATGATTTCCCCCACCTTTTTTATCAGATAAGTTCCTTATATTATTAAAGTCTCCTATAAGATTCCAAGGTTCATTGTTCTTAGGTTTACAGCTACTGTATAAATCAAGGCAGTTATCTTTAAGTTTTCCAGTTGGTGCTCCATATACAAAGGTAGTATATATATATATATATATATATATATATATATATATATATATATATATATATATATATATATATATATATATTATATTATATTATATTATTGACATCTACTAATCTACAATGTATATGGTTGCACGTTTTGCTCAAAATTTCAATTTTTATATCAATTTTAGTACATATTGCGAGACCCCCACTCAATCCCACAGGTTCTACAGTCTCAATAAGCTTCATATTAAGGATTTTTTCTAATTTCTTAACATTTAAGTATTTATTATTAGTTTCAGATAGGAATAATACCTGATTATGATATTTTCTAACGATATCAAATAGGGTCTGGACTGTCAAGGAGGAGCCAATTCCTTGACAGTTCTAGGCTATTTGTATCATTGATCACCGTGGGGTTGAATTGGGTCAACCCCGCAAACCTCTGAAGCTTCTTCATAATTACTCTCTTCCAGACCTTCTTCACCCTCTGAGTTGTTATCGAGTTCGTTCATACCCATATTATCATTCATAACCTCTTCAACTTCCTCTTTCGTAGTCTCTTTTAACTCATCTTCTTTCATAACCCTATCTTCTCTATTTTCCATTCTGTATGCCCATAAGGTTTTTTGTCGCTTCAGATTCACTTGAGTAGCAATATAGTTTCTAAACCTCAGGCTTCTCACCTTAACCAATTATTTGGTGATGCTTCTTCATATTCTCTCTTAAGAGCCTTGTTTTTGTTAAACTGTTTCATCGAATAACAATTTTTAAAAATGTTTTGTGAGTTGTTTGAGGTAAATAAGGGTTCATAGTTTGGTTGTGGAGTTTTGAAACCTTCAGAAGGTGATTGGAGAACTGAGTCATCTTGTTTACCGATTGAGTTAGAGGATGAGGGTGTATTAGGGTTCCTTCTGATTTGGGATTTTTCGTTAATTTCAGAGAATAAGACGTGGTCTTGTTTTGTTAAGTTGGGTTTGATATTTGGGTTTAGTAGTTCTAGGCTTTTGTTGATAATATTCGGAGAGAACATTACATTTGGGCTCTTTATCTTTAAAGTTGGGATTTCATAAGTTCCAAATTGAATAACTTTATCTTGGGCCGGTGGAGAATTAAGTTTGGATAACATAACACCCGCCAGCGTGGCTAACTTACCTTCTTTCTCATTGTAAACCGACAAAACTTTTTCTTTCTCTTTCTCTTTCATACCTCTTCCACTACCTCCATTAGCTCTTCCTTCATCGTCCTTCATTTTTTGTTTTCCATTACTAATTCCTTGTCTTTTCTGTGTACCACCAATAGTACCAAATTCAAAAATAGTGTCGTTACTTTTGACACTGTTACTGCTGATGTTACTGGGTTCACTCGTTACCAATACAACCGAGTTGAGTTCTTGAGCTCTTTGAGGTAACAATTGTTGATTCTTCGTAGCATTTTTCATAGATTCTTGTTGCTTGTTGTTAACCGCTGCTTCATATGTAACTTGTTTGAGATAGAACTTTTGTTTTGGCCCTCTATCTGAAATCTTAATCCAAGCCCCTATTTTGGGTGAAACTCTAGGGTTTTTACATTTTGATTCCGCGTGACCAAATAATCCACACCCATAGCAGACTTGCCCGATATTTTCGTACTTGAATTTTATCCAGTGAGCTTTAAATTCATTCTCCCAATAGTTGATTCCAGCTATTAACGGGATGTTGATATTCCAGTCAACCCTTATTCTTGTGATAGATGTATCATCTATCTCTAATGACTCTGGTAATTCAATCGAGTGGATTTTTCCAAAGTATCCAAACATCTTTCCAACATATTTTTCTGTTAATAAGTTGACTGGAATACCTGTAAGTTGCATCCAGAGTGGTGTTTTTTACTTCCTTTTTAGCTCCATTCTCGTACTGATTGATTGCTAAACGTTTACCTTGCACAGTCCACTACCTTTGATTCCAGACCTTGTTCTTGTCTTCCTCAGCACCAAACTTGATGATGTAAGTATTATCACCACACCTTTCAACATCCACTTGTTTCTTGAGTTCCCAATATTTGTTAACATGATATTTAATAAAAATGTGGTTAAACTTCTCTTTGTTTAGCAGTTTCACAAGAAGTTTATGTTCATTTACTACTCGGTAGATCGAGGAATCATCTGGAGTGACTACAAGCTGGTTATCCTTAACAAGAGGATGGAAGGAAGCATAAAAATTCATGATGAATTTCTACACCGAAAAGAAAGAAAGTGATTAAACAAACAAAGGAAGAGGAAGATTTTGTGTTGGAAATCTAGTGTAGTAAAGAATTTAGTAGAAATTAAACACTAGATTGTATTGGATTCACTTAAATTATATGTAATTTAAATGAGGTTGAAAGTGTTTGTGTTTGAAAAAGAGAGTTTTTGAAAAGGCATATTGATATGATTTGCTTTTTTTTCCTAAAACATCCTATGCCTTTTTTTTTTTTTTTGGTACATGGGTTCCGGGCTTGCTTGCGCGCACCCGACTAATCCCACGGGGATATACATGCCTCCCCATGTATATTCCCAGGTAAATCAGAACTAGGTGACCCATGTTCAGGGAGGAGTTCGAGCCTTGTACCTCTTACTTTACATCCGTTAGGGAGGAGATTCGAACCATAGACCTCCCCTTTAAATGCTGAAGAAATAGCAAGGCTCTGGCCAGTTGAATGCCTTTTCTTTTTTTTATCTGTTGAAAGGTTTAACCACGAAAGATTAAAGATTTTATTTTTTATGTTCTCATATATTTATTATTTATATTCCTATAAATAAAAATAAAAATATGATTAGTTAAAATATTTTATACGTAACATCCTCCTAATTAACTGGTTATAAGTTTATATTCATGATTTGATTACTAGCTTATGCTCCTTTTTTTTTTTTGAATACATGAGAGAGCCACTTTAGACTCGGAGTCATTTTGACTCCAATGAGATTCGATCCCAGAACCTCTTAGTCTCTGCAGAGTAACTTAACCACTAGGCTAACTATCAATCTCGCTTATGCTCCATTTTACTTTTAATATAATTGTTTCTTGAAAAATAAATAATGTTTTTTTCAAAAAGAAAATTTGATTCCACCTTTAGGAAAAAAACAAACTAATAAGTGCCCGTTTGGAAGTGCTTTTTTGGAGAAGCACTTAAAAGTGCTTTTAGTATTTTAAGAGTTTTTTTTACTTTGAAAAGCACTTTTATGAGAAGCACCAAATAGGTGCTTCTTAAAAAAAGCACTAAAAATAATTTTAGATTTCAAAATTATTTTTAATAATTTTTTTAAATTTAAAATTTTATTCCAAAAACACTTTTTTACTCTAAAATAAGCACTTCCAAACGGGCCCTTGGTTTCTATCATATGGAGTACCCGGTCTCCCATCCCATACCCTTTATCAGAAATTTGAAAGAGATGCTTCTGCGTGCAACATTAAAAAATGGAAAAGCTGTAGAGTACACAATTATATACATAGAGAACCGTGATGAATAAATTTAAGATCCGTAATGAGTAATGAATACAACTCATCTGGGGTCATTTACATTAAATCCTTTTTCTTTTCGTTTCCTCCACTCTTTCGTTATCTTTAAACTATGTAGTGCTCCAACATGTTCACTTTTTCATGTTCCTAAAAAGATTAATAAATATTTTTTCTCTTTATATAAATATAAAGACAAATAAGCACCCCCTATGGACAAGACCGACTTGTGAAATAAACCCAACTCTTTAGCCTTTTCCAGTTTTACATACTTTGCTTTTTTTTGTCTCTATTTCTTAGAATAATTGGAAAAGCATACTGAAGCATCCAAAATGCAACATACATATCCAGTTCTTTTTATAAAAACGGTCAAAGCCTACCAAGTCAAACTTTACAAGTTTTTTTTACGAAAGAGATCCAACAGAGTTATGAAATACTAGATTAACACTTCATCTAACAATTCCGGATTAAAAATAGCTTTAGACGTTTTCCATCTCATCCGATCACGCGTGAGATATTTGCAAATTCCCTTAAGAGGATCCCTATATAAACAATAGCGAATAGATTGTAGCAACCCGCGCGAGCCAACCAATCTGCACAAGTATTCGCTTCCCGATAAATACATCTAAGAATGAACATGTTGTTTCTCGCTATAATTCCCCGAATCTGATCGATCCATAATGTAACTGGACCTTTATCCTTTTCAACGTTGCAGATGGTTTCCCCTACTTCCCATGAATCCACTTCGATGGTCACCTCTTTTAAGCTCTTTGGTTTGGCCATTTTAAGTCCCTCATGAAGGGCTACTAATTTCACAATTATGAGTGAATCATGTAGAACTTTCATCGAGAATCCCACAATCCAAGTTCCTTCCTCGTCTCTGATTAAACCATTGCACCCTCCTTCTTTACACCATCTACATGATGTATACACCCATCAGTTACTGACAACCCCAATAATATGGAATAATCATCATCCCTATCAATATGATATTTCTTGTGTCCTCCAAGTGAATACTCGTACTTTATTGACCTCTTTAAGGTCTTTCCATTTGACTGTAATATACATCTCCAACGACACAAATGAGGGGAAATTGTGGATAGGAGATATATATCTCGTCTTCATGATCGAAGATAAATATCCTAGTAAATCATTAACTACATCAAACTTGACAATTAAGATAAGGTAAGCATATTTTGAAGATATTCATTGGGTATACAAGTTTTTATTGCAACACAAGGCCCTTTGTTATCAAATTGCACTATATGTCTCCATAAATTCTATATCATAGACAGAAAGTGGGTATAAACCCACCACTGCAACTGTAGGTACCTTTATTAAACTGCACCGTAGGTTCCTGAAAATTCAGTGTCATAGATAGAAAGTGGGTATAAGTCCACCACTTCAAATGCATGAACCTTTGTTATAAAATTTCACTATAGCTATAGGTCCCCCTGAAAATTCCATGTCATAGGCAGAAAGTTGGTATAAACCCACCACTACAATCGTAGGGACCTTTGTTATTGAATCACACTATAGGTCCCAGGAAAGTTTTTATCATAAACAGTCAGTGTGTAGAAACCCACTACCGCAACATGAGAGAACTTTCTTATCAAATTGCATTATAAGTCCCTAGAAATCCTATGTTACGGACAAAAAATAGGTATAAACCCATCTTTGCAATGCATAACTTTTGTTATCAAATTGCGCTATAGGTCCATGAAATATGTTAAAACATCTCTTTTACTTAAACTAGGGACCTATATTGTTTAAATTAGATGTATAGTAGAAAAAAAAAACGTAAAAATCTAGTGAAACATATAATTATTACTTAAACAAATATAAACCCAAAAATTATATATCCTAAAGGCAAAATAAACATTTTACTTTTATAATTAACCATAAAAATCATAACATAATAATTTGTTTATCCTAAAAATCACAAATTTTTACTCTAAAACCATACACATGCATTCATTCATATATATATATATATATATATATATATATATATATATATATATATATATATATATATATATATATATATATATATATATATATATCATGTTGATGCAACAATAGAAACAAACTATTAAAATACATGATCATATTGCCTTGAAGTCACAAATATGAATGGGTTATTCTATGTTTCTTCACCATTTTCTCAAGCAAATAAGCAAAAAAAAATTTCACCCGATTCTGAATTTTAATTGCAATACTTTTTGAATTAGTTCGGTGGAAATAATGATGGAAGAATGAGAGAAGAAGTGATAGTGCACATAATTTAATGTCTGATATGATTGGTCATTAAATTCGATTTAATTGGTCCTTTCTCCTAGTGTCAATGATCCGACATTCGTAAGGGTATAGAAATAAAGCCTTATACCTTTGTTAAATAACCCGTCCATTTAATGAAAAAAAATTCTGGTTGGACCTTAATCACCTTATAATTAATGATTTTTTGATTTTGGATCTCCAAATTATATTTCTCAAATCTTATAAGGATGAAAATAAATAAAAAAGCTAATCATCATCTAATGGTTAATCACTTTTGTCTTCCATAATTTTTTTTATAATTCTTCCAAAAAATCTATATGCTCCTAAATTTCCTGTAAATAATTTACACCGGTTAATAGTGTAAAAAAGGGTTACTAATAAAATATTATATAGGGTAGTCTTTATTTTTAATATTTGATTTTTTTTTACTTATGTTATATGTTTGACAATAACGTGTAAAATAAATAAAGATACTAACACACATAAAAGTAGAGTGATATAACATATTACACACTCGGTCTCATTCTGAAGGTAATCGTCAATAACCTTTGAAATATTACGGAAATAATTATCAACAGTAAAGATCATTATGATCATTAATCTCATTATTGGTGGTCATCTTTACCATAAACTCCTCCACCTTGATTGTTATGATCAGTAAAATCTGTAATCATGTTCATATAAGTTCATTACTCCATCATTTAATATATATAAAGATTACCAGTTTTTTCACTTTATCTATAGTACTACTAACATGTTTTATCTAAGGTACGCCAAATTCATCCGACAAATGACACACAAACACTCATCTCATTATTATTATTATATTTCTTTCAAGACTATTAGTCAAGCGTAGGAGCAAGAGGAGATATGATATAGGGTAAGGGGTCGGGAAAAATAAAGCACTGCACAACTACCTTTATGCTTGATTAATTAAAAATTATGACTTAAGATGGGTCCATGAGCCTGAACCAAAGATGCCTCTTTAGGACCATTACACCCTATCAGGATCATTATACCTCCCATAGGCCCAATGCACCCCATTAGGCTCATTATGTCTTACTTAGATTCATTACGCCTCATCGGGGTCCTCATGCCTCTCTTAGGCCCATTATACCAATTAGGATTATTAAGATGCTCCATACTCATTATGATTGAATCCCCGTGTCCCAAGGTTTGACCTACCAAATGGCGCAAACTTGGTAACATGTACATGCATTTAAACCTTGACGTTTGTTAACTTGATTGAATATATGAGTCAAAATTTTCCTTGACTTGAATGAGCCTCCAAGCTTACATGGTTCTACCCTAACTAAACTAGTCGTTGAGAGGTTTAAATTGACCTTCATACGCCTCCGAGTCTTGATAGTTCTTGACATGAGTGAGTATCTAATCCCACATAATACGTGACAAAAATAAGCCTTCAAACCCGCATGGTTCAACCCTAACAAAACTAGTAGTTGAAGGGTTCCATCATGGAAAAGCCATATCTTTATCAACAATGTCTCTATCATTTGATCCAATATGGTTCCATTACATATGAACAAATTCAATGATTATAGTCCAAATCCAACAATTAATTAACAATTTGAAGTGTTTTTTGCGTATTCTTTATAAACCAATGTGTTTGTGTTCGTGTTTGTGTTTGTATGTATAAAATGATCTATTTGGGAAGTAAGTAACCCCTTTAATGCATCTTCATCTGCAAATAATTCTCAAGGTGAAAACATGACTTCATGCCTTGCTAGTTCTTGACTTAATCATGCCTTTGAGACTACGTGGTCATTGAGTTGAATAGGACTCCAAGCCCACATGGTCCCAGTAATCCTGAATATATTAATGAGATGCCCATTCTCTTAGTTTAATCGTAAGGGGATACAATTTAACCTGCATCAAACTTCTGAGCTCCAAGTCTCAGATTACCACCCCGTCATACTAACTATGCCTCTTTTTAGACTCATTACTCCCTCTCGATCATATCATGACTCTTTTTAGGTTTATTACACACCATCATAGTCATTATGCCTTCTTTATGCTAGTACATCCCACCAGGATCATTATGTATCTCCAGGTTCATTACGATGTAAGACATAGTTCAAGGCTCTATGGTTATTAGAAGTGCAAAATCCACCCAAATCGGACTTAAGGTAAGACCTCATTCGAGGCTCTAAGCCCATTATTTTTTTGACTTACAGGTAGGTCCTCATTCGAGGCTCTATCCATTATTCATTTGACTTAAGGTAAAAACTCGTTCGAGACCTTAGGTACATTACTTGACATGAAGCTTTCCTTCATTTGACTGAATATTTTCAGCATACTAGGATGTGTATACAAATAACTATAATGCCGGTGATAACATCATTAGAATGAATCCAAGGATCTATATATCCTAAAGATCCATAAATTTAATGGTGCTACATCCTCGAGCGCATTTTGATGGATAACTGTGAGCATTCTTTGAAATAATTATTAATAATAAATACCATTAAGATTCTTAATGATGAACATTATGATAATTAAACTCTATAATCATGGTTATAAATCTCCATTACTCCAGTATTTAATGGGTTAACATAACAACTACTTCCACTTATCTATAATACTATAATTCTAAATAAATGAGATTTGTCAAAACTATTCGAAAAATGGAACACAAAGAACTTGTCTCTCTATAATTAGATTTCTCTCAAGACCAAGTGTCATTCACGAGGGTACGTACCTACATTGTATAGACCTATCTTTTTTTTAACGTTTTAAGGTGGATAAAACGAATTTTTATACAAGTGTAGTTTGTGTTTGTTTATATAATAGTCCAAATACACGGAGGTTGTACCCAATTCTTCGTTTTTGTATATGTATAATGTCCCGGTTTTGTCCAAGTGTATGTCCAATAAAATCCAATAAAGTTCGTGTACCCAATGGTCTGTACACAAGTCCGTTTTTGTCCATATGCATGCCAATGTGTCTAGTATTGTACCATAAGGGTTGTACCAAAATCCTAATAACTCAGTTTCGTCCAATTATTTTTTATAAATAATAATCTCAAAGAAGTGGGGCTGGACCAACGTGGATATACACAAAGGGCTTGACTCAAGTGTCTATAAATTAAAAGTTTAATAAATTAAAAAAAATTATTAGTAAATAAAACTGAAAAAAACAATCTTAAGGGGTTGTACCCAAAAATCTAATGGACTGGCCCAAAAAATTGTGTTTTAAAAACAATTAAACAGGCTGGACAGGTATGGCTGGGCCCAAATAGGGCTGGACCAGCGTCCTTACCTGCAGACAAGTTTTAAAGAAAAAAATTGGGTTTTAATAAAAACAACGGACTGGACAGGTATGCATGCGACCAAATGGGCTGGACCAGCATCCTGACCTAACCTACAGACAAGTTTTTAAAAAAAAAACAGATCTAGCTGGCCTCGCGAAGGGAGTACAGAGATCTGAAACGGGGTACGTTAGATCTGGATCTGAGATACTAGTATGGTGGTAGAGGCGGCGGAGGTGAAGCTTCGTGATGGTGGCGAAGATCTAAGAAGAATGCTTCGTGCTGCGGATCTGGAAGAACGGGGGAGGAGGGAAGAGAACGGCAGCAGTGGTGGTGCCTGATGTCTCCCTAAATGTTCTAATTTTATGCCATTGGGAGACATCATTTTTGGTGTTTATTCGACTATTTTGATAGAATTTTGGACTAAATATGCAATAATCCGAATTTCCTCTTTTATTTCTAGCATTTTAAATTTATTAAACTTTTGCGCGTAATATTGGGTATTTTAGTAAAAAGTTTGTAGATTTTGAATACTAGCTAGGAGAGGAAGCCAAGAATAAAGTCAAAGATCGTGTAATTAAGTCAAAGCAAGAAGAAATATCCCGAAAGAATTGATTATTTTAAGCTGCAAATCTGAAAAGTTGTCAAAGATTGCTGATTCCGAGCCATCTAAGAGTGGATTTAGCCTCTGACTTGTGAATAGAAATTGTGCCCCATTGAGTTACGGAGCTTTAGCAACTGGAATGAGGTCAATCCGAGTTGAAACGAGTCGGTTAGAGCTGTTTTAGTGAAGGTGGTGCAGCAGTTACGGGATTTGGGCCTAATTAGTGGAGTTGGGTTTTTCTAATATTCACTTAAACCTACATAAAAACCCTAGTCCGAATTTAGCACTATAAATATGCCTTTAGACCTCATTATTCAGCACCTCTCATTTTATTCTTCAAATTAAATCATCCTTAGAAGAAAGCGTCCAGAGCAAGGAAAAGGAGCAAGCTAAGAGCTGGAGAAAGTCATCTTCTCCAAATCACAGCCAAACTCAATTCCTAATTAGGTTCTATTTTTTTCTGTAATTGAAGAACATGAATTCTTTCTGTTTTAATTTAATTTTTCGCATTAGTATGAACTAATTTCATTAAGTGCTTGAGAATGCATAATGGGTTAATCCCAATTTGATTTTATTTCATGTGTTTGGATTTGGGATTTTAATAATTGAAATAAAATTGGGTAAATTGTATTTTTCTTTAATTTGCTTTTATTTACTTTTATTGAATTCACGACTCAATATTAGGACTTAGTATCTAAGCTATTCCAATTAGTGGCGATTGGATCACCTTGACGGGGGGTCTGGGTACAAAACTAATTAACGAATGTTGGATAGAAATTATTTGACTCTGACGAGCTTAATAAATCCTATGGCCAATCGGGTAAAGTAGACTTAACCACTTGAAGGTGGACTATAATCACCCTGACGGGGTTTGTAGCACCTAAGAGTAGCTCCTTAGTCCACCCTGACGGGGTAAGGAGAATTCCGAATCCCGACCAATGCATATTTACCAATTTGTCCCTTAAACATGAAATGAATGATAATTAGGTGGAACCATTGCGTCTCTCAAGTACTGCCTTTCCCATCTTGCGTAAACACTTTAGTTCTTGCGTTTAGTTAATTATTTGTATTAATTTAGTATTTTAATTTATTGTCTTAGCATTTGTAAAACAAACAACCAATCTTAAAATCATTTACTTGCTTTACGTGCAATTAATCACTATCTGATAAGTATTAGAGTCACCCAATCCGTCCCTGAGAACGAATCTGTTTATCACTATTATTACTTGGGACAACCGTACACTTGCGGTTGTGGTTCTCTTTTTTATTGCATTTATTTTAGAACACACAAATGACCACCAGTGCCTCAGAGTAGCAGCGTTGTAGGTTCGCTGCAAATTCACGAAGGAGCTTCGCTGCAGATTCGTGAAGGAGAAACCAGAGAAGCGTCGGTTTTGCTGCAGATTCACGAAGCTTACCGGTTGTTCGTGGTGGATCTAGAGCTGCAGCAGGTTGTTCGTGGTGGATCCAGATCTGCAGCCGCGAGGGGGTGAAGAAGGAAGGGGAAGAGGGAGGGGGAAGGTGGAAGGCTATGGTGGAGCAGTGAGATGGTTGGCAGTTGAGAAGGTTGGAAGGGGAAGAGGTAGGGGGAAGGTGGCGGGCATGGTGGAGGAGAGAGTTTGGTTCGGTGATGTTGGTGAGAATAGAGAGAGACATAGAGAGGGTAGAGAGAGGCTTGGATTTTCTGAAACAAAAACCTAATAGGGGTTTTTGTTTTAGCTTTTGGATTTTCACTTTGATAATGTGGCAAGGGTATATTGGGGTTTTTTGCGTTTTCTAGTTAGGTTTGAATGGGTATTTAGGGTTGGGCTTTATTTTGTGAAGATGTATGTTGTAGGGCTTTAATATATAATTGCCCGTTAGAGAATACGCCGGCTGATTGTAGAAAAGGGTTGGACACTCAATCACTAGATAACATACCCAAGAGTTTATATCTAACAACCCAATCTAGGAATATAAACTAATCTATTACAACTCATACGTTTAATATCCGACTCAATTTAAAAATTCAATCAAATAAATTCAACTAATCTATTACAACTCATACGTTTATATCTGACTCATAAGTTTGACTAAACTAATTGCTGAACAAAAAAACTAAACTAATTATTGTAAATAATATATTTAGTAGTGGATGTTTTTTCTATTTCTTGTCTTTTCCTATACCTTATTTATGGGTGTAACTTATTGTAAATGAAGGGTCATATATCTCCTATAAATATATGACCTTCATCCTTTTGTAGTGGACACACTTGAAGAAAGAATAAGAAAACTCTCTCTCTCCATATTTCTCCACAATTTCTTCATCTTTTAGTTTATACATTATTCTAGTTTATAACACGTTATCAGCACGACGCTCTGCCGATCGAATCAAGGAGAAATATTTTCAGGTATGATTTATATTACTATATTTTATATATGTAGTTCTCTATATATTTCTTTTGACAAAAAAGAAAGAGATGGTATAATAAGGACTTCCATTCGCAACCGATAATATTATAAGGACTTCCATTGCATCCTATATACAACACCATTATACTATTCAAGCATATAAAATGGTTAATCACTTTAAAATAAAAATAGAGGCCTGAAGTCTATATGTAAATATAATTTTGAACGGCTTGAAAGTAGAACGAGTTTTATTTCTAGGCTTGAAGCCTACAATGCCCGAAGCATAAAAAAAATAGTATAGGCCTGAAGCTTAAATTTAATATCATAGGCCCGAAGCCTAGAAACCAAAATATATGCCTGAAGCATAAAATATTTTTCTTTCGAAATCTAACGCTAGAAAGGCCCGAAGCCTAGAAATAAAATTAAAAAAAAAAATTGCATGAAGCATAATATTGCATTTGCAAGATTCGAACCTGTGTCATATGTAAAGAGATTAGCATACTTCACCAATTGAGCTATAATATGATTGTTAATCTAATATTTTTATATATACATATAATTATGCCTGAAGCATAAATTAATTATTTTCGAGACTTGGGAGATTCGAAATCAAAATATAACAACTTATTTTACCAATCGAGTTCTGATAATATATTATCTAAAAACGTATATATACATATATTTATGACCGAAGCATAAATTTATTGTTTTCGATATTTGTGAGATTCAAACTGTCCCAAATCAAAATAGAACAACATACTGTAAAAAAAATGAAAATAATTCTTAATTCAAAATTAAGATTCACGTTTTACAGTACTCTTTTCATTTCCCGAAGCGAATAAAAATCGCATTTCCAGAAGTGAATGCAACTGGTTTTATATCTATGAAAATTGATCAGGTGTTGAGATTAAGCGAGTGGCTTAAACATTGTATTTCCTATCTATAATCATTTCTAGAAGTAAATGACTATGCATTTCTGGAAGAAAATACAACTTTATACAATATATAAGAGAAGTGAACCATGAAGAAAACATGAGTTATATCGGTGAAATTTCAAATAGAATAATCAAGTTTTATTTAATTCATTTGTAATTCTAAGATTATATATTGATAATCTTTTATAATTTGATTTGGTATTGTAATCTCATAATTTATATTTTTTTGACTAAATGATATTCCCTGAAGTGAATAAATGGTTTTTAATTTATATAAAAATCGTTTCCTGAAATGAAACAATATTTCTTGAAGAAAATGAAATATTTTTCATATGTTCAGAATTGAAATTATGGTGACTTGTACTCCAGAAGAGGCTAAGGTCGTGAAAGAATAATTTGTGGTCTCATAGTAGTCTTAATACTACTAAGAAAAATAACTATAACCACTAGAAGTGGAAAATTTTGGTAAAGGCACTAAAAACAAAATCATCACAAAATGATGATACCCGTATGAAAAAAAACTGGTTTATCTCTATCGTGTAGAAATGGAATCAAAGAAGAATATATCAATGACTTATTTGATGCCGAAGTCAAATCTTGAATACCCGATCTGGAAGCGGAAATAATTTAATGATTATGATTTTTGAAGTTTAACTGTGAGACAAATTTGTACTATTAAATTACGTATCTGTACTAGAGTCGTGTATATTTTTTTGATGGCATATATAACTAGTAGTCCCAGTGTAATATCTATATATTCCGTAAAATACGCTCTTTTGCATTTGCTTATCCAATAAAATTTTATGTTCAAATTGGATGAAGTATTCCGGATGAATACGTGTTGGAGAATTTTATCTCAAACTTTCTAACACACGATCATAATACTGGAATAATAATATCGTGAGAAAAGGGTTTTCTCAATATTATGGATTAGAATTTTATATGCTTGTAAATAAGAAAAATAATAGATTATTGATTTAAAATCACGATTTGCATCCACTAGTTAAGTTTCATTTCCCAAAGTGAATGGAGTTATATTCCTCGAAGTGAATATAACAACTTTTTAATATCTATAAAAATAGATTTGATGGTGACAAAACTCGAGTGAATTAAATATAATATTTCTTGACTAAAATTATTCCCTGAAGTGAATGATACTGTGTTTCCTGAAGAAAATATAACATCTTCCAATTTGTCTGGAATTGACGTCGTGATGATCCATACTGTAGTCGAGATTGAGGTTATTAAAGAATCAATCCTTAATTCATTAATAGTATGAATACTATAAAGAATGAAATTATGACCACCAGAAGTGGAATAATAAGAAATTTCACAAAAGGGAAAAAGCACGAAAAAGAAAATCATCACGAGATTTAACGATTGATACTATCGTATAGTGGAACTGTATATTGATCGCATACCTGTCGTATGCTAAACCATTTGGTCGATCTAATTGAAAGATTTGGATGTCCAGAAGTTATGTTACCTTATGGTATATAAAATAAAATAAACCGGCAGTTTATGTTTTTAAGTAAATCTTGGATAAATTTACTAAAGTTAAGGATATTCGTCGAAATGAATATTTTGTATAAACCATAAGTATCAATAACAATATATATCTTTGATTTATTTTCTATAAGTCATACAAAAAGTATGTATTAAAAAAATCATGCTATTTCTTCGGGGTTGTATTATATACAGATTCAAGTCGTTTAAATGCACATTGTGCAAAAACAAAGATATTACACTCCAAATAACTTCGTATTAAGACATGATCGACTTGATCACCCAGGAAAGTTAATGATATATCAAATAATAGATTATTCACTTGGACTACACTTAAAAGAACCAGAAGTTTCGTTTACCAAAATTTTACAATTAGATTATCTCAATGGGCAGTTGAGAATTATGTTTATTTTAATTCTCTTTTATAATTCTATATCTTGAACACCTGAGAGGTGATGTCTTTAAAAACACGCTTTGTAGAGTGTTATTTTTATTATATAGTTTAAAAATACGTTTTGAATCAGAACTTGAAGTTCAAGAGAGGAGTCATTTGCGAAGTGTTGCAAATAATATACCAAATGCATTTACAGGACAAGTAGAATATTGTACATTCCCATAAATATACTGTTAACGCTCCAGTATAGATGATTGTCCTCGAAGGACATATAAAAAAATGTCAGCAAATGCATTTAACCAACGCTTAAAGCGTGGTGAGCTTAGAATAATACTAACCAACACATGAAGGCGGTAAACTTGTAATGCATTGAACCAATGCATGCAGCGTGGTAGACATGTAATGCATATTATCAACGCATGAAGCATGATTGTCCTGTTGATTTAAAGTATACCATTCCCCAAAGAAGAAAAATTCATGAGTATATGATGGTAAAATCCGTGTGATGTGCACATCCGGTAATACAATAGAATATTACTAAGCCAGCTAAATGTTGGCACATGCATTACTCTTAAAAGGAAGTAATAGTCCCCGAAGAGACCAAGGTACTATACCTGAATATAGAAAAGCCATAAAAATTATTTATCTAGTGAAAATATAAAACCGTGAGAAGGATTGTGGATTGAAATATATTTTTTCACTATGGCTGAAAATGAATAAAGAGGATCCTAAATCACAAAGTGGTTAAAATTGTCGACAAATAAATAAATGGTCATACACGATTTAATTCTATGACCCGAATTGTATCTTAAAGGTTCATGCAAAAACCTATAAATAATTATGGGGAGACGTCCTCATGTAGTGGATACAATGACGTTAGGGTTCTACCTTTTTTTTGGAAACTATTAAAAGAGTTTACTGAAATGATAAAGGACATGAACACTGAATTGATATTAATGTTCTTAAAGAACACATGTGCCTGAAGCATGATAGGGGCCCGAAGCACTTAGAGCGTATGAAAATATTACATTCTTAGAGAATGAGAAGTGTCTGGAGCATAAAAGGTTCCTAGGGAACATAAAGTGCATGAAGCACATGAGAAAATATGTTTAGTCATATAACAAGAATCAGTTAGTATGGATTACTTCCTCACAAGTATGATAAAACCTTATGATAATGTTCTCTCATCCTGGAGATTTAAGAAATAGAGAATGATTAATGAACTCCTCACAAATCATGTATATATTATTATCATCAAACAAAAATTGAAGATCAGTTCGTGAGATATTGAAATATATTTCACCAAAGGATTTATACAGTAAATTTGAGAATGTATTTAACGAATTTGTTTAGGCGAGAATCCAGTAGATTCATCAGTTAAAGTTATAGTGTGTACTTATGTTAAATGGTAAGCTCGAAAGTATATTATGTGATTCTAATATAAATAATGTGTGGTACAATGAGGGGGAGACAATATTTGTGTGTTGCACTCTTTTTCCTTCACTAAGGTTTTTTCCCACAAAGGGTTTTTCCTAGTAAGGTTTTAACGAGGCATGCCAAATATCTACTATCGTAAAGAAAACAATATACTCTTCCCTATATTAATCCACTGTTTATTGACATGGAACGAATATGATCAAAATAAAAATTCAACAGATTTAATAAGGCATATCCTTCAGTGAATATCCAAGGGGGAGTGGTATAAAATATTTATTTAAGTGGATATTCCTTATAAAGTCAGAACGTATCAAAATGATTTTATATGGAAAAATATCATTCGTTTAGTAAACCACATGGTTCTACAATCACTAAGTTCAAAGAAATATCATTTTGGTTAGTGAGAGGAAAATTAAGAATGACAAGGTCCGGAAGTACCACATCTTATTGTCATTGGAGCATTAATGTACCTTGCAAATTGTACAAGGCCTGAAATAGCATTTCTAGTTAACTTATTGGAAAGACCCTCACAAAGGTAGATCTCAAAGTGGTTACGTTTTTACTTGTGGTGGTGCTGTGATATCATGGAGATCCGTGAAGCAAACTTTAGTTGCCACTTCATCTAATCACTCTTAAATAATGGCACTACATGAAGCAAGTCAAGAATGTATATGGTTAAAATCCCTAGTTCAACATATCCGAGAAATGTGTGATTTATCCTCAACAAGAAATATACCAACAATTGTGTTCGAGGATAATGTTGCTTGTATCACACAAATTCAAAATGGATACATCAAAGGCGACCGAATGAAACATAGTTTTTCTACACACACGAGCTACAGAATAATGGAGATATTGACATTCGACAGATTCAATCATGTAACAATCTTGCAGATTTATTTACGAAATCATTGCCAACCACAACTTTTAGAAAATTAGTCCACAATATCGGAATGTAAAGCTCAGAGATCTCTTGCCATCATCAGGGGGAGTATGAACAAGACACCGTAATCTTTTTCCTTCGACCAAGTTTTTATCCCACTTGGTTTTTCTTGGCAAGGTTTTAACGAGGCAGTATTTGAAGATAACCGATTCATATGTACTCTTTTCCTTCGACCAAGTTTTTATCCCACAGGGTTTTCTTGGCAAGGTTTTTAATGAGGCATATGTCATTAAGAATAGACATCCAACGGGGAGTATTGTAAATAATATATTTAGTAGTGGATGTCTTTTCTATTTCTTGTCTTTTCCTATACCTTATTTATGGGTGTAACTTATTGTAAATGAAGGGTCATATATCTCCTATAAATATATGACCTTCATCCTTTTGTAGTGGACACACTTGAAGAAAGAATAAGAAAACTCTCTCTCTCCATATTTCTCCACAATTTCTTCATCTTTTAGTTTATACATTATTCTAGTTTATAACACTAATTAACTATTTTTTTAAATAAAATAAAATACAATAAAGGCTCGTTTGGAAGTGTTTATTTTAAAGTAAAAAAGCGCTTTTAGAATAAAATTCAAAATTTTAAAAAATTATTAAAAATAATTTTGAAATCTAAAATTATTTTAAGTGCGTTTTTCAAGAAGCACTAATTTGATATTTTTCAGGATAAAAAAAACTCTTAAAATACTAGAAGCACTTTTAAGTGATTTTCCAAAAAAACACTTCCAAACATGCACTAAGATAGAAATCTCGAATAACTTATCAAATTACTTTGCCCCATGCATTTGCTTTTCGTTGAACAAAGCATCCATTGTTTCTCTCAATCTGTCCCCTTCCTGTACGTGTCCTCTCTGTTCAAGACAATTTTTAAGTCGCATTAAATATTCTCGCTTTCTCTAATAAACTCATCTTGACTACAACCTTACATATTCCTTTCCTCTATATAATCCTTCACAACCCTTCATCTCTCTCCTCATCCCATTATCTCTCTATTTCTTTATCTCTTTCCCTCTCTTATTACCTAAAATGGCCACTGAGGTTACACAAATAAAACGCCAAAGAGAAGAAGAAATTTATGAAGAACCAAAACGTCAAAAAACACAAAACCAAATATTATCAATTCTCGAACAAGATGAAAATGAAGAGGTGAACCAAGACTTATCAGATATATTCACAACCTTTGAACAAGAACTCTCTTGTGAGTCGATTACCAACTTTGACCAATACTCTTCACCAGACAAGCAACATGCGACTTCACCTGATTGTAGCCCGTATGAAGAACATGATAGTTATAATGTTATGCGGCACCTTCTTGAAGCATCTGATGATGAGCTTGGTTTACCCAATATAATGGAAAGGGGTGATGATGAAATCAACCGACCAGCTTTTCCCTTTCCCTTGAGTACTGGGTTGTGGGAGTTTGAAGATGAGACTGCTAATTACTATGCCATGTTACAGTCTGAACTTTTCATGTAGTTTATTGGGTTAGAATGTAAAGACTGAGAAAACAGGGGTGGAAAGTAGTTAAGAGAGGAATAGGAGGAGTAAAAGGAAATGTGAAGGATTTTTTTGGATTTTCATTCCTTTCCCCTCTACTTTGTAAAAATTATTGAAGGACCCCTTCAGTTAGACTATTAAACACAGAGAAAATTAGAAGAAATTAAACAATTTATATATCTTTGGGTTTTCTTATCTTATTTAAAGCTAATTCAGCTTATATAACTCCTTACCTGTAAGATTCTTTTGGAGATTTTTCTAACCTTAAATTATAAATATTTTAATCTTTAAGAATTAATACACCTAGTTTTCCTGAGGCTATAACTCGACAAATGGCCTCTTATTTTTAAATCGCGTCATTTTATTTCATGTAATAAATATTTTGTGTTAGAATACATTTTGTTGATGGTTTTCGTCTACTTTTTTGTTGAGTAGAACTATGTTTGGCATAAAATTATCTAATTGCAATGTTTTTAAAGTTGTCTGTATATTTGTTTGTAATTTTCTACTTAACGGAGAAAAATAAATAAATTTGTCAACCATGAGTATTTTGGCACGAAATATTTATTAAGGAATATAACCTTTGAGGCCTAAAATTTAAAAAAGAGAATTTTAAGGGCCTAGTTTTGTTTTATGTTTTAAGAGTCTAACTAGAAATTTTTCTAATTAGGTTTACGTTTTTAGGGGGTATATACCCGCTATTTTATCGCTATTTTTAATTTTTTGAGGTTAGATTCTCCCTATTTTAGGGGATATACATCCGTTTTTTTTAATTTTTTGGGGGTAGATTCCCCCTATTTTAATTTTTTTGGGTACGGTTTTTAAGTTAAGTCAATATTATTTAGAGTCCATATTGTCCAAGGTAGTCCAAAATAATCAGCTTAGTCCAAAACAAAGGAACATACCCCCTAAATTATCGGATTACCCCCTACAATATCGGATTACCCCCTAAAAATATCACATTACCTCCTAAAATACCCCATAAAATACCACAATACCCATAACAAGCTTTTCCACTAATTACCCCCTACCTCCTAAAATAACAAGTTTTTCCACTAATTACCCCTAAAATAGCAAAACAGGGGGTATTTACCCCCTAAAATTCCAGATCTGAAAAAAGCACCCAACTGTTAAAAAAAAAATTATATAAAATACATAATTAAAAAACCGAATAGATCTCAGTACAGTGCTGAGATGCAGCAGTGTTGGGGCGTTGGTGGGGTGTTGGGTTAGCTAGATGAGTGGTGGTGGTGGTGGGAAGCTCGCAGGTGCGTGGTGGTGAGCTGGTGGTGGTGGTGGTACTGATTCGCTGGTGGAGGTGGTGTTGGGTTAGCTAGATGAGTGGTGGTGATGGGAAGCTCGCTGGTGCGTGGTGGTGAGCTTGTTGATGGTGGATGGTGGTGTTGGTGGTCATCGACGATGCCGGTGGTGGTGGACCTCGAGCTGGCGACGACGAGGGTAGGGCGACAAGGGTAGTGGAGATCTCGAACGTGGTGGTGGATCTCAAACGTGGTGGTAGTGGCCTCGAACGTGGTGGTGGTGGCCTCGAACGTGGTGGTGGGCCTCGAACGTGGTGGTGGATCTCGATCTGGTTGGTGGTCTCGAACGTGGTGGTGGATCTCGACGGAGAAGGGAGGGGTGGTGATGGGTGGTGGCTCGCGCTCGGAGAAGGGAGGGGTGGTGATGGGTGGTGGCTCGCGCTCGGAGAAGGGAAGGGTGGTGATGGGTGGTGGCTCGGGTGGTGGCGGGGAGGAGAGCATTTTGGTCGAGAGAGAAAAGAAGAATCTGGGGGAGGGGGCGGGGTTTTCTGTCGAGAAACAATGGGGTGGGTGGGTGGGGTTTTATTAGTTTTTTTAGTTCGATTTCAACTGGATAGTTGGTATCCAAATTGGGCCTTTTTTCAGAAAACAGATATTATAAGGGCCCTTATACATAGTTTACCCAATATTTATTTTAGGGGTTTCTAAAACACATTTTAGAAAGTAAAAGTTAATAAGTGAACCAATTCATAACACGGTTCGGGAGGGAAGAGAGGGGGAGATGGGTGGGTCTAATAATAGGCTCGAAAGGTAAGAGCATTAGAAGGTAGTGTATCTTTTTTTTAATACATGGGAGAGTTATTTCAGACTCGAAATTATTTTGACTTTAATGAGATTCGATTCCAGGATCTCTTGATCTCTGCGAAGTAGTCTAACCACTAGGCCGACTAACGATCTTAAGGTAGGTAGTGTATCTTTTAGAAATGGCCTAAACAATTTTAAGTGGTCTAAGAAGTTTCAAGGTAGGTTTAGGTGGACCAGGCAGCCACCTAAGCTGGTTGGAGGCTAAATAATAAAAAAAATATTTTTTGATATAAAAAATTATATAAATTTAGAAAATATTTAAATATAATTGATTATTATTTATTTAATATAAATTCTGTATATAAAAAATTATATAATTTTGTTAGTTTTTTTTTCAAATGTTTTTTCTTATTTTTCTAGTATATTGTGTTTATTTAAAAAAACAAAGTACTATAATCATATATAATATTGATAAATAAAAATAAAAAACGCCTACCGAAATATCATTTAGACTCTACATAAGTGTTGCATGATTCCCTAAGCGTTCGAAGGTGGTCGACTATCCGCCTAATACCTACCGTTTTTAAAAACATTAGAAGAGAGAGATGAATCTGAGTGTATTTCTTGATATAATGTCTTATAAACTTCCATAATTAGTGCACCAAATTCATTAATTCTTTTATTAGTATTATACAATGTAAGGTGTATTTTAACATAAAAGATATAATTTTGTGTCTAGATATTGTTAATTATTCTAATAGTTAGAATATTTTATTATAAGTTAATAGAAAAATTATAAGATTGAATATTATTTGAATTAAAATATTATTTTTAGAAATATTACAAGCAAATTCGTGAAAGGAGGCAAGTGGGACCGGGTAATGTGCCTCTAATCTTTAGTGGTCATCCAAATATCATAAGGTTCAACCTTGAAGATAACACCAAAATACAAGAGTTGTTAAGGAAGGGAACCTAATTCATTTTAGACGATAATTTATTAATGATGAAGAGCTATTACAACTAAGCTTTGGCGAGTTCCAGATATGAAAACCTTAACTTGGAACTGTCAAGGGTTGGTAACCCGGTGACAATTTAAAACTTGCAAAAACTCATCTCCAACACAATTTACACTTTATACGATCGAGTGGGTAGGCTGTCAATTCTGTTAAAGTACATAGTGGAAGATCCAAGAATGGAGCGAGAAATTGGCAAGTTGATGAACATCTTAGAAACCGAGGTTCCAGGTCGTTGGGAGGATTGAGTAAAGCCATCCATAGAGAATGACCTAGGAGACTTTTCTCTTCACAAGAAAATTGGGTAAAGCTAACAAGAATCCCCAATACAAAGTGGACCAAGAATACCAAATAATGACACATTGGTAAATGTCCCAAGAAGCATAACAGAGCAACACCAGGCCACTCCTTGGAGTAGCGTACAACAACTATAGTCATCATGGAGAAACGTGAAACAATAAACAATTCTCTGGGAGCAAGGTCTATGCAAAAGAAACCATTGTACAGTGCCCATTAGCAGAATGTTCCTGGATTTTGGAGTAGGGCAGGTCGACGCATGTGAAGGTGCACCAGTAGGGAGAAAAATTGGATTGTGTGACACCCCTTGTGCAACCCATTACTATTGATAACATGTTAGAATTACATAAACATAAGGAGGAGTACGTAAAGGGAGATACTGGGTACATTATTGATTTTTCCAACACACTAGTGAAAGAGCTATGAACAGTGAATCATTCATTTATTTTGAATGATCACAGATCACAGCGGAAATAAATTTCAAAGGGGACCAAGTTGTAAAGAAATAAACCTATATTAAAGAGTTATATGAGTATTAATAGAAGGAAATAAAGGGTAAAAATTTGACACATGATGGAAATAGGAAGGGGACTAACCCTATAACTATTAATGATTATTGTATCATGGAACACGAGGGGATTTGTTATTATGGGGTTGTACGTCTCTTTTGTATAAACAAAATGTATGTTCTTGGCATCCTAGAGCCAAAGAGTAATCGTGTATTTATATAGCACTTTGTGAAGTATAAGCTCAAATTATGGAAGTTATATGATAATTTTGATGAACCAGAGAGATGGAATAATATATATTATACAACCTTGACAAGTTTTAAGTATAGAGAGTATATATTCATCCACAAGTGGTGCATTTTTTTATCAAGTGTAAGCTAACTTTTAATTGATTGCACTCTAGTTTTGTTTATTTATTTAATGATAGCGGGATCATATAAATATGTGGCAAAATATAATTTATTATACTACTTCGTTTATTGAATCGTGGATGGTTCTGGAATATTTTGATAATGTTATGAATTTAAGTCAATATACTAATGGAACCGTTCTGAAACCAGTCGAGGTTACAAAGTTTTTGGATTGTTATATGGAGGTGGGACTCACCAACTTACGTGGGTGACAGTTAATACACATGGCATAATGTTGACAAATATTTAAAGGGATATGAGAAAGTTTGAGACACTATCTCACGCTACCTACCTAACAATTATCCAAGCTTCAGACCATTCAGCGTGTATTGTCTCTTGTATTTGTGAGATGTTAAGGGTAAATCTACATTTAGGTTTTATAGCGTGAACATAACATGAGTAATATAATATTATGGTAACCATGGGTTGGAGTCAAGAAAAATATGGAACAAATTGTGGCATGCAAGATGTTGAGGGCTTTGAAATGTGACTTGCAAGCACTAAATTAGAAATATTTCTCACGTATTTTAGAGAGAGAAAAATGGGCTAATATAACTCTTGAGACCCAGTAAATATATTGCAAGTGGGAAATTCAGTCTTAATGATAGAAATTGGTGAGCTATAGCAGCAAACGATCTCTTTATCTAATGTCGGAATTACCAACCAAATGCAAAATGCATGTTTGTGATGAAAAGTGATAGATGCGCGATTTGTTTCCATGTTTTTGTATAAATAAATAATAAGAGGAAATTTATTTCATATACCATCTTTCCAAATAGATTAAAACTACATCAAGTTAGCAAAGTTAGCATGCCTATCATCCATTTGTGGGGTATTTTGATTCTTTTTTGGGTATGATAGAGGACCCTTGCATGTTGAAGATGATCTCTTCATCTTGGGATCTCTATATTAATATGGAGAATGGACGAGAATTTTTTTCTTACATCTATGACAACGAGATAAAAACGGTGATCGTTAGAATTGGACATGATAATACTCCAGGTCCGAACGGGTATTCATCTCTTTTAATAAGACGTGGAATATGGTGGGGAATGGGGGTGATCGGGGTGATATGTGGTTTCTTTACCTCAGAGTTCCTTCTTAAACAACATAACCACACTATTATCTTATTGATTCCAAAGTTGGATAATAACGTCAGAGTTAACGACTACCAACTTATGTCATGTTGCAACGCTATATACAAGGTGATCACAGTTATGCTTTCCGCGAGGTTAGTATTGATTCATAAAAACATTA
Organism: Nemophila menziesii; assembly: GCA_029959085.1. Taxonomy (NCBI): domain Eukaryota; kingdom Viridiplantae; phylum Streptophyta; class Magnoliopsida; order Boraginales; family Hydrophyllaceae; genus Nemophila; species Nemophila menziesii. Next base: position 165,793 of record JARWIR010000139.1, on the reverse strand, counting down.
CTGACAAGGCCCAATGCAATTTTATTTCTGGTAAATATATGACGAGTAATATACATCTAGTGTAAGATATGTTGATGTAATACAAAGTAAATAAAATATCTCCAATATGTATATTAGTATTAGGTATGGAAGTGGACTGGATATCTTCAAAAAATTGTATAACCACATCCGCATCCATTAAGGAAAGTTGTAACCAAATATGCATCCATTAACCATATGATATTAAAATTGTCAACCTAATACACATCTGTCACAAATGCAGTTTATCAGTGATTAATTTGTATAGTGGTACAATGTATCACCCCAATAGTCACCGATGAATGGAATACAATTTTAATTCATGATCCGACCATGGATGAAGAAACGAGCATTGTTTGATATGTCTCCATCAATAGCTCCGGGACCAAGTGGCTTAACAGGTAAGTTTTATCATGAATATTGGGACATTATTAAAAAGGATATTTTCTTAATGGTTAAGAATTTTTTTTATTGATAATAATATCTCTTTGGAAAGTTTAAATGATACCTCATTACATTAATACCAAAAGGATAGGCCCAGAGTGCGGTGGGAGATTATAGACTCTTATCATGCGTTGATTTGGATACAAAATAATTGCTAAGATGCTAGCGAATCGGTTAGAAAAAATTTAAGAATGACATCATCTCCCCCATACATATGGTGTTTATTAAAGTACAGGAGGTAAAATAATATTCTAATTGCCCAAGAAGTTTTTTTTATGAACAGTAAATGAAAAAATTCAACACATGGCGGCTATGAAGTTATATATTGCAAAAGCTTATGTGCCAGGGTCGTTGGGACTTATTACTTGATGTGCTTAAACAACTAGGTTTCACTGATAAATGGATATATTGGATTGTGAATTGTATCTCAACAGTCGTTTTTCAAATCAACTTCAATGGTGACAGAATGGAGAAATTTAACCCGTGTAGAGGCCTACGACAAGGAGACCCTCTCTCCCCTTTCCTATTTACTATTATGATAGACTCTTTAATTTTTTTAATCAATAAATGTGTTTGTATTATGATATACAAGGGGTAAGAATCACGAGGATTGTCCTAGCCTCACACATCTTCAATTTACAGATGATTCGTTGTTTTTTTTATCTTTTACTAATAGAGAAATTCAAGTGTTTTGGGACTTTTTAACAATATATCGCGCAACAGATATAAATTAAACAAACAAATGACTTGGGATGATATCTAGGATACCACTATACCACAAAAGATCAAAAGTAGAGTCATTAGTATGGATTGCTGAAAAGGTTTTCAAAAAAACCGAAGGATGAAAAGCACAATTGTTATCTGATGGAGGTAAGGAAGTTCTCATTGAAGTTGTGTTACAAGCTATCCTGGTATATACGATGTCAGTGTTCTCATTTCTTATTTTATTCTGTAATAAGCTAATTTCAGCCATTACTAATTTTTGGTGGAGTTAAGGAAAGAGGAATCATATTCATTGGGTTGCTTGGGAGAAATTGGCAATTGAAAAAATACTTGGAGGATTAGAATTTAAGGACATTAAACGTATGAATGCGACTTTGTTGGCAGCTCAAACTTGGAGGATACTCAACAACCCCCAAAATTTGGCGTCCAAGGTTTTAAAAAGGATATATTTTTCTAAAAAAAAGGATATATTTTTCTAAATCTAATTTTTTACATGTAAAGTTACATCAATCACGCACCTAGTTGTGTGCGAGCATTATTGAAAACATGGACTTTTAAAAACATACCACATATACAAAATAGGACAAGAAAAATCAATTAATATATAGACTTACCAATAGACCAATACCAAGATAAGGATTACTAGACCGTATGATTGTCCTATGAAGATAATCAACCAGTTATGACACCAAGATAAAAGGGAATGAAATAGAGAGATACTAGATAATGTTTCCTCGACCCATTATATCACAAATTTTGAAGATTAAGATATATGATCAACCGGTCAAAGATTAATTCATATGACCATATACAAAAACTGGGAAATATACTACTAAGACGGGATAAAATGTTTTGACAAAGATACACGTTTACCAGGCTACACAAACCTCGACATATCATCAGCTAAGGATATGGACATTATCATGAAAATAAAATATACCGATTAAGGTCAGACTATTTTTATAGAAAATATGTAATAATGCAATTCTTATAAATTTAAATTTATATAAACCATCCAACAAATTGAAAATGTTAAGCATATTTTCTAACATGTACGATAAGACCTTTCAGATCAGGGTGGAGGAACATGATAATACTGACATTTTGAATCACGTATATATACGCACGTTCTTTATGAAATCTTGAGTTCTTGTATCATCTAATGTGGTTCAATAAAACCTTTGAATCATTTGGTTCGATAAAACCTTTGAAACATATTTTCAGGCTTCTCAGAAATGATCCCCACCAGATAAAACCTCTTGTACATTAGTTTGTAAAGCTTGTTCTTAGTTTCAAGAGAAATATAATGTGTTCTACTATATGTCACCAACAGGTTCAACATACTTGTAATAACAAACCAATGTTCTCAAAGCAGCAATATCAGAAAATTATCTTCTTCCATATGAAAAATGTATAAAATTTATTTTCTTTTCCAAAATTTAAAAACAAAACCGTATTGTAAATTCTTCCTTTTAAAAATGCAAACAAATATAACTTCATTTTCTTCTCTTTTGCCCTCCAAAACATCCACAAATTTGCGGATTCAAAAAATTTGGTAACTCATGGTAATATATAAACCATAAACCACAAACATCATAAACAATCCCTAAAGATGAAACAATATTAAGAAAAGAGAGCTAATAATAAGTTTAACTGAATATGAAAAACCAAACTGAGTCACATTTTGTTCAACAAAGACAAGATATAAATAACATAATCATACTCATGTTATGCTTTCGAGATAAGGAAATAGCAAAACTCTAGGTTCCAAACAAGTAAAACACTACATTACTCCAAAATCACCAAGTAAAAACTAGTAGAGAAAACATGACTTTTTTACTCCTCATCATCATCTTCTCCATCATCACCTGACTTCTTCTTGGAAGCAGACTTCAAATTCCTTCTCTTCACTCTTCCTGGGCGGCCACCACCAAATGGACTTGTGAGTGAAAAGTCAATGTGCTTCTGAGAGTCAACTTTCACCATGAATGAAGGTACATTCACAACTTGCCTTCCAACTCTATACCATACAAACACACACATAAATAAATAACCTTCTAAATTTCAAAGAGGAATAAAAACAAATACCTGATGTGCCTTTGCCTGATGAGAACTCTAGCATGGTGAATAGACTTAGCCATACCACTCTTGAACACGAGTGTTTGAAGCCTACGCTCCAAGAAGCTTTCAACAGTGAGAGCCAACACATAATCGAGCTTGTTCTCATTTTCCTTGAGAAGACCATACTTGTTCATCCTTCTGAGAAGAGCTTCACCTTCAAAGATACGTTTTTGATCCTTCTCATCAAGAGTCAAAAGCATTCTTGCTGCGTTTCTGATACGGCTCAAAGCGTATTGAACCCTCCAAAGCTCCCTTTTGCATCGAAGTCCAAACTCTCCTACAAGCTTCAACTCAGCGTCCAAACGCTCCTTCTCGTATGGACGTCTTGGCTTCTTGAAAGTCTTTCCATCTATAATCAACAAATTAAACCTCAATTATTACAGAAAAAAGCCATTTCAAATCTACACTCTGAGATCTCATCGGACTATTTTACAAAACATTTACGGGAATAACGCAAATCTATAGAGCTAGACTCACATACAACGGGAATAGCTTATCAGATCATCTGATATTAACAACGTTTTACGAATTAAAGGATTTCATTACCCAATATACAAGACGCCTATTTAAATTTTCATAAATATAGCGAATATCTAATAACATTGACTAATTTCAGGCTCCTACGCATTTTTCATACTTTGATTTCTGTCGTCGAATAAACCACGAGTAAAATGAATAATCTAACGTTTGAGTATTGAGAACAAATCAAAATATATGTAATTAGAAAAAACAAATCGGTAAAGTTTGGAGCTTACAGTTTCGGTAAAAGACGACGTGCACCATGGTTGCTGGCCGCCGACGAGATCTCGATGATCTGCTTCCTTCTTCCTCAGCTGCTGGAGCGGCTGTGCTGTTGATGCGGATGCGTTTAGGGTTTATTAGAGAGTGTGTTGTACACTTATATAATGGGTCTAACGTTGTATTACTGGGCTTTGCTCTTATGGGCCAGGTTTTTTGTTTCTTTACTAGGTTAAGTATCGTATTTTTTTATATTCAATTTGTGTTTGCTCATAATCATTTTTTTTTTTGTTAGGAAACTATTTCTAATTTTATTTTTTTAAGATTTTGAAAGAGATTTTTATTCATAAAAAACTTACACACTATTTATAACGAAATTAAAAATTAAGGGCCACAACCTAACTATTTCTTCTCCGCTTAAAAAAGTGTGAAATAAAAGGTACAGGCTTCAGGCTTCAAATGGGTAACCTAGTTCTGATTTACCTGTGTTATGTAAGGGAAGGCGTGCATATTTCTCGTAAGACTAGTCGGGGTACGCATAAGTCGGTCGGGACCACACACGTACATAAAAATGTTAAAATATATATACAGTAAAACAAGTTTCCACTAGAAAGTCGCATAAGCAATGCAAATGAATTATCCATAAACCAACATAGAGGGTCCCAATCTTGAAAACGAACCAACGTTAACCAAGACATAGAATGGTAAAAATCATTATACCCATAAGTATGGGTTCGGACTACGGAGGAACCAAGACTTCAAGAGAAGCTCGAATAGCAAATGTCCTTAAAAATTGCAATCAGACTCGATACAATTTGTTGACTATTCATAGTTTCGGAAACAAGTATAAACCTAGTATCCATGACCTCAACTCTTTCAAATTCGTAACTCACCATCATTGATCACGTCTCGCTCCGGCCAAAACGCCCACAAAATATTACAATATAGAATAAACAACGAAGAAAGTCATGTTGGTGATTAAATGAGAAGGAACCTATTAACACCACCTAACATGGACAGAAAAAATATTAAGGACCAATGTTTTACAACAAGGTACCCTGAAAATAAACAAATTAAAATATATATACAGTAAAACAAGTTTCCACTAGAAAAGTCGCATAAGCAATGCAAATGAATTATCCATAAACCAACATAGATGGTCCCAATCTTGAAAACGAACCAACGTTAACCAAGACATAGAATGGTAAAAATCATTATACTCCATTATACCCATAAGTATGGGTTCGGACTACGGAGGAACCAAGACTTCAAGAGAAGCTCGAATAGCAATTGTCCTTAAAAATTGCAATCAGACCCCGATACAATTTGTTGACTATTCATAGTTTCGGAAACAGGTATAAACCTAGCATCCATGACCTCAACTCTTGCAAATTCGTAACTCACCATCATTGATCACGTCTCGTTCCGGCTAAAACACCCACAAAATATTACAATATAGAATTAGTAACGAAGATAGTCATGTTGGTGATTAAATGAGAAAGAACCTATTAACACCACCAAACATGGACAGAAAAAATATTAAGGACCAATGTATTACAAGAAGGTACCCTGAAATTAAACAAAAAATTATCCTAAAATCAAAATAATATATTCTAAAACAAGCTAAAAGAAATTATAAATGAGAATGATGAGAAGTATTGTGATTAAATCTAAGAAATGAAAGGAAAATTCTCACACACTAAGGTATGCTTTTCGTGTATTAGGAAACAAAGAGCTATCTAGAAAGAAAGGTTGTGTATCACTATATAGAGTGCATTCAATATTCCTTAGGGATCAATTTCTATTAAATAAAGAAAAAGATTGTACAATAGACATGTAAGAAATAGATACATCCCCTAATATTAGACAACCTACAAAACAACAACCCTGGACTCTTACAAAAAATGAAAACAAATGTAATATAAAGAAAAAACAGAAGTAGTGCCTGGTTGAAATCAAACTAACATGCATGACTACGTCGAGATCTGTCTCATAAACCTCCAGAATCCCATGCAATGTGCAATGCCCGATCGATAAAGATAGACAAATGGTAAAACTTCGTTGGGTGTTGCTGGTGAAATTTAGACTGGATCTGCCATTAGCCGAGTGTAGTGACATGAAAGTAGACAAAGGTCAAGACCAAAGGGAGGTGTGCCTCACAATGGCACTCTGACGGTTAAGTCAGTGTTAAGATCAAAAGCCGAGGGTCGAGGGTAATACATAGAATTAGACCTGACTGTAATATTGAGCAATTAAATATATGTATATTTCATCTTTTATGCGTAAGGAATGGGTATTTATAGATAATAAAATCCTAGTATACTTGATTAGTCTTTTTTTTTAATTCCATTTATAGGTCGGGTGGCATTGCCTTTGGTGGGTCATGATATTGGTTTATTGTTGGCGGTATCAATATTCGGGTAGACTAGTAAAGCTAAGCCACCATCATTAGTCTATCTAGTCGACCAAATATTTGGTTCTAATTGGTATCACAATATAGCACAACGATCCTATCGATACCCCTTGAATTTGAGGAATCATACCAACTTCTTTTATAGGTTGAATCGAAGAGTTCACCCATTTCCTACGTTGTCTTGATGTGTATAGAAATTATGATTGGCTTTTGTACCATCGCGGGGAACACATTCCCTTAAGATTGGTAATGTAGCAATGCTTATCTTGGTATTCATGGGGAGTCATGTGCGTTGACGGACAAGATACGAGATTTCATGTCATTATGGTCTCAGGAAGGCAACCCATCATTTTTTTCCTATATATAGGTGGTGGTCCTGGAGTTTGTAGTTCTTAACTACTATTTATTTTCTCCGGACCTCCTAGTTTTTCATATTTAATCATCGAGCGGATCCCAAGGTGGCCCAATTTTATTCAAGAGTCCTCGACACTCCTCTTCAAGGTATTTTTCTTTGATTCTTAGAATTATTTGCTTGATGTCTCGTAATACTTTAGTAATATCGAATCCTCACCATATGGAATCGCGCTTATATGTCTCGATAGGGAATTTTTTTATAATCCCAAAGAAAGTTAGTTCAAAGGTTAGCTGGAACTCCTATCCTGGCGACAGTGGGTATTGGATGATGCATCTTCGAGTGTCAACCTTCCCCTTACTCCTCAATCGGTTATTACGGTGAATTTATTAGTCATGTATGACCCTTTATTGACGTATAGGGAGTGTATCACTTGGGTATTGACCCCTCCTAGTTTGGTGCCTAGTTGAGGGTGCGCGATCTCAGTTTCTCTAAATTTTCTAAAATGGTAAAAAGAGGTGATATCGTAGTAGGGGTAGATATTAGACACACTTTTCTAGATGAACAGGCTCGTTAATTTGAGGGCGAGATTGTCGTATATACCTGTAACCTCATCATAGGGATACAACTTCCATTCGGTTATATTATTACATCTCTTTTTAGGAGATATGACTTTTTTCTGAGACAATTTACCCCAAACGGTTGGGCTAACATTGTTAGCTTCTATGTGGGATGTACGATGCTTATGAGCTTCATTCCACTGGTCGATTTATTTTGCTATATTTATGAGTTGATCGAGTTTGAAGGTCAGGCCGAGGTAGGATGGATTTAGTTGATACCTTGGGTTAAGGAAGGTCGTCGAATAATTGAGGATCTTCCTTCGAGTCATAGGGGAAGGCATAATAAAAAGGGTATATGTGAAGAAGAGTGAGGGTTATGTATGGTCGGTTTAGACTATGTGGGGATTTATTGTCAATGCTCATTGAGGGCTGGTTATAGATTGTGACACTAACTTAACTGACTAACAACATCTTGAAAATATACGATGTTTGATTAAAAATGGGTCTTGAGTGTCAAAGTTGAGCTAACTTGTTCAGTCGTTCATGTCCCTCTTGTTAAGTTTTTTATTTCTGAGACACTAGATAACACGACCATCATTGATCTGGGGTTTATCCTTAGATTTTTCCAATAATAAGTACTCTTGAAGAGTTGGTTTCTTGGGGCAGAAGGTATTGACTCGACCCCTCGAATTATACTAATATATACTACTCGCCCTGTGTATCTTACAAATCTCCTTCATCAAGCACATGGAGGTAAATACTCATTAATAGTGTTAGTGGTATAGTGGTCGACCCCGAAAAGATGACTTCATCTCCTATCTTTGTGATTTCATTGGCCACCATCATATATTGAGTGTTGAGAGGAAAACTTGCTATTTTATGGTTATGGGGGTGCCAATATCCAAGTTTTTTATCTTTGCGTGACTAAACTTTATCTTCTGATTTTGTTTTGTAGACATGCTTTCCCAAGCTGATTTACTTTGACCGATGCAAGACAAAGACACCAAAAAATAAAGCACCCTCAACTCCTCTCCTCGTAATCCAGTAATTATTTGTGCAAGCCCATGGTCTAACTCTTTGTCACCTTTCTAGGAAGATACTACCTTCTAGGATTTGGATTCCTCTTTGCTTTATTACTTTGTGTTTGAGTGTTGTCTTGGATATGAGGAGATGACTTCATAGTTCTAATTATGTCTTTCTTATGGCCTTGGTTTTCTTTTCTTTTATGTGAAAAAGGCCAGTTATTCTTTAATGAGAGTAATACTACACATTTAATTTTAGTTTTTAGAGATTTTGAAACTATGAACCTTCCCGTCTAGTATCAACAATGTGGAGGTTACTCAACAATCCAGACTAGCCGGTTGACCAAGTTCTTAAAGGAATTTATTTTCACAATCAGTCTTTTTGGTATATGCATGTCAAGAAAGTGAGGTTTTGGTGTGGGCAAGCATCATGTAATGAAGGAATATCGTTAATTTGGGGAGGGGGTGTACTATGTATATTGGAAATGATACCAACACAAAAATTTGGAAGGGCAAGTTGTTTCCACCCCATGTTAAACTTCATTAACCAGTTACTGAGGCTCCCACGAAGGTTAAGGAGTTAATCTGTCAAGACTCAAGTTCTTGGATGTTATCTCAAACTATTTTCACCCTTCGGCAGTGGAGGTGATCAAAAGTATCAATATTCACACCGAAAAAGAGGATATAATCATCTGACCACATTTTACAAAATGGAATCACATGACCAAATTTGGATATCATATTATTCTAACATTGAATGTTTGAAACTTTAAGGAGGCCGAGAGCCAAACTTCTAGAAAATGTCTTGGCGTGCTAAGGCACCGATGAAGATGAGAGTGTTCTTTTGGAAGTGTTATAATAATGCTATCCTGTGGGGGAACAATTTGTTTGAGAGAAAATACGCTCCATCCCCACAGTGAAATTTTGCAACTTCCCGGTAGAAATAGCTGAACACATCCTTTTGGAGTTCCTAATCAGTAATGAAGTGTGTGAATTTTTCTTCAAGACAACAGGTATTAGCAGGCTAGATTTGTTTAAGGTTGGGGGTTTGTTAAGCATTGAAGGTGCTTAGCAGAAGGAAAGAACTATGGATAGAAAGGGAAGGTTCTTTAGGCTTGGATCTTGATAGGTTTTTCTGAATATTTGGATTGTTAGGATGAAATATCTTTTTGATGGAAAAAAATTTAGAATGCTCAAACAAACCTCTTCCTTATTGTTAATGCGATAAAGGAAAATATTGGAATGGATTAGTGTATATTTTGTAAAGGTAAACCGCTTGATTCTGATAAATTGGATATTAGAAATACTAGCTCGCAAGACCCCTCAGCAAATCTGAATATCTTTTGTGATGTCTCATTCTTATCTGAACATGAACCTACTAGTATTACAATTATTGGTAAGAATGAGTTGGTTGTTCCCCTCTATTATGATAAAGAGACATTGTGGAGTAGCTATACTACGGAGGCGGAGGACAATAGTTCTAAAAGTTTGTGTTGCGGCAGTACATTAGGTCAGTTGTGATTTGAACGGTTTGCCTTGGCAAGGCTTGGTCTCTTCATTTGTATCTAACTAGAGAGCTAGACCTCTTATGCATAAAATTAGAAAGTTTATTCCATATAGGTCCTATATTTCTATAGGGCGTGTTTCTAGAAATAGTAATATAGAGACCAATCTTTTAGCTAGGAGTTTAACTTACTCCCAACCAACCAATTATCGATTTCTATCACCAATTTAACCAGAGTCTGGTAGGTTTGAATAACCAATCAAGTATTCGTTAGCCCTCCACTGTTCTTTCCTTTTACTTTTAATATATATTGTTCTTGATCAAAAAGAAAAAGAACTAGTCTATAATATTGATCAACTTTTTGCAGTATCCGTAACAATTTAATCAACTCATTAATTGATTGTATACAAATCAAAGACTTTGAAAAGCATATGACAAAAGTTGCACAAAAAATGCAACTAATCTAATTCGTTTACATTTCCAATTCCTATGATGTAAGTTTATAACCATGGCCAATAGAGTGTGTAATTTATTATTTAATGTTCATGTAACTTTTTACCTTGTTTGATTCGTAATAATTATTTTTTAAAACGCTTAGTATATGTATATAGAGATAGATCTCTTTTTCATAAATAGTTTTAAACATCCGAAAGTCTCAGGATTGACTTTGCCTAGATAGACCCTGAATCCCATCAACACAGTCCAAAGCACAATTCTACTATTACTACCACATGGGCTTTATTTTCTTTTTCTCGTATGGGCTTTTTGCACCTATTGTTCTTCGATTCACCACATATGTAAATGTGCGATTATGATAGACCACGAGAGAACTGGTGCCACTAACCCTAGTAAGAGTGCTAAAATAATTATTTTAAGCTGAATCTCTTGTTCTCTACATAGAGACATAGCAAAACAACACAAAATCTATAGCAAAAAAGCCCAACACTATGCTATAACTAAAACACCAAAAACTGCCAAAAAGAAAAAAAAAATCTATAAAAAAAAAAAAGCAAAGACAAAGAAATTAAGAGAATAGAAGCTACAACCACCAAAACAATTTATCCCTATGGATATTCCCACACGTTTCTCTCTAGCTTTTCTTCTCATCTCTCCGAACATAAGAAACAGGGGATCTGAACTCCTTTAATAAGTTCAGACACATAATTCTACTACATTAAAAGAAGAAGAAGGTGATTCAACACTAGCTACCTTTCTCTAATCATCTATTTATCACGGAGTTTTAATATTATGCCGCTGACAAATCTTTGTTCCATTTTCAGCCCACCATTTTTCAGCCTGTCCCTCACTGAAATGTTTTCGACTGCACAAAAAAAAAAAAAAATTAAGTTAGATTGGCTTAATGTATATATATTACTAGTAATTATCCTTAATCATACCTGAAACGCACACGCCTTAGTTCATTTTCTCCACTTGGTAAGGCATGAACAGTTATGTACACTCCTGGTTCATCGTGAATCACCATTTCTGACTTTTGCGTTTGACCCTTTGTTCCATTACTTGTTTCAGTTTTGCCCCCATTCGATTGATTATTAAAGTTTTTTTCATGATTAGAATCTGAACTGCTACTCGCCATAGGATCGTCAGCTTTTCTATCGGTTATTTCCCTCAACTGTCACAAACTCAAAAGTTAAGGGACTAAAGTGTCAAAAAGATGGAACATACATGACCAAAGAGTTTATTTACCTGATCAGACAAACACTTAATAACATCCTTTGCAACTTTAGTTTTCTCAGCTTCATCTGCAGCTAATGATTTAACTTCATCTAATTCTCTTGATTTTGCAGCTACTTCAGCTTCAAGAAGTTGGAACTTACTAGCAAGTTCTTCCACTTGAGCCTTTAAGTATTTTATCTCATCGCTTTGACCATCCGTGTTTATCTTTGACTTTACGTATCGCAAAGGCGATACAGATCGAAGAGGGCTTGATTTTCTCTGAAGAGGAGACGTTGACCGTGACATTGACCGAGAACTCGGACTCGATAACGATAAAAGCTTATTTCCAATCGAAGTAAATGATTTCTGTGAAGAAATACTTCCTCTTTGTGCATCTCCGTTTAAAGGTGACACACTTGATGTATTTGAAATCCTTGATTTGGCCGTGTTAAATGAGTCGGAAGCCGAGAGTCTGAAAAGTGGCCCCCCACCATTTTCCTTCTCCTTCTCTCCGATAATATCACGTGACATAATAAATTCGTTTTGGCTTCGCACTTTTGGAACTTTAAGAGAAGCAGAGTTTATAGACTTCTGTAACTTATTAAAACAATCATCGCATACACGAAACGGCTTACTAGTTGAAGGAGCTAATGAAGCTTTCAAAGACTTCCTAGTGGTGCACGTATTACAAAACACGAGCCCACAATTATAACAATTGTGACGTTTCCGTCTAAAATTGAACGGATTATGACACCCGGAACACGTAGAATTATTCGTACTTGATACCGATTTATGAACACATATAATCGCGGTAAAATTCGATCCACATGCTATACTTTTCACTTGCTTATCTTTTAAAGCATCCACGATCGTAGGTATATTCCGGTCAACGTAATCTCCATGCCCGAGTTGCCCGTTTCTACCCTTCCCCCACGTGTAAACCTCTAATTTCGACGTTAAAGCCACAACATGATGGGACCCACAAGAAATATCCTCGATAAAAGCGTCCGCGAAATTACCACCAATACACGACGGAATCTTTCCGTTCGATAACGTACTACCCAATTGTCCATGAGCCGTGCTTCCCATTGTATAAACACGTCCACTTGTAGTTAAACCAACCGTTAAACTCTCTCCACACGCTACTTGAAAGAAATTCACGGTACTTAACGAAGCGATCGCTTCGGGAACTAATCTAGATTTATTATCGTTATGTCCGAGCTTAAATTTATCTCCATCTCCCCAAGTGAATAACGTTCTAGAACATTCTAGACCTGGTGCGGAATTGTCGTGATTCATTACTTCAACGACCGCACCCGTGTGCCAAACGCCACACGCGACCTTCAACGTACGAAGACCTTTCAAAGCCTCGACTTCACGTGGAGTAGTCACACAATCGTGGGACCCGTGTCCCAACGCACCGAACGAACCGTCCCCGAACGTAAATAATTGACCTAACGACGTAACTAAAGCCGTGTGCCACGGCCCACATGACACATACAAGACTTGCATACCTTCGAAAATACCTCCGACTCTTTTCGGAATCCAATGACTCACTTCGCTTTTATGGCCGAGCACACCGTTCCCCCAAGTGTAGAGATCACCGGAAAATGTAACGGCGCAACTGTGAAACTCACTACACACCACTGTTTCAACGTTTAAACCACTAAACGTGTCTATAAGCTTCGGATGAGAGGTATCTAATTCTACACCATGTCCGAGTCTCCCTCCTAATTCTTCACCCCAACTATATACATCCCCTTGTTTGGTTACTAACACGGCTTGACGGGACCCACAAGCGATACTACGAACATCTAGAACCGTGCTTAACCCGAGTGCTTTAGGTAAACTAGAATCTGATAATTTACCACCGATTTTACTATCTCCACCACCTAATATTCCGTTATTTCCAGTACCTTCACCCCACATAAAAACATCACCTAAACCATCGAAATCATCAATACACGAGCCTTGACTTGACGAACTAACGGCACTTGATAAACTAACACGAACGGTATCCGAAGCGGAAGTTCTTCCATTTGCGGATTCAAGATTTGCAGAAGATAAAGGTGTGACTGTTTCGGTAACTAAATTGGGTTTTGTAGTTTGCGTGAACGAAACTATATCAGCAAAAGCTTTTCCTAATCTACTATTTGGAAGAGTCGGAGTATCTATTTGATCATGAGGCATGAAAGTAAAACTAAAAGTGGAAAGTCTTTTGGTTTTCGGACTCTCGGAAGATACACTTTCTGTACTTGCTTCGTGGGTTTGTTTACGGACATTTCTTCGATCAATTAAAGCTTTAAGACCAGCAAACCATACCTCAGCTTCTTCTTTATCTTTACATATAAGATCCAAAGTTTTATCATTATATAAAAGGGAAAACGATTGGTATTCTTTTTCAGGGCGAGGATATCTTTGAAATACCGGCTGAAAATAAAATCCATTAAAATTATTCTAAAACACGATAAAATAAAAAAATGAGCAAAATGAGAAAACAGAAAACTTACTGTTCGTTGACCAGGGACTATCCTTGTAACGTGAAGCAATTCAAGTCGTTTTTCCGCATCACCAAAATACCATATTAATGCAGATTCATCCTGAAAAGTAATTTTTTAAGATTTTTTTAAAGTAGAGGATGAATTTTTATTATATGTATATAGAAAATGATTTACTGGGGAAAGTCGAAATGGACAGAACTTGGGTCTTCCTCTACGCCCATATTTGAGCAAATATGCTCCTTTCTTGAGTGCAGTTAAAGCCTTTTTTACATATAAACAACAAAAAAGCATAATTTAGTAACTTAAACTACTAATTCATGTATAAACAAAAGAATGAAAAAGAAACCTGATCAGATTCCCTATCAGCAGTATTATACCCCTGCAAATCAGCCATTTAAGTTGCAATAACAACACAACCGAGGAACAAAAACCCAATAGCCATCTTTTCTTCCTACTTTTCTCCTCCATATACAACCATAACACCAAACACTAATTTAATCTTTCATTTGACATTTCAAACTTCAAATTCATTTACCTCTTTGCAATATATATATTCACCATCTATTTCACTTTAAAACCCAAAATCTCAAGCTCAGAAGAACCTCTTTTCATCCTTTTCACATTCCACCTCAAAATGCATTTTCCAAAAGCTGAAAACCCGAAGAAGCTTACAATTTTCAGTTATTAAAGCAGCTAAAACCACTTAAAACAGCAAGAAATAAACAAGTTTTCTATCCTGAATTCATATACCCTTCAAGATCCCATAAAATGCAAACTTTAACCTCTATTCCACACACATTACTGCTAACAACAATCAATTTTGCATTTTTGAACCTAAATTTTTAGGTTTTTAGACAATAGAGCACGAGAGATGAACAATTTCCCCCCTTTAGCTCCTGGGATTTCAATAAATGCAAAAAATAAAACTGCATATATAGAAAACCAAATTGTATAATAAAAAAAAGGGGTTTCAATTAGAATCAAAAGGGGTTCAGGATATGGAAAATGGAGACCCCTAAAACGTGCAAACAATGCATATATATATTTACGTATAGGTATGATTGTTCTTTTCCTTTCCTTTCTTCTCTCTCCTGGTTGCTTTGTTTGTTTAAATTTCTTGACATTCTTTCTGTGTTGTCCAAAAAAATAAAAAATAAACCTTTAATTTCGGATTATGCAACGTCAGCAAATTAAAAGAGTCAGTTGAGTTGTCATGTACCTAGGACTTGATGATTGGGAATTCTCAGGTTGCGTACATTTTGTACAAAAGGTATCTGCAAATGTTGTCTTTAAATAAATTAAAGGGGCATTACTTTGTAGGTTTATAATTTAAGCCCAAAAACTCAAGTGAATGTCAAGAGAAAAAAAACACTCTGGGCTGCTAGGAATGGTTATAACAGAGAGTCGAATAAAAATCAAGTTTGTCCTTTTCATGATTGAAGAGGTTCGTAGCCATTTTGAGTTGAAGAAATTGGTTGGACCTTGCAAATATCAAGAAGTGGTGAAGAAGATCTAGAATTTTGATTGAACCAACTACATAAGCATGTGTTTGGTGAAGAAGTAGTGCTAAAGGGTGATAAATAGAAAGGGTTGAATGCGTCTTGTCCTTACAAGTTCCTTGATGCGAGAATTTGGCACCACTTCCTGGCACCATCAGCTTTTGAGAACACTCGAACTACGGATATACTTAGAAAATCAGCCATATTTTTGAATTTTATCATAAGAGAGGAAGAAGTTCGCTATACTCCCCAATTTTAACGTCTGCCCGTTTCCAATTTCTAAAAATTGGTTTGATTAGTCGGGAGATATCAAAAGAAAAAAGCGGGGATTTTTTTATCCTGTCCAAAAAAAGTGGGGAATGCTTGAAACAGCTCCCAAATAACTGTTTTACGCCTTTGAGCACGCATAGAACCTTTGATTATCCCTCGTCGAAAATCAGATTGATGTGAATAATGTATCAAAGCCACTTCGTCTGGTTGATCCGGAGTCTCAGTATCCTTGGTATTAGGATCGGTATTTTCCTTGTTAGCAGTAGATGTAGCACAAGTGATTTTTGAAGGTGATATGAGATTCACAGTCGAGCTACAACAGTTCTTTAATTAGAAGTTCCCCTCACCTATCACGAGCCTATCGATGAAGGAGGGAGTGAAACTTGGTGAGAAGGAGAAGCTTGTGAGCAGATCAAAGACTGATATGACTAATATGTGGATCAAGACTATCTTGTAAGGAGCTCAACCAAAGGAGATATCATGGCAAGAAAAGGTAGGATTACTCTAGTCCTATCACTCAACATTTCTAGGATTACTCTCCCGGTTAAGTTTTTTAGTAGACGAATCAACCATTTATTTCCACATTTATATGTGACTCAGTTTGCGTACTAAAAATCTTTCAATAACTACACGAGTCACTTTAAAACACAAATCTAGATCAATAGTACCTCTCTTGTACTTTATTAAATGACAAATAATAACCCGATTGTCACCACTTGAGTCTCTTTACGACATCGACAATACCAAGTTAAGAATATCTCAATAAGAACATCATACTCCTTATAATTATTGCATATATACCAAGCGATACACCCCCAACAATTCTCTTACACATGAATACTCGTATTATAAGGAGTTTTACTAGGCACTACATCAAAGAGTCAAGCATTTCCAACATAGTGAGACTGACCAAGGTAAATTACATTATTGACTCTAATGAATTTTATCCTTAGGATCAACTTCCCCCACATCTTTTATTCAAAAATAGAAGAATAAAAGAAATAATTCCCATAAATGAAAGTACCAAAAGTGGATCATGTCTTACACATATTGACAAAAGTGTAACACAAACTAATCCATCTTTTATTGAGATACTATTTCATTAGAAAGGTGGCCATTTAAAACACAAAATGATTTGCTCAATTTTCATACTTTATCCCCTTAATCCAAAAGTACCAACCCTTCAAGTTGCACCATATAAATCTCTTCACATAGATCTTTATTCACACATACATTTGATATCCAACTAATATATAATCACGTTTATGAATGATATTTAGTGCAATAAGAGCTCATGGTAATACAAGGGGTCAAAGTAATCCTTAAACATGGAAAATTAAGGACTTATCCTGAAGTCAATTCACGTTTCGACTTGTATTAGACTATTTAGATCTTGTTGGATCATTCCACAGTGACGTATTTCTTTTCATCAGAATCTTCACCCCCATGCCTTTTCTGAACCGTTTCACATATAGTTTTTGTTGACTTCTCAACGCCACACTAATAAAAGGTGGGGTTAATCACATTATCCAAGATCCATCCCCTAACCACAAAATTAGCTTTCTTGAACCCAACTTCGAGAGCCAGAAACCTAGCATATATTTCTTTGGTATATTCCCCATTGGCCTCAATGGCGGGAAGTACCTCGAGAACGGAAAAGTCTGTTAGCCTCACCTTGTTTTTATTCCCGTTTTAATATTCGACAAATCATCCTTTAAACTAAAATTCATTTTTGTATCACTTTAGATGTTTTCCAAAACCCCTCATTAGATTAGTTGTGCTCATTTCATTGTACTTAGCTTAATATTCAAAAGAGCAGCTCCGCGGTGCACCGGATGAATCACGCGGTACACCGCAGCATCACGGACCAGAAGCACGGTACACTAGATGGCCCGACCAGTAAGCTCAGAAATCTGCACGGTACACCGGACATAAGGCACGGTGCACCGGACCCAGGCACGGACCAGGTGTGCGGTACATGGAGTAGTCCGACCAGTAAGCTCATAATCAAGTCGAACAGTCCCGCGGTGCACCGGACCATACCCGCGGTACACCGCACGAGAGGGTTTCAGCACTATTACTAGAGGACAAAGCTTATATCCGTTGGGAGATAAATAGATCCGTTAGAGAGAAGCCTTATGACCGTTGGACCATCTTTTCAGCTATAAAATGGAGTTCATTCAAGACACAACTTAAGCCTTCCATCTACCAATCTTAAGAGCAATTAATTCTATCATTCAAGGAGGTTTCAAAGGAGCAATCAAGTCATATTTATTGTGAAGCTTATTAGTTCTTATCTACTCATTTAGGAGTGTAGTTACAAAGCTTTTATAAGCACCCCCCAAACACTTTTTCCTTTCCTCTTAGTTCTTGTAATAGATTAAGAGAGTAGTGTAAGCATAGGTTTATGCTTGGTTCCTTGTGTTGGTGATAACACAAGTGTATTTCCTTCAAAGGGTTTTTGAAGTGGTTGTAAGGGTTTGTTTCTCACCCGGTTAAGAGATACGAAGATTAGTTGAGAATCTTGCAAATCCTAAGGAGGCTTCCTTAGGTAGTGGATGTAGGGAAACCGAACCACTATACATCGTTGTGTATCGTATTCTATCTCTACACTCTTTATATTTCCGCACTCTATATGCTTGATAAAATGCCTAGTTGAATAGTTTGATAATATTGTCTATTAGGATTATCTAGTTTTATACTATTTAGTTTGCTAATACAATAGGTTTCAAATTAGCTTTTAATTTTATTTACTTGAAATAAAATTAGCCGATTAATTTCTATTGTCCTATTCAACCCCCCTTCTAGGACGCATATAGTATATCAATTGGTATCAGAGCCTAGCTCTATTGTACTTAATCGTTTCTAGAGTTAATACGATATGGATTCTAATCAACCGGAAGGTTCATGTTCTACTAGACCTCCGCTTTTTGTAGGAAAAGATTACTTTGGATGGAAAAAGAAAATGGAGATTCATGTGAAAGGAATTGATTACTTCTTATGGCTTGCCATCAAGAAAGGTCCCTATATTCCTTATGTTGCGGGTAGTACTACGGAGGTGAAAAATGAAGATGATTACAATGATCAAGACATAGCAAAACTCACCAAAAACAACAAAGCTATGAACATCCTCATTAATGGATTAAGCGTCACGGAATACGCTAGAGTTAGTGAATGCAATTCCGCTCATGAAATGTGGCAACTCTTGGAGCTATCATATCAAGGAACGGAAGATATTAAAGAAACCAAGATTGGTCTCTTTATTACTAAGTATGAGCTTTTCCGTATGGAGCCCGATGAAGCCTTGAATGCTATGCATCAAAGATTTTCTAACATTGTTAACACTTTGAAGACTCTTGGTCAAGAATACACCAACAAGGAACAATGTCGAAAAATCTTATTTGCTCTTCCAAGGAAATACAAGACAAAGATCAACTCTATAAGGGATACTAAAGATCTTTCAAAAATGACGGTTCATGAACTCATTTGCAACCTCATGACGGAAGAGCTTGTGCTTGAGGAAGAAAAAATAAGAGATGATGAGGAGAAAAAGATCAAGAAATCTATTGCTTTCCATGCCATGAGTTCCAAGTTGAAAGAACGAAAAGAAAGGAAGGAAAGTGAAGAAGAAAATTCACATGAAGAAGAAACTAGTGAAGATGAAGGAGTAGCTATGTTGGCAAGAGATATGAAAAAATTCATGAGATACAAACGCTTTGCTAAGAAAGGAAGTTCTTCCTCACCTTACAAGAAGAATGATAGAGCTATCAAACAAGATGAACCCACTTGCTATCATTGCAAGAAAGTTGGTCACATCAAAACTTATTGTCCTCTTCTTCAAAAGGAGAAACCTAAGAGAGCAATGCATGCTAACATCACTTGGGATACTCAAAATTCGGAGGAAGATGAAAGTGACAATGAAAATGTCAATCTTGTTGCTTTTATGGGAAACATTGAGAATGATGAAGATGCTTCTTCGGATGATGATACCGGCACTACTCACTTTGCCTTTATGGCAAATCATGATGAGGTAACTCCTAAATCTAAACTCTCTTTAACTAATGATGATGCTAGTGAACAAGATATTCATGAGGCATTTGATTCTCTTTATAATGATTTTTTAAATTCTATTGAAACAAACAAAGTATTAACAAAAGATTTAGAATTTGAGAAAAATAGAACTAAAGAGGTTTTGAAAGCTTTGGAAGATTGTCAAAATCTTTGTGATGAATGTATAGATGAAAATGAAAAACTTCATCTTATTGAGAAAAATCTTTTGGAAGAAAAAGCTTTATTAGAGAAAAAGATTGTTGATCAAAATGCTATTATTTTAAAATTTACTAGTGGGCAAGAAAACTTGGATTTAATTTTAGGATCTCAAAGAATGGCTTGTGAAAAAAGTGGTGTTGGATATGATCCATTCACTCACCAAAAACCTTTGAAAAATGTTTTTGTAAAATCAAAAATTTCAAATGCAATTCCATCCTCTTCAAAATCTTCCATCACTTGCACCTATTGTGAAAAGATTGGTCATGATGCATCTCATTGTTACTATCGTAAATTATTAGATTTGGGATCTCTTGTGCCAATTTGGAAAAGGCCTAAATGGGTCTTAAAAAGGAAATCCACTAACCCTCATGGACCCAATCCAAATTGGGTACCTAAAGCTTAAATTATTTTTGTATGTAGGGTTTGAGCATCAAGAAGCAAAACATATGGCTACTTGATAGTGGATGCTCAAGACACATGACCGGAAATCCATCATTATTTACAAATTTATATAAAACTAAAGGTGATAGAGTTACTTTTGCCGACAACACTAAGAAACGCGTTTTGGGTAAAGGTAACATTGGTAATATGAACTCTTTGTTTATCTCTAATGTGTTACTTGTTGAGGGTCTCTCTTTTAACTTGCTTAGTATAAGTCAACTTTGTGATGTTGGTTTTAGTGTTAAATTTGAAGCATCTAGATGTGTTGTTTTCAAAAATGATGAGTTAGATACTATGTTTATTGCAAAAAGATCGGATAATGTTTTTGTTGTTGATCTTGAGAGTCTTATGTGTAAACATATTAAATGCTTATCCGTGGTAAATGATAGTTGGCTTTGGCATAGACGTTTAGGACATGCTAGCATGGATTTGATTTCAAAATTATCTAGAAAAAATCTTGTTGTTGGTTTGCCTATTTACAAATTTGATAAAGATAAATTATGTGATGCATGTCAACTTGGTAAACAACATCGTTCATCTTTTAAATCCATTAATAAGGTCATCACCGTTAGGCCACTTCAATTATTGCATATGGACCTTTTTGGTCCCGTTGATGTCACTAGTCTAGGAGGATCTAGATATGTCTTTGTTGTTGTTGATGATTACACTAGATTCACATGGGTGATGTTCCTTGCTTTAAAAAGTGATGCCTTCAATGAATTTGCAAAACTTTGTAGAAAGGTGCAAAATGAGAAAGGCTACTCTATTACATGCATTCGTAGTGATAATGGTAGTGAATATGTGAATTCTCCTTTTGTGCTTTTTTGTGATGAATTTGGTATTGAGCATAATTTTTCGGCCCCTAGAACTCCCCAACAAAATGGGGTAGTGGAAAGGAAAAACCGAACTCTACAAGAAATGGCTAGAACAATGCTAAAAGAACATAGCTTGCCTACATACTTTTGGGGTGAAGCCGTTCATACGGCTTGTTATGTGTTAAATAGAGTTCTAATTAGACCCCTTATTAACAAAACTCCTTATGAGCTTTGGAATGGTAGACCACCAACCATTGCTTATTTTCGTGTTTTTGGGTGCAAATGCTTTATCTTAAACACTAGGGATTATTTGGGAAAATTTGATGCTAAATCGGATGAAGGTATTTTTCTTGGTTATTCCACTAAGGGAAAAGCCTATCGCATTTTCAACAAACGTACTCGTACTATTGAGGAATCTATGCATGTTGACTTTGATGAGACCAATCCTTTTAATATCAAGAAAGTAGTAGATGTTGAATTACATGAAGATACTCCACAAGATAAATCTTTAGAATCTCCTACTCAAGAGGTGAAATCTCATGATGAATCTCTTAAGGAAAATGATCAAATGCAAAATGAAGCTAGTACGGATTTACCAAAGTGTTGGAAACATATCAAAGATCATCCAAGTGAATTAATTCTAGGTGATCCAAAAGAAGGTGTTACCACTCGCTCTCGTATTATTGCTCTATGTGCTCATCAAGCGTTCTTATCTCAAATTGAGCCTAAGAATATTAAAGAAGCTTTGTTAGATGATCATTGGATTAACGCTATGCATGAGGAATTAAATCAATTTGAGCGTAGTAAAGTTTGGACATTAATGGAGAAACCAATTGGCCCTACTATCATTGGCACTAAGTGGATATTTCGCAACAAGCTAGATGACACCGGTATAATTACTAGAAATAAAGCAAGGTTAGTTGCTCAAGGATACAATCAAGAAGAAGGTATTGATTTCGATGAAACTTTTGCTCCCGTAGCTAGACTTGAATCTATTCGTATGCTTCTTGCTTTTGCTTGTTATATGAATTTTAAACTTTACCAAATGGATGTCAAAAGTGCTTTTTTAAATGGTTTTATAGACGAGGAAGTTTTTGTTAAACAACCTCCGGGTTTTGAGGATCCAAAATTTCCAAACCATGTTTTTAAACTTTCAAAGGCTTTATATGGTTTAAAACAAGCACCTCGTGCTTGGTATGAACGATTAAGCAAATTTTTATTAGATGATGGTTTTAAAAGAGGAAAAATTGACTCCACTTTGTTTATAAAAAGGTCTTCAAAAGATATCCTTCTTGTTCAAATTTATGTGGATGATATTATATTTGGTGCTACTAATGAAAATCTTTGTGAGAAATTTTCTAAAAGCATGCATAAGGAATTTGAGATGAGCATGATGGGAGAATTGAATTACTTTCTTGGACTTCAAATCAAGCAAATAAAAGATGGTATCTTTGTCAATCAAGCCAAATACACAAAAGAATTGATCAAAAAATTTGGACTTGAAGATGCAAAGGAAATTGGAACTCCAATGAGCACATCCACAAAATTAGACAAAGATGAAGATGGTAAGGATGTTGATGAGAAACTATATCGAGGTATGATTGGTAGCTTACTTTATTTAACCGCTTCTAGACCCGATATTATGTTCCCGGTGTGTCTTTGTGCAAGATTTCAATCTTCTCCTAAAGAAACCCATCTTAGTGCCGTTAAGCGTATTTTTAGGTATTTGAAAGGAACCCTTAGTCTAGGACTTTGGTACCCAAGATTTACCTCATTTGAGCTAATAGGTTATTCGGATGCCGATTATGCCGGTTGTAGACTTGATAGGAAGAGTACTAGTGGAAGTTGCCAATTCTTAGGTCAATCCCTTGTTTCTTGGTCTAGTAGAAAACAAAATAGTGTTGCTTTATCCACGGCCGAAGCCGAATATGTTGCGGCCGGAAATTGTGTGACTCAAGTTCTTTGGATGAAACAAACCTTACTAGATTTTGGCCTAGAGTATGATCGTGTTCCCATTCGTTGTGATAACACTAGTGCTATCAATCTTACCAAAAATCCTATTCAACACTCTAGAACAAAACACATAGAAATCCGTCATCATTTTATCCGTGATCACACTCAAAAAGGGGACATTGTTCTTGAATTTGTCACTTCCGAAAATCAACTAGCCGATATCTTTACGAAACCTCTACCCCAAGATCTTTTTGAGAAAATTCGTTGTGAGATTGGCATGCAAATTCTCTAACCTTTCTTTTATGTCATGTTTTGTTTAGAGCTTTTTGTGTATATATTCTTGTTGCTAATCTTTTCTTGATGTTATAGGTTCCTTGAAGCTTCTAATTGTTATCCATTTATTCCTTTAGTCCTTGTTTTTACTCAAAATGTGTTTTGACCCCTTAAAATTTTCAAAAGTGTATCATTTGTTCTTTTTGTTGTTGACAAAGGGGGAGAAATTTTAGTTGAACTTTTTAAAATGCATTTTGTGAGGGGGAGTTTTTATAAAAACTCTAGTGATTAGGTTGAGGGGGAGTTTTTGTTCAAAACTCAACCTTAGGCATCTTCAAAAGTTTATGATTTGTCAAACATCAAAAAGGGGGAGATTGTTAGCCTCACCTTGTTTTTATTCCCGTTTTAATATTCGACAAATCATCCTTTAAACTAAAATTCATTTTTGTATCACTTTAGATGTTTTCCAAAACCCCTCATTAGATTAGTTGTGCTCATTTCATTGTACTTAGCTTAATATTCAAAAGAGCAGCTCCGCGGTGCACCGGATGAATCACGCGGTACACCGCAGCATCACGGACCAGAAGCACGGTACACTAGATGGCCCGACCAGTAAGCTCGGAAATCTGCACGGTACACCGGACATAAGGCACGGTGCACCGGACCCAGGCACGGACCAGGTGTGCGGTACATGGAGTAGTCCGACCAGTAAGCTCATAATCAAGTCGAACAGTCCCGCGGTGCACCGGACCATACCCGCGGTACACCGCACGAGAGGGTTTCAGCACTATTACTAGAGGACAAAGCTTATATCCGTTGGGAGATAAATAGATCCGTTAGAGAGAAGCCTTATGACCGTTGGACCATCTTTTCAGCTATAAAATGGAGTTCATTCAAGACACAACTTAAGCCTTCCATCTACCAATCTTAAGAGCAATTAATTCTATCATTCAAGGAGGTTTCAAAGGAGCAATCAAGTCATATTTATTGTGAAGCTTATTAGTTCTTATCTACTCATTTAGGAGTGTAGTTACAAAGCTTTTATAAGCACCCCCCAAACACTTTTTCCTTTCCTCTTAGTTCTTGTAATAGATTAAGAGAGTAGTGTAAGCATAGGTTTATGCTTGGTTCCTTGTGTTGGTGATAACACAAGTGTATTTCCTTCAAAGGGTTTTTGAAGTGGTTGTAAGGGTTTGTTTCTCACCCGGTTAAGAGATACGAAGATTAGTTGAGAATCTTGCAAATCCTAAGGAGGCTTCCTTAGGTAGTGGATGTAGGGAAACCGAACCACTATACATCGTTGTGTATCGTATTCTATCTCTACACTCTTTATATTTCCGCACTCTATATGCTTGATAAAATGCCTAGTTGAATAGTTTGATAATATTGTCTATTAGGATTATCTAGTTTTATACTATTTAGTTTGCTAATACAATAGGTTTCAAATTAGCTTTTAATTTTATTTACTTGAAATAAAATTAGCCGATTAATTTCTATTGTCCTATTCAACCCCCCTTCTAGGACGCATATAGTATATCAAAGTCTAGTTCATGTTGTTCAAGGAATATCAGTGGATTTTGTGCCCAATGTTTGTAGTTGGAACCACTGAAAGGCTCCTATATAGTCACATCGATAATGGCTTTTGCGTTCAAGGATGAAGATACCGTCGATATAGAAAAATCATTTTACTACTAGTGATATTAAAAAATATCTTTTTTAAATTGTTGGTAAAAACTAACAATATCACTGGAAAAATGAAAAATGAATTTTATAAATATAGAGATTCCAAATAATGTAATACTACATCTATTACAAGAATGTTGAAAAATAGAATATAAAGGAATTCCAAATAAATGTAATACTACAACTGTTACAATAATTTGGAAAACAGAACTTACATGGAAAATCATAAAAGAAACCTAGATACATATACACACAAAATAAGGTGTATCGGCGTTAAAAAAGATATTTCGGGAGTACCGGTATCTCTTACAATTGTATCTCTCTAATACTTTAATCTTTATGTCAAATCCGATTTGACTAATTATGGAGAAGAGAGTATTTTATTTTTCTGAATTTATTACTTCTTTCTATTCTATTCTCTATAATAATTTTTCATCTTTTTTTTCTAGAAATGCAAGTGACAAAGACACTATTTATTAGAGAAGAAATAAACCAAAAAACCGTCACATAAATGCACATTACTGGTCGGTGATAAAAGCTCATTAATGCAGCCGTTTTCTTGACCAAACTCTTGTAACTCCTGAACTGCCGAATTGAAGAGCCATTAATCTTTGTCGGTTTGACTTTTATTTTCTTCTCCATTTTCTAGGTGAGACTTTTTAACACATACAAAAATCCCACTTTTCCCAAGAGAAAGAAAGAATTAATAAAATAAAATTATTCATTTTAGTAATTTGAATTCCAACAATTTCTTCTTAAATTTTAAGGTGGGACTATTAGAACACAAATATCCCCCCCACCCTTCCACTTCTCCCAATAGTATGAAAGAATTAATAAATTAAATCATCATTCATTTAATAATTCCAACAAAATACACCCAATTGCCTTTGTAAACACGCCTTTCCTCATTCATTAGCTAATATCACACTTAAATATCTATATAAACGAGTTGACAAGTATGTATCTTATTATTAGTTTATTTTTTATTAGTATGAACTAATTTTTCCATAGTTTGGGTTTGATTGAACTTCTTCTTTATTCTACATATCTGTTTTATATGGTTTAATTTAATGATTGTAGTCTTGCTAGTGCACGAGTATAGGGTTACCCCATTAGCAGTTGGATTTTCACTCTGGCATGAGATTCAATTGCGGAAACACCACATAAACGTCTAGTATGCTAAAGTGATCCTGACAGGCTTGCTTAACTAGATAGCCACTAAGATTTGATTTAACCACCGATCACAGCGTAGAGTCCCCTACTAATTAGTAGGTTGCCACCTAAACCCTGACGAGGGTTAGGAAATATATAGAATCCTAACTCCGTATATTTTCCAAAAGTTTAAATCATTATTTTATCACATCTTAATTTTTAGAGTTAAGTGTTCAAGTTTATTACCTATATATGGTACAATTTGGATGGTTCAAGGAAATAAATAATTCAAATGGTATAATTTGGATATTTAAGGAAATAAATGATTCAGTTATGATATAATTTGGATTTCAAGGAAATAAATAATTTCGCTTTGATACATATGGGTTAATTTGGATATTTTAGGAAATTAATAATTCAGTTCGGAAACAATCTCGATGAGATGGTATAACTTGGATAATTTAACTTAAATTATTTAGGGGTTATTGTTGATAACATCCCCATTAAACTACCTAATTGTTCTTTTATACCTTCAATAAAATATTTTATAAATAAATGCCTAATAAAGTAAATATTTATAGAAAACATCTCCTTTATATTTTCCATACTTTTACCACCCTTATTATTAAATATATTATTTTATTTTAATACAATATTAATTTTTAAATATTAAACAAATAATAGAGTACTTCTTTCTCCACCACCACCACCACCACCACCACCATCACCACCACAACCACCACCGCAACCACCATGTATGTAACCACCACTACATCCACCACAACCATCACCACCTCCACCACCACCACCACCACCACCACCACCACCACCACCTACTACTACTAATTCCATCGCACGCGCGCGTCCGTGAATTTATTTTTAAAATCGTCATAACTAATTAAAAAAAAAAAAATCAGAAAATCAAAAAAATTGTATTTTTGAATAAAGCAAATTAATATTTACGTCTATGAATTTTTTTGATTTTTTTTGAATTCCTTGAATTTTTTCGAATTTTTTTAATTTTTTTTCGCAGACACGGAATTCCACGTTTTAAACACGGAATTCCACGTTTTAAACATGGAATTCCATGTTTTAAACCGTGAAATAAACAAGAAATTCCATGTTTTAAACATGAAATTTCGTGTCTGCGAAAAAAAATTAAAAAAATAAAAAAAAATCAAAAAATTCAGAAAATTCCGAAAAAAATCATAGACGTAAATATCAATTTGATTTATCCAAATATAATTTTTTTTTGATTTTTTTGATTTTTTTTGAATTAGTTATGACGATTTAAAAAAAAAATTCACGGACGCGCGCGTGTGTTTATTAGTTTTTTTCTTATTTTTTAATTGTTAATTATAAGGGTAATTTGGAATGGGGCTGTTTTCAATAAATATTTTTTTCTAGACACCTTTTTCTAAATAAATTTTTTAATAGGTATCAATCAACAATTGGCTCACTTATTTAAGGAAACAAGCATTCTAAATGGTATAATTTGACTAGTTCAAGGAAACAAATAATTCAGTTATCAACCATTTCAATAATTCTTTAATTAACACGTTTTCTTAAGTTATTATAATTTTTTGTATATGTATTTTTTTTTATGTTGGATTTGGTTTTTTCTTCTCTTTTTTGGACTGGTGTTGGATTTGGTTCATTTGAATCATTTTCGTAAGTCTCCCTTGACCATAACTATTAAAACAATAAATCTTTTAACATATTAGTATTTGGAAAGTAATGTTTATGATCCGTATATAATACACAATACAATTTGAAATCAATATAAAATTACTTTGACCGCCAGCAAAATACTTCTAAACAAGAGCCTTCAATTTGCTAATTTTAAAAAGTTTCTAATTACACTGCACACTATAAATTAGACTCAGCCACGTTCAACTTAAACTTACACTTTCCTCATAAGTATTCTTATTCACCGACAAGATAAAAAACGAAAAAAGAAAAAAAAAAACTCATGCCACAAAAGAAGAATACAACTCAAATTATCTTTTACTTATAAAATAAAATCTTCTCTTCAATTATAAAATCTCGTGCGTTATTAGTATGATCCTGATAAAAATGTACATGTATACAACCAAAATTACCATTAACCTCATTCCGTTCATGACAAATTAAAAGATATACCTAAAAGATGTTCACATTACACAAATAAAAGGAGGAAAGACTCACTTTCCATGTTGGTCGTGAATGATTTGTGCAGCCGATTTAGAGAAAATTGCAGCTAAAAAAACATAAATTTCTGAAAGAACAAAAGTTCTTGTTAGCGAAAGCTGAGGAATCCAATAAATACATAGATTTATTATAATTTCCGACAAAAAACTAAATTCATTAATCTGATATTTTCGTTTAAACATTTGCAAATATTTCAGTTAGCCTACTTAATATTTTTAGTTCTCCTCTGTTTTGTGCTATCAACAACAGTCAAGTTATACAATTATCTATGGTTACTGACAATCATCGGCATAATTAAATAATTAATTGGAAAAAAACAAATTTATTACCCAAACTCTTATCTACCCCAGTAAAAATTAAACCTCTAATGAAAGTTACACCCCAAATTCTTCACAGTACTTATATTCTATACCTATAAAGAAACACCCCATTTAATTTTTATGCACTAGGAATCCTATTCAATCATGTAAAAAAAAATCTTACCTTGCAATAACAATTCACCGCCACAATGGTCTTATACCCAAAATAGAGTGAAGCAAAAAAGATGCTCTAAGGGAAGACAAACGAGATGGTTACTTAATCCACAATTCTGATTCAACGGTGACAATGAAATATAATGGAAGAGATGTCGTATGGGTCT
Source organism: Nemophila menziesii (assembly GCA_029959085.1). NCBI lineage: Eukaryota > Viridiplantae > Streptophyta > Magnoliopsida > Boraginales > Hydrophyllaceae > Nemophila > Nemophila menziesii. Next base: position 136,538 of record JARWIR010000139.1, on the reverse strand, counting down.
TGTTCTTTTCCTTCTTGCGCAACAATTTAGCGAAGGGAGAGAGAAAACTTTTTTTTTTTTTTTTTTTGTTCAAATGCATAATAATATAGATAGTAAAAAAAACGGTTACAAGGTTTAGCCGACCCCTGACGGTTCAGCTTCATTACAAATAATATCGGCTAACTGGGGAGGAATACACGTATTCCAGTTTCCAAACAAATTGCTTAAAAGCTCCTGTTTGGCAACCCAGTCAGCTGCCCCGTTTCTACCCCTAACAACAAAATGAAATGTGGGGGAAGATAGTTCAGCAAAATAATAAATATTACAAATAACGTTTCTAATTGAATGACTCAACACGGGAAGCCCTGAAGAGAGAGGCTTCATGATGGTAGCTGAATCATTCTCTATAATAACACTTCCGAAAGGGAATTTTGAAGCCATTTCAGTAGCTTTCAAAATTCCCGTGGCCTCTGCCTCTAACACCGAATCTGCTCCAACCTTCCAACTATTACCTGATACAAATTCACCATTAGAGTTTCTTACTACACAAGCAACTGCAGCTCCTGTATCCGAGAAAGCTGCATCACAATTAATTTTAAATTTATTTGGAGGAGGTTTTTTCCATCTATCCTTAAATTTAGGATTTAGTATACTAATTCCATTATTATTGTGATCTAATGGACTATTATGATTATTTTCATTGTTTAAATCTAGAAAATTTATATCATTCGGGTTTGAGATTTTATAATATTCTTTCCAAGTTTGAGTAGCTCTATTGATTGTGTTTAAAGGGTCACACTTTTTACCATTATAGATAAAATTATTTCTATCTTTCCAAATATGCCACATTATAATACATGTAAGTTCTAATATCCTATCTGTATTTTTAAAAAATTTTGCAATGTTTTGAACTTGGTTTAAAATCCAATGATCTAACTTTACAGTTGATTCATTGTCAGTTTTTAAATTAAGCGGGCTAATAAACCATACACTTTTAGCCCAGGGACATCTAAATAGCATATGTTCTACTGTTTCAATGTTATTATCACAAATTTTACAAATATTATTTTTACTACATTTTCGATTAAAAAGGTTTTCTTCAGTGGATAAAAGGTTTTTAACCGCTCTCCACATGAAGTTTCTAATTTTTGTTTGGGTTTCCATTTTCCAAATCAATTTCCAAAGATTTTTATCCCTAGTAATAGAGGATGTAGGTTTGTCCTTATCCTTAATGAATTGAATTTTAGTTTCATCTTCTTTCATTTTATGGTAGGCTTCTTTGACTGTATATGTACCTTTTTTGCAATAATCAATACATATTTGATCTTCACACAATATCTTAGGTATTATCATTCTTTCTATTTTTCCACTGATTTCTTTAGGATAAATTTGATTGAGTAAATCAATGTCCCAAGATTTATCATTTTTAATTAATTGGTTAACCCACATAAGATTAGATCTTTTTGGCATAATTGATTGTTTCTCATTACAAATCCAATTATGTTCATATATATTGATGTCACATCCATTGCCTAGTTTCCATTTTATATTATTTTTAAAAATATCTCTACCTATGAGGATACTTCTCCATCCCCAAGAAGGCGAGCTTCCCATTTTAGCTTCAAGAAAACTACAGTTTTTGAAATATTTCCCTTTTAGTAGTCTATAAAGAAGAGATTCTTTTTTATATATTAAGTTCCAAGCTTGTTTACCCAATAGGGCTTTATTCATTAGGTGTAGGTCCCTAAACCCTAATCCTCCTTCAAATTTAGATATAGTGAGTAGGTCCCATTTGGCCCAATGTATTCTTTTTTTACCTTTATCACCCCACCAAAATTGGGCAATAATAGAATGAATTTTATTAATTATGTTCTTTGGAAAAATAAAGTTTGACATTATATAGTTAGGCAAACTTTGGATGACTGCTTTTATTAGAATTTCTTTACCCCCTTCAGAAAGGAAAAGGGTTTTCCAGTTTTCAAACTTTTGTAGGATTCTATCTATTAAAAATTGGAGATCTTTTGATTTATTTCTACTCCATTCAGTTGGAAGTCCTAAGTAATCACCTAGGTTGTTAGTTCTTCTCATATTCAATCTTTTAGCCATTACATTTTGGATAAAAGTTGGTGTATTAGGGCTAAAAATGACCCCGCACTTATTAAGGTTAAGGCATAATCCAGTAGCATTTTTATATTTGTTCATAATGTCATTGAAAGATTGTAATTCAATGTTATCAGCATTTAGGAAGAAAAGACTATCATCAGCAAAGAGCAAATGAGTGATAGCTGGACAGTTATTTCCTATTTTGACTCCTTTGAGAAGGTAATTCTCTTTTTTTTCTCTAATTAGATCATTTAGAGTTTGAGATATAAGGCAAAAAATTAGGGGTGAAAGTGGATCCCCTTGTCTTATTCCTCTGGTGGGTTTTTGTACTTGGTGAACTTCGCCATTAATTAAAATTGAGTAGGTGACAGAGGTGATACATACCATAAGTTTCCTTACCCAATCTTTATTAAATCCAATCTTAATAAGAAGGTCTTGTAGAAAATCCCATTCTATATACTCATAGGCTTTTTTAATATCTGCTTTAACTGCAACCATATATTTTTTGGTTTTTTTCCTTCTTTTAATATGGGTAATTAATTCATGTGCAATCATAGTATTTTCCTGTATCATTCTATTAGGAATGAATGCACTTTGATTCTCTCCAACTAGGGAATTCATAAAAGGTTGTAATCTATTAACCAAAATTCTTGCTATAACCTTATAAATAAAATTAGAGCAACTAATTGGTCTATAGTGTTTAATATTAGTAGGTTTATTAATTTTTGGAATTAGAGTAATAAGTGTTTGATTTAAATCAGATAAATCACCCTTATTGTTCCAAAAATTATTTATTACTCGCATGATATCAAGTTTAATTATATCCCAGTAAGTTCTGAAGAATATTCCATTATATCCATCAGGACCTGGTGCTTTATTAGGTCCTAATTCCCATGTTGCTTTTTTAACTTCTTCTTCACTAATATATTTATTTAAATTATCTGCTGATCTTTTATCAATTTTACTAGAGAGAAGATTAATAGTACTAGTATAATCTCTTTTTCCTACAGTTGTAAAAATATTATTGAAATAACTAGTAATTTCCAAAATTATTTCATTCTTATTATCAAGCCATGCACCATTTTCATTAGTGATATTAGTTATCTTATTTCTACTTCTTCTTTCTTTGGTACAAGCATGATAATATTTTGTATTTTTTTCACCTTTTTTAAGCCAGATGTTCCTAGATCTTTCTTTCCAGAAACTTTCTTCTCTTTTCCAAGTTTCCTCAAGTTCCTTGGTTATACAATTATATTCATCCCAATTAAAATTGGGGTTATTATTATTAGAAATAATTTCTAATTTTTTTATAAGCTTTTCTATTTGGATTTTGTTGTTACCAAATTTTTTCCTATTCCAATCTCTTAGTGCTTGACTACATTTTTTAAGTTTGTGATTGATAACTGCATTAGGGTTTCCCCTAAGAGAGCTATAATCATTCCAAACTTTTTTAATAATGTTTAAGCAATCAGTTTCTGTAGTCCAGAAACTTTCAAAATAAAATCTCCTTTTATTTTTGTTATCAATTTTATCATGATGAAGTACCAAAGGGCAATGATCTGACCCAATAGCTGGTAAGATTGCTATCCAAGCATTAGGAAATAGCTTATCCCATTCAGAGTTATGTAGAGCTCTGTCTAAGATAGCTTTTATAAGCTTTTTATTAACTCTTTTGTTTGTCCATGTGAATCTACAACCATAAGAGGCTGTTTCCTCCAAATTGTGGAGGTTAACAAACTTATTAAAATTTTTGATGGATTTTTTATGACATACAATACCCCCTAATTTTTCCTTAAGAAATCTAATACAATTGAAGTCACCTATTAGAGTCCAAGGAGAGTTTTGGGGTTTTAAAGCATTTAAGAAATTAAGAGAAATTTCTTTTTCAATATCATAGGGGTTTAAATATATATATGTATAAAATATAGGGGTCATATTATAACCCTCTATTTTAGTGTGTATAAAATTAGCCGAAGCTTTTATAATTTCAATTTTCAATTCTTTCTTCACCATTAATGCGAGACCACCTCTCGCTCCAATGGGTTCAACGGTTTTAATTAAATTCATATCCAAAATATTAGCAATATTATCAAGTTTATTGTAATTATTTTTGGTTTCAGATAAAAATAGTACCTCCGGGCGATGCTTTGCACAGAGGTCTCGAAGTGCCTGGACGGTCAAGGGATTGCCAACACCTTGACAGTTCCAGGCTATGTGAATCATTGAAAAGGATGGGATTGATTAGGAACAACCCCAGAGAACCTTTTTTTCATTTTAAAAAATTCCATCATTAACCTTTTTTTCATTTTAAAAAATTCCATCATTAACTCATTAGATACCAACTTATGATCTTTACACAAATATTTATTATCAAATATTTTACACAAATATTTAATATCAAATATAAGGTCGGATAATAAAATAAAGCGTTTTAAGATTAAACTAAATGAGGAATCCAAAGTGAAAGTAGTCTTTTTCTTTTCAAAAGTTGATTTAATCATACATTTAAATTCCAAATTCAACAGAATAAACAAAAGGCTAATACACGGTTTTTCATCATCTATACCAACCCATTTTTGTAAACTAGATTTCATCATCGATCTTAAAACAGTTTTTGGATTACCTGTTTTATTCACACTTACAAATAAATTGGTAAGCATTCTTAACTCAAATTCTAATAAATTAGATTTAATAAAAGCCAAACATGACAAAGGACAGCAAGCAGAAAAAGAAATGAAATAATCTTTAGAAATACCTGTATTGTTCGCGCGATCAGAGGAGGACTTACTTGTGGGCCTGTCCTGCTTATGGGCTTGATTTCTGAACTTGGCTGTCGCTTGAATATTGGATGCGGGTTGACTCGTTCTGCTAACGCAATTTATGGGATGTGGTCGGATAATGAGCTGAAGAGGGTTTTGTCCATGGCGCTTTACTGATTTGACCGTGGAGATGAGTTTAGGCCATGACAGTGCAGTTAATATGGTTTTGGTTCCCACTCCCATATAGATCTCGCTCGCACTGGTGTAGTGGAGAGGCGGACTGTTTGGGACGAAATATAGGGGTGGCGGAGATCGGAGGACGGGATCTGGCTTTGTACGTTGGGAAGGGTTCGGAAAATGCAGGTTTTTGGGCCATGGTGGTGGTGCAGTTTGTGCTTTGGTGTGTAGCAGAGGGGATGGAAAAGAGTTTGGGCTGTGGATTTGGTGCTGGGCTGTGGTATTGGGCTGTGGATCTGGCCGTGAAATAAAATTTCCCGGCGTTGGATGGTGTTTTTGAAAAGCGTGCCAGAGAGCACGAGGGAACATTTCAAAAACGTTGAAAAAAAGATTGAGAGAGAGAAAACAAAAGAGTTGCACTTCACCAAAGAAAGAAACGAAATTAAAAAAAAAGAAATTAAAGTTTTGACAGAAGTAAGTCAGCCGTTAAAAAAATAGTTTAATTTCTTTTGGGGTATAATCTTTTTAAAAATAAATTATTAATGACTGATATTTTTTTAATTAAAATTGTAACACTCTGATTTCTGCTAAAAGAAATAGAGATAATTATACTTAGGGTCTTGACCACACCCCCTCTTCAAGATAAGGACCCGGCCTAGAGCCCCTTCTTACTAAAGACCTCACCAACTTTTTAACACATGAACCCCAAAACCCCAATTACTAGACTACCCCTCTTTTGTTTTTCCCCCCCTATATATACTAAATATTACATTTCACAGCTCATTATTATCTCTCTACTCTCACATCTCTCTCCTCTCCAAACTATCTCTCCTACCCCACTCCCAAACCGCCACCACCACCACCATAAACCTCCACCATAGCTCCGGTGGTTTCCTGCTACGTTCGAGCTCAGTGTTAACGAAGATTCTCTCAACCTCATGGCCATCCCTTTCTTCATCGAGATCCGGCGAGCTTCACTGCAACCACCACACCGAGCTCGTGCAAGTCCGGCGAAGCACCACCAAACCGAGAAGCTTCCTGCAGTGGTAGATCGAGATCCAGGCCGCTAGTTCACCTCGCTCCAGTGAACCTCCCTCCCCCCTCACCTCGCTGCTAGCCTCGCCGGAGCTCTGCGCAGCAACCCCATTGGAACGCGAAAGAGATCTGAGATCCCCTGTGTTGGATAACCATGGCAGCAAAAGATGGAGCTCGATGTTGAAGACGAGCAGTGTTGAAGATGAGTTTTTAAGACGAGCTCACCAGACAACCACCGCCACTGAGCAGCGGCTCCGTTCGAAGCTGAAGGACCTCCGTTCGCGGCCGTGACCTCCGTTTGAAGCTTTGGTAGATGGTGAAGACCTCTGTTCGAGGCTGAAGACCTCCATTTTGCCGGAGATGTCGAGCTCGAGCTCCTGAAGCTGCGGTGGTGAAGACCTCCGACGCGTGAAGAAGAAGCAGATCGAGCCCTTTTTTTTTCTTCCTTTGTAAATGGTTGACCAGATCTAGATCTGGTCAAACCAGTTAGATTTTTTTTACCTTGTAATAAAATGTGTAAATGTGCTTTTTTTTAAATAATACTCAATAATTTTATTTTTTAGCATTTCCGATTATACTCTTTGTGTGTTTTAATAGTACCCCCAAATTTTAAGAGTACTCAGAGAATTTCTTAGAGTACTCCGAGAATTTCTTAGAGTACTCTACATTTTTATACAGTACTCTGCATTTTTCTGGCAGCCGGAGGTAGGTGGTCGGATTTTTAGAATATTCATTAAAATATATAGAGTACTCTATGTTTTTCTCAGAGTACTCTATGTTTTTCCGGTGACCGGTGACTGGTGGTCGGAGGTCGGTGGCGGAGGTCGGTGGTCGGAGGTCGGTGGTCGGAGGTCGGTGGTAGGTGGTTGGAGGTTGGAGGTAGATGGGTAATGGTAGGTAGAGGAGAGAGAAACAATGACATCACACTTTTTTGTCTTTTAGTGGTAGAAAGGGTAGGAAAGACTATTGTCAAAATTGAGGTCCCTAAGAAGAATAGCATTTTTGAAACTACTCTATAGAGAAGAAAGATGTTTCCCAAGACCCTATATATACTTCACCCAAAGAAATATTATTAGCGGTCATTTCTTATTGTCCCAATAAATATGGCTGCTAAATACAATTATTAGAAATTATTTGTTGTTTCTGTAGTAATTATTGCCGTTAAAAACAATTATCATAGACTATTTATTTTGCCTCAATATAAATTACCGCTCAAAGTATCTTTGATGTTGCCCCAATGTATCGCCACTAGAAATATTTAGCTGCTATTTTAATGTTTCCCTAGTTCAATAAATATATATAAAATCAAGACGTTTACAATATTACAAAATTTTGCGGGCCACATGTTGTCGATCTTTTACTGGTTATAGGTAACTTTGGGCTATAATCTTGTACCATTCCGACTATAAACTCTATGAAATCATTCAATTCAAAAAATAAGGGATGTGATGAATGTCCAAAGGAAACTTGAATAATACAAAGGTTATGAATGTCATACTGTCGACTTATGTTCGTGAATGAGACCCTTTGTGTAGTGCTTCAATCGTTCATCCTCATATCAACTTTTGCAAATTAATTTGTCCGTGGACACGAGTTGGTGGTGGGACAGTTGTAGAAATGGATTAGTATTCCATAAGAAACTTTAAATTTGTATACTTTGGCTATGATTATTTTTGTATTTTTCTCTCTTTATGGATTTAAATGTATAATTGTCACATACAAGAATTTCATTCAGGGATAATATGCATAAAAACTCCTCCAAAGGGTTGTAAAAAGTTAGCCATGGCTAATTTATTAGTCGGGGACTGTAATTCTTTTTGTTACTTTTTCCACTACAAACTTCTATGGGAGGAATCCACATGAACCCTAGGGTAGATATGGGTTGGAGCCCTCCCCACGTACCTCTGATTGTGATCATAATATCCTGTCTTAGGTTTTTCATTTTTTTTAGCCCGAACCAAATGTTTCCATAAAGAAAAGAAAAAAAATATCTCTTTTCCTAGTGAATTGCGATTTTTAAAATTCAGATGACTAAATATTCTCATCGTCTCACTCAGTGGCGAATCCATAAACATAAATGAGGGTGGGCTTGAATATAAGGGGGTTCGGGGGCAACGCCACGAAACTTTTTTTGGGTATTTAATAAAAAGAACATGAAATAAATGAATATATAGATTAAATAATATCATATAAAGACAAAAACAATTACAATTGTACTCTATGAGTTTTTATTTTTTGAAAAATATCCATGATAGTGGTATTCTCAATTAAAACAAATGAATCAATTAATTGTTTTATAATAAAACAGATTAAATTAATCAAGTAAGAAATAATTTTAATGATATAAATAAATAAATATATCTACTAATTAATATTTATTATTTTAAAAAAATTATACAAAATACTTTGATATAAAAAATTAACAATATATTGAAAAAATTTCAATATATATATAAAAAGTTAACAAAAAATTTAAAAAATACCTATTAATAGATGATAAATTGAAAATACTGGTTGTACTTTTGATTTGTGTAAAAATTGTATTAAGTGTAAAATAAGTTATTAAGGTTAAAATATATAAGTAAAAAAATGGGTTAAAAACCTAAAATAATAAAATGAACTAAATTAGTTTTTTTTAAGAATTTGAGTGTGGGCTTAAGCCCACCCTTTGTTGTATATAGATCGTCACTGATTGAATGTAAAATAAGTTATTAAGGTTAAAATATATAAGTAAAATTAAATGAGTTAAAAACCTAGAATAATAAAATGAACTAAATTAAAAAAAAATTAAGAATTTGAGGGTGGGCTTAAGCCCACCCTTTGTTATATATAGATCAGCCACTGACTCTATATACATTATTTACCAGATTAATCTCATGAGTGCAAAATATTTCAATTTTAATACCAAATAGAATACGGAAAACATTTTATCAACATACACTACATGCTAAAAAAATCATATCACATTTCAAAATCTAATTAGTACAAAACCCCCCCATAAAATCATGTAAATAAATGAAAAATCCTATCCACGATTGCTAAAATCATGCATATAAACCTGTAAAAACTACTACTCGACTAAGTTTAAAATTTAAAAAATCAAAATTAGATTTTGGAAAAATTGTTTGGATTCTTAGAGATAATTTTAGTTATATAATTGTAGAAAACCAAAATTGTCAATTGATTTTTTTTTTTTGATATTGTAGGATGTGATTTTTTGTGTGTTAAAACTTGTAGTGTTAGGTAGTGATAGTTTAGTAAAATTGGTCCATATAATTTTTATATAATTTTTTAGATTAGTGATAATTTAAGTTCGTATAACTGAAAATCAATGTTATCAAATGATTTTTGTTTTGTGTTTTGGTAATACAGGATGTAATTCTTTTTTTGTGTGTAAAAGTTTATAGACGGTTAGGTATATTCAGGGACGGAGTTGTGTTGAAGCTAGGGGGGTCCATGGCCCCCCTGAATTTAAAATAAAAAAAAATCTATAACTACCTTAAAAAAATTATTAGTAATTAACCCTTATATTTTTTAAAAATATTCATTTGGCCCCCCTAACTTTTAAAATTTATTTTATTAGACTATAAATTATTTTATTTATTAGATTTTTTTTATCTTTTTACAACAAAATATATTTTATTTTGTATTAAGAAAAAAGAATTTATAGAATAATTAATTAAAATGTTAATATCGAGACTTATATTGCAATATTTTCACAATATAGGGACCTATAGTGCATTTTTGCATAATATAAGGACCTATTTGCAGTTTTAGCATAATACATAGACTTGTTGTATGAATACGACAAAAAATATTTTTTCGGGGCGTTGCACCCGAACCCCTTAGCCCCCCTGACAATAATTCCTGGCTCCGCCCCTAGGTATAGTTTAGTAAAAATTGGTTAAATTAATTCAAAATTAGATTTGAAAGCCTAGAACTAAGAAGCTGCAACGAAACTCTTTTAAAAAGAGTAATTAACAGTTGGACCTACTTATTTAATGATCTTAAGAATTACTAAGAAATAACTAATCTCTCTGATATTCTTAAACTTTTGACATAAAAAAATAAAAAAATAAAAATAGTCACTCCTCTATATATAGTATACTTTTCTCTAAGCAGTCATACACAAATTTCAATTTTAACCTTTAGAACTTATTTTATACTCAATCAGTGACGATCTATATACAACAAAGGGTGGGCTTAAGCCCACCCTCAAATTCTTAAAAAAAATTAATTTTAACCTTTGTTCTAAGCAGTCATACACAAATTTCAATTTTAACCTTAATAACTTATTTTACACTTAATCAGTGACGATCTATATACAACAAAGGGTGAGCTTAAGCCCACCCTCAAATTCTTAAAAAAAATTAATTTAGTTCTTTTAATTATTATTAATGGGTTAAAAACCTAAAATAATAAAATGAACTAAATTAATTTTTTTAAAGAATTTGAGGGTGGGCTTAAGCCCACCCTTTTTTGTATATAGATCGTCACTGATTGAGTGTAAAATAAGTTATTAAGGTTAAAATATATAAGTAAAATTAAATGGGTTAAAAACCTAAAATAATAAAATGAACTAAATTAAAAAAAATTAGAATTTGTTGGTGGGCTTAAGCCCAACCTTTGTTGTATATAGATCTGCCACTTGTCTCACTCGTGTGAGACATTATAGATTCTTTTTTTCTTAATTTAATAAAGTCGTGCATGTCTCCAAATTTTTTTTGAAAGAAAATAAAATACTCTAAAGTAATCAAATTGCATGAATAAAGAATTATAGCAAATATGACGTTATGTGTTCTATCATATATAACTAATTCTACTGAATTTTTATTGTATTATCTCAAGAATATCTATTAGTTACTACTAGTAAGGTTAGGTACATGGTCACTTGTCTAATGGGTTTTATTATGGGCTATATATATGCATGTGATTGTATTTTTCTTGAGAAAATTTGTTAGGGAAGTAACAATTTTTTTCAAACTTCTATTTTTGTCAAGAAAACGGTAAAGAAATCAAAATATGTAATAAATATAGATATTTATGTATATGTGAGAGAGAAATAATATATAATTGAATTTATTTTGAAGTTTAAAAATGACAATTGAAAAGAAGGTAATTTACAATATGCCTATTCATATTTAATGTGATCCTTTTTTTTTTCGTTTTTGGCTTATAATTATGGGTTAAAGCCCTCCCACGTACCCTAGTTGTGATCGTAATATTTTGTCTTGGTTTTCATTCTTTTATCCCGAACCAAATGTTACCCTAAAGAAAAACAAAACCTCATTTCATAATGAATTGCGATTTTTAAAATTCAAATGACTAAATATTCTCATCGTCTCGTGTGAGACATTATACATTCTTTTTTTTTCTTAATTTAACAAAGTCGTGCATGTCTCTAAAAAAATCTTGAAAAAATAAAATACTCTAAAGTAATCAAAATGCATGAATAAGAATCATAGCAAACATGCACGTCATTATCTATTCTATCATATATAACTAATTCTATTAAATTTTTGTTGTATTTTACTCGAGAATATCTAATGGTTACTATTAGTAAGGTTAGGTACATGGTCACTTGTCTAATGGGTTTTATTATGGGATATATATGCAATGTGATTATAATTTTATGAAAAAATTTGTTAGGGAAGTAACTATTTAAATCAAAATATGTAATAAATATAGATATTTATGTATATGTGAGAGAGAAATAATATATAATTGAATTTATTTTGAAGTTTAAATATGACAACTGAAAAGAAGATAATTAAAGGAATACAATATATACGCTCATTTATATTTAATGTGATGTTTTTTTCCTTGTTGGCTTATAATTATGGGTTGGAGCCCTCCAACGACCTACCCTAGTTGTGATCGTAATATTTTGTCTTGGTTTTCATTCTTTTAGCCCAAACCAAATGTTACCCTAAAGAAAAACAAAACCTCATTTCTTAATGAATTGCGATATTTAAAATCATTTGACTAAATATTCTGAACGTCTCAGTCGTGTGAGTCATTGTATACTTTTTTTTCTTAATTTAACAAAGTCGTGTATGACTCCAGAGAAAATGTTATCGCCTATATTAATGTGACACGTTATTCTTCCCAGTTTTTGCTTATAAATACATCATCTCTTTAGTTCAGTTCTGCGCCAAAACTCTAAGTTAAAAAATGAAGATCATTTTATTTATTTTTGTTTCACTATCTCTCTACACTTTATTGCCTTCCACTGTAAAAGAGGAAAAAATATATGATCACATGCAAATGGTCCAAACTTGGACTCAAACCTTGTGCGCTAAAGAATCAAAAAATACCCGCAAACCTGAGTATGCACGACTATTCTCTCTTCATGGGTTATGGCCCGGTAATGTAAAAGGCAAAACTATAGTAGATTGCGAGAACAGTTACATTGAAGACGAGACTCTAGCGGTATGATACTATATTTGAGTGTTAATTATATATATGTACGATCACCATATAATAGGCTCCAGTTACTAAAATTTAATTTTAAACTTTTCTCTAAGCAGTCATACACAAATTTCAATATTAACCTTAATAACTTATTTTACACTCAATCAGTGACGATCTATATACAACAAAGGGTGAGCTTAAGCCCACCTTCAAATTCTTAAAAAAAATTAATTTAGTTCTTTCAATTATTATTAATGGGTTAAAAACCTAAAATAATAATATGAACAAAATTAATTTTTTTTAAGAATTTGAGGGTGGGCTTAAGCCCACCCTTTGTTGTATATAGATCGTCACTGATTCAGTGTAAAATAAGTTATTAAGGTTAAATATATAAGTAAAATTAAATGGGTTAAAAACCTAAAATAATAAAATAAACTAAATTTTAAAAAAAAAATTAAGACTTTAAGGGTGGGCTTAAGTCCACCCTTTGTTGTATATAAATCCGCCACTGGTCTCACTCGTGTGAGACATTATACATTCTTTTTTTCCTAATTTATCAAAGTCGTGCATGTATCAAAAAAAATCTTGAAAGAAAATAAAATACTCTAAAGTAATCAAAATGCATGAATAAAGAATTATAGCAACATGATGTCATTATGTATTCTATCATATATAACTAATTCTACTGAATTTCTATTGTATTTTACTCGAGAATATCTGTTAGTTACTACTAGTAAGGTTAGGTACATGGTCACTTGTCTAATGGGTTTTATTATGGGATATATATATATATGCATGTGATTATAATTTTCTTGAAAAAATTTGTTAGGGAAGTAACCATTTTTTTCAAACTTCTATTTTTGTCAAGAAAAAGGTAAAGAAATCAAAATATCTAATAAATATAGATATTTATGTATATGTGAGAAAGAAATAATATATAAGTGAATTTATTTTGAAGTTTAAACATGACAATTGAATAGAAGGTAATTAAAGGAATACAATATGCCTATTCATATTTAATGTGATGCTTTTTTTACGTTTTTGGCTTATAATTATGGGTTGGAGACCTCCCACGTACCCTAGTTGTGATCGTAATATTTTATCTTGGTTTCATTCTTTTAGCCCGAACCAGAGGCGGAGATGTGTGTTGGCATATAGCCTCCCTTAATAGGTTGTTTTAATGTGACAAATCCTCTTATAATTAGTGTGCTATTTACTCTTATTATATTCATCCTATCTTGCACTATTATTCATCAAAAACACTTTTCACACCATTCTTATTATATCTCATTGCATTCACTTTTATTCATATCTTTATGTACTTTGAGATATAGCTTTAATGATCAACTACAATGTTTATAAGAATGATGTTATCTACAACTTTCGTGAAGAAGATTTATTGATCCGAGCATCATAGCATAAGTCAAACTCTTTCAAAGTTACTTGGCGCGGTACACCGGACCAAAGGCGCGGTACACCGGACCAAGAATGCGGACCAGGGCGCGGTGCATAGGCTAGCCCGTCAGAGAGCTAGAAAATCTAACCGTTGAGGTGCGGTACACCGCACGAAACTTGCGGTACACTGCAAGGATGGTTTTTCTGCACAAAGTTTAAGTCATAAGAAATATATCCGTTGGGAAATTAATAGATCCGTTGGACCCACGCCTTATGACCGTTGGAAGCTATTTTCTGCTATAAATTGAAGCTCTTTGAAGGCTACAACTACACCAACTAATTACAAACATTAAGGGGCTTAATTGTTATCATTCAAGAAGGTGTCAAGAGCTATACATAGTCAAAATCAATCTTAGTGAGCTTATAAGTCCTTTCAAGGAGTTAATCAAATAAGCTACAAGGTTCTATCTACTCAAGAGGAGTTTACATGCTACATACTTTATATCCACTCTTTTAGGAGTTTAGTTACAAGCTTTTATAAGCACCCCTTTAAACACTTTGTTTCTATCCTCTTAAGTCTAGGTCTTGTAATAGATAGATTAAGAGAGAATTCAAGTATAGGGAGTATACTTGGTGTCCTTGTGTTGTGATTACACAAGTGTTTGTCCTTCGTGTTATCGAAGAGGTTGTAAGGGTTATTGTGTTCTCGACCCGGTTAAAAGAGACACGGGAGCTTAGTGAAAAGCTTGAAATCCTAAGGAGGCTTCCTTAGGTAGTGGATGTAGGGAAACCGAACCACTATAAATCGCGTGTATCTTCCTATCCCTACTCTATTTACTTTCCGCACTTTATATGTTTGATTATATGCTAGCATGATTATTGTGATATTGATTATCTAGTTTATCTAACATATAGTCTTCTAGAGTAGCAATGTATTAGATTGTCGTTTTACTTGTTATACTTATATATCGAACCTCTAACTTATCCTTTGCATGATCCTATAAGTGTTTGATATACTTAGTTGACTTAGAAGTTTTCACTTGAACTTAATTGTCCAAAAGATTTTTAATTAGGCATTAATCTTATTAGTAATCCTATTCACCCCCCTCTAGGACTATCAATTGGTATCAGAGCCTAACTCTACTTGAATAGCTTAATCGTTAGTAGAGTAAACGATATGGAATTTAATCTTTTGGAAAAGTCGTCTTCTACCCGACCTCCACTTTTTGTAGGAACTTACTATTTTGCTTGGAGAACAAAAATGGAGGAATTTATCAAAGCCGAAGATCCCGATCAATGGAGAATCGTTATGGAAGGTCCATTCGTTCCTTATAAAGAAGAGTTAAATGAAGCGGGAGTTCTTAAGCTAAATCAAGAAGAAAAAGACTATGATGAACTCACCATTGAGGATAAGGCTAAGCTCACTCAAAATGCAAAACCAATGTACACTCTAATTCGTGGAATTTCCAAAGAAATTTTCTCACAAATGTTAGATTGTAAATCCGCAAAAGAGCTTTGGAATCGTTTGGAGTTTTTATATGGAATTGTCGAAGATGATGAAGAAAAAGAAATCTTGATCCATGATGAATCTCATGACAATTCTAAACCAAACCATGAGGTAGCAATCTATCCTAACTCTTTATCTCTTCCTTATAATTATGGTGATATTAGGCAAATTTCATCCCTTCTCAAAATTCTTGATTCTCAAATCCATTTGAATAATCTTATGTTAAAAAAGGCAAAAGTTGAGCTAAAGAATTGTTTTAAATGTTGTATCACTTTAGATAATATTCTTGGCAATACTAAAAACCCTTGTTTTGAAAACATTTTTTCTTCAAATAAAAGTCAACATCCTATGAAGAAAAATATAGAAGGTTTTAGAAAATTGGATGAAGCTTTTTCCCTCGCTCTTAAAACTTTAAAAAATCATCCCTTTTCAAACATCACCCCTTTTGATCCAAATGGATTTTTCAAAGAAAAATTGTATTTAAGTGATAATTTGGATATTGAAAAGAATGAGGAAACTTCGTGTTCAAAACCCTCACATGGTAGTTCTATTCGAAAAAGAAGTTCATGCAATTATTGTGGTAAAACCGGTCATCATGCTTCTACATGCCATTACCACGAACAACTTGAAAGTGGATCTTTGATACCCTCGTGGGAAAAACCAATATGGATCGTGACAAATGCTAACAACATTTCCGGATCCATTCCACCTCGGCTACCATAATAATATTCATTGAAGGTGTTGAGCGTCAAGAAAATGGAATTATATGCAAAAGGACGTTCAAACCTCGTAAAAGGAAAATACGGTGAATTCTTTCCTTTCTTCTTTTTATTTTTATGTATTATTATGTGTTTTATGTGTTTTATCCTCTATGTGCTATTATATTGTGTATCTTGACCTTTTCATGCTTTAATGTTGCTTTGTTTTTACATTGGGTCTTTTTGTACTTTTAGAAAACTTAGGGGTATTTGTGAAATAAACTGTTTTATGTGTTTTCGGGTTTTTCTTGGTGTTTCTTTTCAAAACAAAGATGTTCTTATTAGTTTTATACCATTCCGAATCTTTTGGGGAAGTTTCGAATGTGTTTCGGGTGTTTTTAAAAGAATCAAAAAATCCATTTTTAGTGTCTAAACCGAACACTTTTGCGGTGCACCGGACCACTCCGCGGTACACCGCGTCTTAGTGTTTCAGCGGTTTTATTTTTCCTTTATTTTTTGCCCAGTTTATTTTAAGCAGTGCGGTACACCGCACGGTTTCCGCGGTACACCGCGTGATAGGTTTTTGTCAGCGTTATTAACCCGTTTATCCTCTTATCTTCCTCATTCCACCATTAAAACAAAACCTCTCCTCCTCTAAAGCGATTTCCGGCCACTGCTACACCTCTTCCACCACCTAGAAACACCATCTTCTCCACCTAATCACTTCTCTCTCTCTCTCTCTCTCTCTCTCTCTCTCTCTCTCTCTCTCTCTCTCTCTCTCTCTCTCTCTCTCTCTCTCTCTCTCTCTCTCTCTCTCTCTCTCTCTCTCTCTCTCGCTCTCTCTTTCATTACCCACTTCCTTTCCACCATGAGAGAAAAGAAATCTGCTCCAAAGAAGAAAACCACCACCGGAGCCTCCTCCATCCGCCGCCGTGCGCCATCTCCGGCGAGGTCACCAACACCTCCTCCACTCCGGCCATTCGAGCCTCTTCCGGGTAGAACCTTTAGTAATTCGGCTTTTCCATCGGGTGAAAATTCTCTTCTTGAACTATTTACATTTCAAGGTTGTGATAATATCTTTGAATTTTCGGGTACTCAATTAGCTAGTGGGTTGATTGAAGAATTCTACACTAATTTTGAATATGATTGTGCCAATAACTTAGTAAAATCATTAGTTTCGGGTACCCCTTTACGGTTAAAATTACATGTTTTGTGTGCTCGTTATCATATTCCTTTCGATGGATTTAGTGGTTTTTGGTCAAGTGGTTGGGATGGCTCTAGTCTTGATATAGTTGGTCAAAATGAGGTTATTGATTTTGTTAATGGTAGGATGCTTGTTCCCGATGGAAATTGGAATTTGCGTAATTTTGATCCGGAATTCATAGTGGCACATAAGTTTCTTATTTCGGCCATAATTCCAAAGGACAAACATGATGCAAAATTAATTCCTTATGAAGCTTATCTCCTATTTTTGATCTTTGCTAAACGTCCGATTAATATTATTGCAATAATGTTCAAATGGATGAACCATGCTAGAACCGCAAGAGATAAAGTCCCATATGGTATTTTTCTAACTAAGATCTTTGAGGGAAGTGGAATTTCTTTAGGAGGAACTAATGTGAAATCAATTGATAAAGCTTGGTGTTTTTATTATAGCACAATCAAGAGAATGAAATTTGCTATTTATAATAACACCTATGTTTCGCTTTCGGTTATTAATCGAATTTCGGATGTTACTATTCGTAATCGTATCCTACAAGCTAGAGAAGGAACCTTTGGGCCGGAGCTTAACACACTTGAACTTTTGGATAACCCGGGTCAACAAAATCCTATCCCAAATGAGCCTCCTCAAAACCCCATTCATGAGAATCCTCCTAATCCATCTAGTTTCGAAAGTGCTATGTCTCGGTTTATGGATTATATAGGTAGAAAATTTGAGGTTTTAGAAGAAAAGTTAGAAAGGAAATTTGGGGTGTTAGAAGAGAAATTAGGACATCTTGCTAGTGAGTTATCTTGTGTGAAGAACGATGTCTCGTGTATCAAAGATGATGTGTCACATCCTCGAAGCCGTTCTAGAAGCCGCTCTCCCCGGGAATTTCGTTAAATGGTCGTGTTGGGTGCTTGGTTTTTAATCTTCTTTTTATCCTACTTGGTGTTTTATGTGTTTTTATTGTCTTGGACTAAGTTTGTGGTGTTTATGCTTTAAAATGTTTATGGGTCCGTGTTTTGGACACTTAGGATTTTATTTACTACTTGGTTTTATTTGGATAATGTTTTAGGCTGTTTTGTGTTTAACTTGGATAATTGTTTAAGTTTGATATGTTTTTATCTAGAATGTTAAATGCTTAAATTATATGCTTTGGATATTAATGTTGCTAACATTTTCCTTGATGATATAGGTACTATTGCATCTCTAATCCTTGATCTAATTTTATATTGCTCTTTAGTCCCTATAGGTTGTTCCATTTGTCTTAGTTCTTAAAACGATTGAAAATTGCATTTAGGTCCCTAAAAGATTTTTCAAATTGCTTTTGAGTCCCTAAAACTTTTTTAAAAATAAATTTTGTCACCTATACTTTTCAAAAAATACACTTTACCCCTAAATTTTTCAAATTGATTTCAAATATTCTTATTAGGGAGAAATTGTAGATCAAACTTTTACAAATTGAAACAAACTCTATGCATTTTGTAAGGGGGAGTTTTTGTTAAAAACTCTAATGCTTTGGCTAATCATTTATCTCATATATTGCTACTAATCATTTGTGTCATTAGAAAGCATATGAAATGAAAATCTTCCGATCAAGGAGTTGGTAAAATATCTCTATCTCTTAGCTCTTGCCTTACTATTATCTATCTTTGTGCATCTCTTTCTAAAATTGTTTTTATCCCTAAACTCTTGCACACTCTTAGAAATCGTTGTTTAAAATCTATTCACTTGAGTTTTTGCTCTTCTATCCTTAGTTGTTTTTATTAACCCCGTCTTTTTGATGAAGACAAAGGGGGAGAAATATGTGCACTAAAACTATCAAAAATTGCACGTTTTAAAACTCACAAATGCATCTCAAAACTTATATGCTTATTGTGAGGGGGAGCTTAATTTCATTAGTGCTTAAACTTTCATATCATTCCTAAGGTGTTTTAGTGAAGGATTTGTCATCATCAAAAAGGGGGAGATTGTTGGCATATAGCCTCCTTTAATAGGTTGTTTTAATGTGACAAATCCTCTTATGATTAGTGTGCTATTTACTCTTATTATATTCATCCTATCTTGCACTATTATTCATCAAAAACACTTTTCACACCATTCTTATTATATCTCATTGCATTCACTTTTATTCATATCTTTATGTATTTTGAGATATAGCTTTAATGATCAACTACAATGTTTATAAGAATGATGTTATCTACAACTTTCGTGAAGAAGATTTATTGATCCGAGCATCATAGCATAAGTCAAACTCTTTCAAAGTTACTTGGCGCGGTACACCGGACCAAAGGTGCGGTACACCGGACCAAGAATGCGGACCAGGGCGCGGTGCATAGGCTAGCCCGTCAGAGAGCTAGAAAATCTAACCGTTGAGGTGCGGTACACCGCACGAAACTTGCGGTACACCGCAAGGAAGGTTTTTCTGCACAAAGTTTAAGTCATAAGAAATATATCCGTTGGGAAATTAATAGATCCGTTGGACCCAAGCCTTATGACCGTTGGAAGCTATTTTCTGCTATAAATTGAAGCTCTTTGAAGGCTACAACTACACCAACTAATTACAAGCATTAAGGGGCTTAATTGTTATCATTCAAGAAGGTGTCAAGAGCTATACATAGTCAAAATCAATCTTAGTGAGCTTATAAGTCCTTTCAAGGAGTTAATCAAATAAGCCACAAGGTTCTATCTACTCAAGAGGAGTTTACATGCTACATAGTTTATATCCACTCTTTTAGGAGTTTAGTTACAAGCTTTTATAAGCACCCCTTTAAACACTTTGTTTCTATCCTCTTAAGTCTAGGTCTTGTAATAGATAGATTAAGAGAGAATTCAAGTATAGGGAGTATACTTGGTGTCCTTGTGTTGTGATTACACAAGTGTTTGTCCTTCGTGTTATCGAAGAGGTTGTAAGGGTTATTGTGTTCTCGACCCGGTTAAGAGAGACACGGGAGCTTAGTGAAAAGCTTGAAATCCTAAGGAGGCTTCCTTAGGTAGTGGATGTAGGAAAACCGAACCACTATAAATCGCGTGTATCTTCCTATCCCTACTCTATTTACTTTCCGCACTTTATATGTTTGATTATATGCTAGCATGATTATTGTGATATTGATTATCTAGTTTATCTAACATATAGTCTTCTAGAGTAGCAAGGTATTAGATTGTCGTTTTACTTGTTATACTTATATATCGAACCTCTAACTTATCCTTTGCATGATCCTATAAGTGTTTGATATACTTAGTTGACTTAGAAGTTTTCACTTAAACTTAATTGTCCAAAATATTTTTAATTAGGCATTAATCTTATTAGTAATCCTATTCACCCCCCCTCTAGGACTATCACTGTGTGTTAAGTAGGGGGGCCATGGCCCCCCCTGAATTTAAAAAAAAATATTATAACTATTCAAGAATTAAATACATAATTAACCCTTAATTTTTTTATAAAAAATTTATTTGGTCCCCCCTAACTTTTAAAATTTATTATATTAGACTTTAAATTATTTTATTTATAAGATTTTTTTATTTTTTACACAAGAAAATATATATTATTTTGTATATAAAAAAATATTATAGGTTAGTTAACTAAAAAAATTTAATATCTAAACTTATATTGTAATTTTTACACAATATAGGGACCTATAGTGTATTTTTTTCCATAACATAAGGACCTATTTGGTAATTTTTGGCATAATATATAGAGTCATAGTGTAAATACCGTAAAAAAAAAAAAATTCGGGGCGCTGCCCTCGGACCCCCTTGGCCCTCCCTAAGAAAAATTCCTGGCTCCGCCCCTACCCGAACCAAATGTTACCCTAAAGAAAATTCCCTGCCATTCTTGTAACTGTCACCTGTAATCCGCGCAGGTGTGTCCGCACCCCCCTGAGTGGACGAGACAAAACCTCATTTCATAATGAATTGCGATTTTTAAAATTCAAATGACTAAATATTCTCATCGTCTTGTGTGAGACATTATACATTCTTCTTTTCTTAATTTAACAAAGTCGTGCATGTCTCTAAAAAATCTTGAAAAAATAAAATACTCTAAAGTAATCAAAATGCATGAATAAGAATTATAGCAAACATGCACGTCATTATCTATTCTATCATATATAACTAATTCTATTAAATTTTTGTTGTATTTTACTCAAGAATATCTATTGGTTACTATTAGTAAGGTTAGGTACATGGTCACTTGTCTAATAGGTTTTATTATAGGCTATATATGCAATGTGATTATAATTTTTATGAGAAATTTTGTTAGGGAAGTAACTATTTAAATCAAAATATGTAATAAAAATAGATATTTATGTATATGTGAGAGAAATAATATAATAATTGAATTTATTTTGAAGTTTATATAACAATTGAAAAGAAGATAATTAAAGGAATAAAATATATATGCTCATTCATATTTAATATGATGCTTTTCTTTTTCCTTTTTGGCTTATAATTATGGGTTGGAGCCCTCCCACCGACCTACCCTAGTTGTGATCGTAATATTTTATCTTGGTTTTCATTCTTTTAGCCTAAACCAAATGTTACCCTAAAGAAAAACAAAACCTCATTTCTTAATGAATTGGGATATGTAAAATCAATTGACTAAATATTCTAAACGTCTTAGTCGTGTGAGTCATTGTATACTCTTTCTCCAAAGAAATTGTTATCACCTATATTAATGGTGACACGTTATTCTTCTCAGTTTTTGCTTATAAATACATCACCTCTCTTTAATTTATTTTGCTCTAATACTCTAAGTTAAAAAATGAAGATCATTTTATTTATTTTTGTTTCACTATCTCTCTACACTTTATTGCCTTCCACTATAAAAGAGGAAAAAATATATGATCACATGCAAATGGTCCAAACTTGGACTCAAACCTTGTGCGCTAAAGAATCAAAATATACCTGCAAACCTGAGTATGCACGCCAATTCTCTCTTCATGGGTTATGGCCCAGTAATGCAAAAGGCAAAACTATAGTAAATTGCGAGAACGATTACATTGAAGATGAGACTCTAGCGGTATGATACTATATTTGAGTGTTAAATATTATGTATATGTGCATGTTAGATTCTGAAATTGTTCAATTTCTTTATAAATTTGTCAGCTAGTAAACATTATTTACTATATCTTACTTCTCTGTCTTATTATCTCTATATTTTGTGAATAGGAGGAGCAATTGCAGTATGAGTTGAACATTTTTTGGCCAAAGGTTGCTTCTTCTAGAGGGGAAGAAAAATTGTCAATTTGGACACGCCAGTGGGAAAAGCATGGGGACTGTGCTTCGGAATTTCTTAATCCAGAACAATATTTGTGAACTACAAATTGGAACTGATCTTCAGAAGCATGAAGTTTTGTCCCTGAAGAATCAGTAATTTGCAAATGGGTCCCTCCAGGTTCTTGAATATATGAACAGGTCCCATTCGTTTCGGAAAGTTCTGAACAGGTCCCTGAATCAAGAGGAAGTTTCGAAACTGCCTCTAAAGTTTCTTGTATTTTTTAATTTGCCCCTAAAGTTTTTGATATATTCGAATTTGCTCCAAAAGTTTCTGGTATATTTGAATTTTCCCCAAGTTTCTTTTAAAAACGAATTTGTCACTAGAGTTTCTAGAAAAAACGAATTTGTCCCATAATTTATTGGTAAATTCGAATTTACCCCTGAACTTTCTGAAACTTTCGAAATGGCCCCTGAAACTTTTTCAGAAGTACTATTTTGCAATTTCACCCCTATGAAATGTGTATCAGCACTTGCAAATCCATTACGTTTTGAATAGGGACTTAAAGTCCCTATATTTTCCGTGATTAGTTGAGTTGACCCCGAAAACTTTCTCACACATCTGATCCGCACCCTTAACCATCATATTTGATACTTGGGCCCCTGAATTATTCGGACTAATACCCACAGCACCGTTAATTAAATTAGAAGCAGCTGCAAGTAAATTGTCCGCCTCCATTTCAGCCCCTAAAGATTTGGAATTTGCAAAAGAAGCCCTCAAGTTTAAATCATCCAAATTTGCGACCTCAAGATTGTTCTGACCATCTCCAACACACCTCGTGTCTGATTCATTATCCATAACTAGTCCTTGAGCATGAATTTATAAATAATGCAGCACTCTTATTTACTTCATTCGATACCGTATCAGTAGGCAAATCTAGCAAAGTTTATTATAAATTACCATATGTTGCATATAAAAGTGGTTTATATCATGGAATAAGTTGTTTTCCATCAAAACAAGTCTTGGTTTGTGTCCCTCAATCGAACTTGTGGGATATTGGGGAAATGGACAAGTTATTTTTGTAGATGTTCCAAGAATGATTTTAATTTTTTACAATTTATTTACTCAAAAGATCAAGCATCTTTGAGATCGACCCTCATCAACTTCTCAATTCTTCGATTTAAAAAGAGAGGTGTAATCTCAAAGTATCAGTAGTGGAGTGTGTAATATTGATAAACTTGATAAGGTACTTTGTTGTATTATTTATCCCTCATCAATAGAACAACCTTCTTTCTAGTTACTCTTGGGAAGAGACCTGCCCCTTGCTAAACCTAACTTTGAGTTTTGTTTTCAATTTCTGTTATTTTTTCAGGTAGCTAAGGGTTAACGAAGAGCGAAGACTAGAGAAGTACAAAACTAGAGATAAAGTAGCTAATTCCTAGGAGAATTTTATATTGTATTGATCGTTTCATATGATGAATATTTAAAAAATGTTTGACTTTACAATTTATCTATGATTGTAAGATTAATATAAGAATTTGTCATTCTAGTAAATATTAGCACATATTTTATGTTCCGCTTCAAGATAAGCATTTACAAGTGCATACCGGGAGTTCCTGTGTTACATTCAAGCATTGTTGTTTCATAATACACAACAAGAAGATAGTGGGAAGATTTATAAAACACTTATAATGTTTCAACCTGTTCTAAAAGGACAACTTTAACCTCAGACACGGTTATGCATCCAATTAAATTTCAATGTATAACATATATAAAACAAAACCTAATTAGATGTGCAAAGGATTGCGCTAAAACCATAAATGATACTCAAATATTTTAAAATATAACATGTGAAATTAGAAAACCTAACAATTTAGGCATCTACTGCCTTATTCTCCTAGCTAAGCAATAACAATTCTGACTCTAGTTCTCTACTTTTATAGTCTCTGCTCTTCTTTATCGCTCTGCTGACTGAAAAGAATAAAGAAAAATATAACAAAAAAATCCATTAATACAACTACCTGGAAAAGAATAAACAATACATACCTTATCAAGCTTCACTACGGACGCTTTGAGATTGCAGCAAGACTGCTTTTAAATTCAAAGGTTTGGCTTATGAAGGGTCGAACTCCAAGATAATTGAATTCTCGAGTAAGAAGATCGTACGAATATAATTTCTTAGGACCATAATCATAAAAAATAGCTTTTCCATTTCCCCAATGTCCCACAGGTTTGGGACAGAGAGACCCTTCAAAATTTGTGTAGAAAGAGAACAATTTATTCCATGAATTGTTTTGATCATTAATCATCCAAATGTTAAAGTGTTGAATATCTCCAGCAGTATTAGTAGTCAAAGCTATGGAGTCTCTGAATTCGAAGATCATTTGAACATGATAGTGGTGTACAGGCAATTGTATAGTTTCAAATTTTTCATTGCTCAAATCAAACAAAACCATCACACTATATGAAAAAATACCGTTGTTCCACCCCACCCAGCAAAAAGTGGTTTTGTTTCTATATAAAAGATTGCCGGTTCCTCGCCATAAACCGTTACCCTCGACATAAGTGTTGGGTTCCAACTTTTTCCATGAATCACTGAGCATACTGTATATTCTGAATTGGTGCTGAGAAGAATCCCGCACAACTTGTAATATCTTGTAGTCATTATTTTTAGGATCAAAACCAAATCCTAAATCATAAGGTCTAGTATTAGATGTAACTATTATCTTGAAAGCTCTGGTTGCTGGATTCCATAAAGCAATATTGTATTGAAAATCGATTGATTTGAATTTTAAGCAAACTATGCCATGAAATGTACCATAAATGCGGTTGATTTGAACGTTTCCTATTATTGATGGTAATTTCACCTCCATGATACGCAAATTAGTGTCTAGAAGATATATGAAATCGGAATTACTCCTAAAAAGGAGTTCGGTTGATGCGTAATTATTATGGTGCATGAATATGAAATCTGGACTACAGATAAGATTGAACCATAATTTGTTAACGCACTTGAAACGCAACAACGACTTCACCGGAAGCCTAGAGAGAATTTCAACTAATAACGGTTCAGGGATGTAAGCTATTGGTCCCATGATTTTGTGATGAGCAAAAGAAATGAAAAATTACCCCCAACTAAGAAAGAGATAAAAGTTATGTAAAGAAGAGCTGAAGAAATAAAAGACAATGCAACAATAGAATCTTGTATTATAGTCGCCCTTTCACAAAACCTATTACTTTGATTAAAAAGGCTTTAAGGCTTAGGCGTTGCGATATTGTATGTGTTTTTTATATGAAAAGTGTGATGTTCAACTTTCTCATGCCATGAATTTATATTTATATTAGTTTTTTATTTGGTCAAAATATCTATTTTAATTAAGATTTTCTTTTAATTCAATACAAAAATCCTTTTATATATTTTGCAATAATTATTTATTATTTTGGAATAATTACTAATTAACTACTAACTATAATTTTAATTACCATTAAACAATCAAATCATTTGTACATATATCCTGAATAGGTTAATTCTATATTTAGACTTAAATGTTATAATTATAATAAAATTAGGCCAAATAAATAAATCTTCCCATTTCAGACCATTTGATAGAAATACTTTTTTGTTAATTTTTGTATCTTTATTCAAAAAAAATCTCAAAATTATCCCTATTAATAAATATATGGGTTATATATTTTAGTATAACTTTTAAATTCTTTAATCAAGAAATAATTATTAATGATTAATACCCTTATTCATATTGTGGATTACTTTATTTTATTACATTTATTGTGATAAATATAAAATACTGTTGTAAACGGTAGCGAATGAAAGAGGAGTGTTCTGTTTATTATCAGAGAGTGTGTAGAATTACATAGTATTCACTCTTATGTACAGAGGATAGGGAACCCTAAACCCTAGTCTTCATGGGCTTGACTACAAGGTAATGGACTGGACTGACTATCCACATATGGGTTTATAACACTCCCCTTGGATATTTAGTCCCCAAGAATATGCCTCGTTAAAACTTTCCTAGAAAAAACATAGTAGGAAAAAATCTAGTGAAAGAAAAAGAGTGAAATTAATTGATATTTGCTTTATTTATGTCTTTCTACCGATGGTTAGTCAGTTTATTTAGACATTTTAATTTAAGAAAAATCTCGATTTCATTCCTATACTAATAGTTATTACGCGCATATATAAATATTCGATCATGATCAATTTTTAGTTAGGTTCCAATAATTTAAAGTAGTAAAATAACTGATTGAGATCTCAATATATAATCAGGTACCTGATACTCAGTAATGTTATTTTAATTCTCAGTTATGTACACTACTTCGACATTTATAAAATGTCAAAAGTCTCATAATTAACAACTTGCTCATGTTGTTGCTCCTTTATGCTATCTTTGGAACCAAATAGATCTATTGCGCTTTAAGCGTACAATAGTCTAATTTTATAAGATAGCTCTTCTGAGATATAAATTTAATTCAGGAGCATTGATAACTGGTTATTGCGACTTAGTCACTACACCTTTACAATATTTTTAATCATATGAATGAGTATACGGGGATCAGTATAAATGGTGTATTCTTGATTCCAGTTATATGTTTAATTTCTTCCCTTATTCTTGAGAATATCATGTACAAATATGCTAGACTTGTATTTATTCCTTGATTTTGTCTTGAAAAAATAGACGATTCAATATCTCTTATTGAACTCAATGTTTCTAAGGATTATAATTTTGATTTTTCAAAAATTTCATATATAATTCATATCATCATACATCTTCTCATAGAAAATTATTTGGAATTTGAATAAATGTAAATTTTGGAAGCACAATACAAACTTTTCGAATCCTTCTATTAGGTTGGATTTACCAGATATGCTATTAACATTTATTTTAGAAGCTTGAGATCAGATAATTTTTTTTCTTAGGTCATGCGAATGAAAAACAAATTAATTGATAGGTTATGCGATATATGCGTACAAAAATATATCTTTAATTGCCCTATCTTTCGTGTCATTTGTTTTTATCTATATGTTTTGCGTTCGTATAAGAATAATAAAGCAATACATAATAGGTTCACTATTCACGTGTCTAACTTTCCTTTACTTTTCTTAAACCACAGAAGAAAAAAGGAGACAATAATAAAAGGAAAAAGAAATATTGTTATGCCGAAAAGGTTTGATGAATTGTTCACCAATACATAGCCATATAATTGTCCACAGTGAACAATTGGTCAAATATTTTCTCGATCCACTATTGCTTCACAATGAAGAAGTTCATTGGATGTATTAAAAATAATTCGTTTGACCTTTTTTTTAATACTTCACAATGGTGAAGTTTGATATACAGAATACTGTTTTCATGAAAAAAATCGATGAAAGGAAAAGAAAAAAAATATGAGTAATATATATTTTTTACATAACTGCAGTGATGATGAGTGATTCATAAATCACTTATTTTGTAGGTGAACAAAAATATAGACCATGTGTTTGGCCAAAGAAAAAAAAACATGGAGATTTTTTTTTTTCAATATTACATCACTGCAGTTATACGTGAATAAACAAATTCTAGATATATATACATCGTGAGTATATATCTTTTTTTTCATAGGTTATTTTATATCAAATGATATAAATATAAAATATATATAGTGTATATTCTATATATACTAATATAATTAAAATTGGTATATTTTTCAGTAGGAAAAAAAATTATCAAGGAAATTAAAAAAAAATCCATTTCTTTCAATTTTAAGTAAGGGTGTGTTGTCCCTTTGGGGACATTCGATAAAAAAATTTGGAACCATACAGAGAAGATTAGCATGGCCCCTGAACGAGGATAACACGCACAATTATTTCCCTAATTATGTTTTTCATGGAAAATATTTTTTTTCCAATTTCACGTAAAATAATTATTGTGCTGTTTAGGGATGGCAATGGTTCAAAAATTAACCGTAACCGATGGATATCCGATCCGATAAAAAATCCGTTAGTGGAACCGATGGTGCATCCATGAGGGTTTGGTTCTCAGAAAAGGTAACCGGTGGATTATCCGTTAGGATTTGGTCTTTTACAATAATCCGACGGATAACCCGAAATCCGAATAAAAAAATAAAAAATAAAAAATAAATATTAAAATATATATACTATACATAAAAATATTCTATATATGCAAATTTCATATATAATATCGATCAAATATAATTATTCCATACATAAACTAGCTAATTGATTATTATCTATTTTATTACTATATTGCCTAATATCATTTTATGGTCTTCCAATAATTTTGTAGTTAATTTTAGAATTTTAAAAATATTTAATAATTTATTTTATTTAAATCATTTTAAATATTGCGGATACGGATTAACCGCGGGTAAACCGCATCCGTCGCGGATGCGGATTTGGTAGATAATTCTAAAATCCGATGGTTAATGGATGCGGATTTGGTTATCGTTTTTCTTAATGGATGTGGATGTGGTTATGCAATTTTTCGAGGATATCCGATCCGTTGCCATCCCTAGTGCTGTTTGATAGCATTAATTTTTATTCGAATTTTAATGGAGGGACTCAAAGGAGGCTTAGATATGTCAAGTTTAAGGAGCCATAAATAGAGAGAAAGAGAGTCCAACCGAGTCTTGTCAGTAAATTTTTATTATCCTGGTTGCACAGCCAAGATACTAGCTAGTGATTAGAAGGTAGAGACTTCGTGTTGATAACGTGTTGTAAACGATAGAGAATGAAAGAGGAGTGTTCTGTTTATTATTAGAGAGTGCTTAGAATTACATAGTATACACTCCTATATTAGAGGATAGATAACCCTAAACCCTAGTTTTCAAGGGCTTGACTATAAGGTAATGGGCTGGACTGACTATCCACATATGAGTTTATAACAAATACGCCATTATCATTATAAAATAAGTCAATTATCAAAAAAATGTCTATTAAAAAAATTATTAATAAATAGATACATAGAATAAAACTATTTATTAAATATATCGCAACCCAAAATACCCCTACAAATAATAATAAAAAAAAGAAAAAAAAATAGAAAGAACAAAACAAAAACTAATAAGCACACGTGTGTGTCCATGATTTTTTTTTTTAAATCGTCATAACTAATTCGAAGAAAATCAAAAAAATAA
The DNA here is from genome assembly GCA_029959085.1 of Nemophila menziesii. Taxonomy (NCBI): domain Eukaryota; kingdom Viridiplantae; phylum Streptophyta; class Magnoliopsida; order Boraginales; family Hydrophyllaceae; genus Nemophila; species Nemophila menziesii. The sequence continues at coordinate 106,900 of JARWIR010000139.1, read as the reverse complement.
AAAATTTATATATTTGAATAAATCAAATTAATTATTACGTATATAATTTTTTTTTGATTTTTTTGCAGACACGGAATTTCATGTTTTGAACATGAAATTTATTGTTTTAAACATGAAAATTCGTGTATGCGGAAAAAAATTTAAAAAAAAAGCAAAAAAAATCAAAAACACCAAAAAAAATCCAAAAAGAAAAAAATCATAGACTTAAATATTAATTTGATATATCCAAAAAAACAATTCTTTTATTCAAGAATGTGTTACTTCTATCACCTTTAATGTCTTGGTCAATGGTCAAAAGGTGGGCTCCTTTACTCCTTCTAGAGGTCTTCGTCAAGGGGACCCTCTCTCCCCCTATCTTTTTACTATTATTTCCAATGTTCTATCTATCCTCATAGATCTGACTTCCTGATGGGGGACATTAAGGGCATCCATCTAGGTAGGAATGGTCCTCACATCCATCATCTCCTTTTTGCTGATGATTCAATCTTTTTCCTTCGGAATTCAGTTTTGGAAATTCATGCATTTAAGGAGATTCTCTATAAATTGTGCTTTGCTTTTGGACTCACTATCAACCTTAATAAGTCCTCCATTTTTTGAGCCCTAATTGTCCGGAGTCTATGAGGTTTCTCTTATCTGAAGCTTTCCGTATGCCTATCTCTGAGAACCTTGGTCTTTACTTAGGCTTACCCACTGAGTGGGGTAATTCTAAGACTAAAGCTATGGATCCCCTTATTGAAAAGATTGCTTCTAAGCTTAGTGGTTGGAAAAAATCCTTGTTATCTATGGCAGGTAAGGCTGTACTCATCTCTTCCATTATTCACGCCTTCCCTACCTATTTTATGTCCCTTCTAGCTCTTCCTAAAGGGGCTATCAAGAAGATTAATTCCCTTACTTGCCACTTTCTTTGGGGGAATGAGGAGGATCGTGGTATCCACTGGATTAACTGGAATAAAATTTCCTCTCCCAAAGAGTCTGGTGGTCTTGGCATTAAAAATCTTGAAGTCTTTAACTTAGCCCTCCTTACGAAACAGGCTTGGTCCATTCTATTACGCCCTTCATCACTGGTCCATCAGGTCCTTAAAAGTGTCTACTTTCCTGAGAAGGATATGCTTGATACAGGTGATAATTAAGAAGGGATCATGGATATGGAACAGCATTCGTAAGGGTTGTGATTTTCTCAAACCCAATCTGGTCAAAGCTATAGGGGATGGTCATAATACCTTGATCTGGGGAGACAGTTGGACTGGTAAACTTATAGTTAAACCTGATGCTTATTCAGAGGATCCTTCTTTTCCAAAGTTTGTGGCTGATCTTATTCACACTCCAACTAAAACTTGAAAGCTGAATCTGTTGAACCAACTCTTCTCTCCTGAGGTGGTTACCACTATCTCCTCTCTGAATATTCCTTGGACCACTCAGGATGATGATTGGATATGGCCTCTTTCTAAGGATGGATCTTATTCTTGTAAATCTGGTTACCTATCTGCTTTCCAACCTATCTCTGTTTCTTCTATCCATCCTTCTACTTCTTACTTTCCCTCCTCCGACATTCTTAAGTTATGCTGGGATTCTCAGGCTCCCCCAAGTTTAAATTCTTCTTCTGGCGTGTGATGATGAATGCTCTTTCCACAGAACAAAACAGATTTTCTCGTTTTTGGTCTTCTACTGATCTTTGTCACATCTGCCTTAAGGAAGAAGAATCTATTGAGCATTTGTTTTTAAAATGTGAATGGACTAGAAAGTTCTGGTTTTTATCTCCCCTCCATTGCCACATTTCCCCCTTCTATGATCTTGGTTTTCATTCTTGGGTAGAATCTATTATTGATAATGGGAGAAATACGAAAGAAAAGACTTCTCTTCTACTAAATATTATCCTTTGCCTTTGGGTTATTTGGTTAACTAGGAATAGGTTTATATTCCAAGAAATCCCTATTGATCTTCTTGCTTGCATTGACTTAATTGATTTATTCCACATGCAAGTGTTTTTCGATGGTGATAAGAGCTCAATTTTACCTCCTGCTGGTCCACTTAACTTAAATTATCCTCTTGAAGCTGATTTATCCTCTATCCCTATTTGGTCACCTCCTTCACATCAAAGCCTTAAGATGAATGTTGATGCTTCTTATAAGATTGGAAAAGCCTCTGCTGTTGCAGTAATTCGTGACTGGAAGGGCGAGATAGTTAATGGTTTTACCATGAATATATCTGCTACTTCCAGCTTTGAAGCAGAAGCTAAAGCGCTGAGATCTGGTGTTCACTTTGCATTAGCCCATGCTCCTCTATGCGACAGAATCGAAACTGACGCTGAACCCGTTCTAAAAGCTGTGTATTCATCGAGCCCGAACTGTCAATGGAAGGACAGGGCTATCCTCGGTGATATTAAAAACATGGTGCGAGACCACAATCATCTTAGTATTCGTGGTATTAGAAGAACGGCGAACAAAGTTGCTGATTGGCTAGCGAAGGCTTTTTCTAATTTTTTTTTATCTCCTGTTTGGCTTTGTAATATTCCTTCTGAACTTTCTGTTTTGGCTTGTAATGACTTTGATACTTTTGTGACTTTCGGAGTTGGTTGATCTCCGGGGCTTTTAGTTCTAATATATTAGCTTCCTTTGTAAAAAAAAATATGAAACCTATTACTCTGATTAAAAAGGCTTTAAGGCTTAGGCCTTGCGATATTGTATGTGTTTTTGTTTGATATGAAAAGTGTGATGGTTCAACTTTGTCATGCCATGAGTTAATATTTATATTAGTTTTATATTTAGTCAAAATATTTATTTTAATTAAGATTTTCTTTTAATTCCATATAAAATCCTTTGATATATTTTGCAATAATTATTTATTATTTTGGAATAATTACTAATTAACTACTAACTATAACTTTATTTACCATTAAACTATCCAATCTTTTGTACATATATCTTGAATAGACTTAAATGTTATAATTATTATAAAATCAGGCCAAATATATATTTTTTCCCATTTTAGATCTTTTGATACACCATTATCTTAAGAAAATCTCAAAAATATCCCTATTATATGGGTTGTTTATTTTAGTATAAATTTTAAATTCTCTAATCAAGAAATAATTATTAATTATTAATACCCTTATTTATCTTGTGGACCACTTTATTTTATTATATTTATTGTGATAAATATAAAATACACGATTATCATTACTAAATTTTATAGTAATTTATATTATATTATTTTTACATACTTTTTTATATTTTCTTTTCTCGAATATGTATAATAAACACACTTTACATAAATATTTTCAAAATTAAAACCTTAATAAATCATTAAAAAAATATTACACATAACTATTTAATTTTAAAAAAAATTTACACATAGTTTTATATGTTTATAATATATACACAAATGCCTATATATATTTTTTATATATATATATATATATATATCAAATATAATAATCAAAATAATTTAAAAATTCCAAAAACTCCTAATAAGTTTTAAAAATTTAAAAATAGAGAAACTCCAAAATTTACAGTTTGTAGTTCGTTCCTTAGAAATTTGTAACTCGGTGTTATATAGTTTATAGTTCTTTTTTGTAATTTGTAGTTTACCATTTACAGTTTATAGTTCGATCATTTATAATTTGTAGTTTATTCCAATAAAGTTTTGCTCTATTAAATTTTGTAGTTTGCTGTTTTACAGTATGTAGTTCTCTCCTTTAAATTTTGTAGATTCTTCTTTTATAGTTTGTAGTTCTTGGAGTTTACTTTTTATGAAGCTAAAGATAAGTTCATAAATTTCATATATGGAGGATGGTTTACTGTCTTTGTCCATATCATGTGGTGTAATAGGAATGCACATTTGCATAAGGGTAAAGTAAAAATTGAGGAAGAAGTGCTTTACAACATTCAAAGAAATATCTATCACACAACTGTCGTCGTGAATACATTTTCTTATTAACGACTACCCTATATAGTCGTTAATATTTATACGGAGTCACTAGTATTATTTTTATTTTTAATTATTTTTGTTCACCAACATAAGTAGTCACAAATGACCTTTAGCATCTAACGACGACTTATGGAGTCGTGTTAGTAGTCATTAATAGCGACTACTTAATCTTCTTTAACGACTAGATGTGTAGTCGCGAATGATCCTAGCGTATTTATTACAGAGAGTCGCGAATTGAAAATCATAAATACCCAATATTTTATATCTTTCCCACTATTTTCTCAAAACTCTCCAAATTTTTCCCACTAATCATCATCAAATACTACTTTAACATGTGTAAAAGCTTTATGGGGCCCATTCAACAAAGTGGGACCTACTCAATTCTTACTTTCTCCAACCAAATCTGCCCAAAAATAGGTATTTTTTCTTCACCAAAACTTATTCAAATTTCTTTTCTTTGATTACAATTGTGTATTTAATATTAAATAGTATGATTAGGTTGTTAGAAACATGTTTTATTCTTCCAATCTACATGTTATAGTATTGTATGAGAATTAAATGCACAAAACAAATATTTATTTTGTATTCTTTTACATTAGTGTAGTTGATTATATTGGTATTAGAGGATGGATTCGGGTATTGATAAAAGTTGGATTAATTCCACTCATCGTGTTTCTCGTGAATTCGTTAAGAGGGTAGAAGAATTTCTCGTATTTGCTCAAAAAAAGGATGATTATAAGGAAACTTTGTTTTGTCTGTGTAATGGGTGTTCGAATAATCGTTGGTTTGACATGGACAAAGTTAGGTCACATCTTTTACAATTCGAGTTTTTGTCCACGTATGAGATTTAGACAAAGCATGGTGAGAATGGTAAAATTCCCGAGACTCGATATGTAAAAAATGAAATGTTGAATGTCTATGAAGATTTGAGTCGTAATTACGGGGGTAGTGGTCATTCGGACGACACCGAGATGATAGACTCGAACAATCAACACGTGGCAGTTTCGAAACTATGTTTGAGGAATTGGAGACTGAATTGTACCCTGGATGTATAGTAATGAGTTCATTAAATTTCATTGCGAAGCTAATACACATGAAGGTGAAGAACAAGTGGACTAACACATCTTTCACCGAACTTCTTGAACTGTTGTGTCGAGTGTTGCCTAAACCTCATACCTTGCCCAAAAATTTCAAAAATGTTTTAGTGCCTATTTGGAAGTGTTTTTTTAAAATGAACACTTATAAGTGTTTTTAGATCTGTAAAAGTGATTTAGACCCTGAAAAGCCCTTTTATGAGAAGTACCAAATTTCAAAGGAAACGAAATGATAGGAATATAGAAATATTAAAGGAAAAGAAATAAAAGGGGTAACCGTGTTTGAATTATAAAAATATTAATAACCGGAAAGTAATTAATTGATTAAGGAATCACTTATCTGGATTCACATTATTAAAGGAAAAGAAAGGATTATTTTAAATAAGGAAAATGCTTCTATCCAATATTGGATGATCCTACACCAATTATATTCATACACATACCCTATGTTTTAAACTTATAAAATAACTTATTAATCAACTGACATGTGTTTTGTTATAATAATCCATAAAATATTGGACCATCCGATATTGGATGGAAGTAATACCCTATAAATAAAAACACTTTTATACTCTTTTTGTGTTATATAAAATATTATATATTAAAATTATAAGGTTAGTTATGACATTTTAAAAAGTAATCATTTCATTTCCTTTGAAATGACTCCAAAATGAGAGATTAAATAATTGATATTTTTAAAAGAAAAGAAGGATTGTGCAATCCATTGAATTACTTTCCTTTAACTAAAAATCGAATTCAAACGAAGGAAATGAAAATTTATTCCTATCATTTATTTTCCTTTACTTTATCCAATCAATACATTAACGTGATTCCAGATTTCAAAATTATTATTAATAATTTTTCAAATATTCTAAATTTATTCTAAAAGCATTTTTTAACTTTAAAATAAAGGGTGAACACATCCAATACCCCATGTACTATGGAAGGATTGACAACTTACCCCCTAATATATTTTTTGGTACTGGTTACCCCTCAAATTTCATTTTTGTAAATCCGTACCCCTTTTTAACGAATTTTTTAACCGTTAAAAACGGCAGTTAGTGGTCATGTGCAGGTCATGGGCGCGATTTTTTTAATTAAAAATATCTTTTTGATTTAATAAACAAAATCCAATAATTAATAAGGGAAAAGTGGTACTTAATATTCTCCTAACATAAATATACAACAATTTAAAACAAAAATAATCCAAAATTTAAACAAAATCAAAAGAGGCTTTTTATTCATATATCCCTACGTAAATCTTCAAAGGTTCAACAGTCATAGAAGAACACAATAGATATTCAAAAAGCTTCTTCATATATACACAAAATTAAAATTAAAATTAAAATCCAATCCAATTGGGGGAAATGAAGAACCCTAATTTCTGGGTTCTCCAAATCAAATGTAAAAACCACTAGCTCAATGAGCTCTCTTCATTCTTCTTTAATGTGGATTTTGTGTCGGTGGAGTCTGATATCCAGTTTGCATCACTGTATCCTTCTAGTACAGTTGTATATCTTGTGTGCAACAACCCTTCATTCATAGTGTATCTAAGATACCTTAGAACTCTTACAATAGCAATCCAGTGGTTCTTCCCTGAATTATGTGTAAACCTACTTAGCTTGTTTACTGCATGTGCTATATTTGGCCTAGTGCAGTTTGTTAGGTAAACGAGACTCCCAATAATCCGAGAGCACTCCAACTGGTTGATCGTATACCATTGTTCTTAGCAAGATGTAAATTTACATCAACAGGTGTCTTGGCGATATTTGTGTCGCCATTACTAAATTTGTTTAATACTTTCTCAATATAGTGTGACTGAGATAGTATAATACCTTCAGATGTTTGGAGAATCTTGATACCCAAAATAACATCGGCAAGGCCTAGATCTTTCATGCCAAACTTACTTGAAAGCATCCTCTTGGTGAATGTAATCACATCATTGTTACTTCCAATAATTAACATATCATCCACATATAAACAGACAATGACATATCCTGTCTCATTTAGTTTTACATAAACACATTTGTCACATTCATTGATCTTGAAATCATGAATCTATGTCATTTCTTCCGTGCCTGTTTTAAACAATATAAAGATTTAACAAGCTTACATACTTGCTTCTCCTAACCCGGAACTACGTAACCATTAGGTTGTTCCATATATATATATATATATATATATATATATATATATATATATCTTTATTTAGTTCTCCATTTAGGAAAGCTGTTTTTACATCCATTTGATGAATTTTTGAGCTTGTATATTGAAGCTATAGCGATTAACATTCGAATGGATGATATTCTCGTGACTGGAGAATAAGTATCAAAATAGTCAAGCCCTTCTCTTTGACTATAACATTTTACAACAAGGCGAGCCTTGTGTTTCTCAATAGAACATTCGGTCTTTAGTTTCTTCTTGAATATCTATTTGTACCCAAGTGGTTTGTTCCCAGGAGGGAGATCCACTAGATTCCATGTATGGTTTTGCATAATGGATTCTATCTCGCTATTTATCTCTTCTTTACAGTAAGAGGCGTCAGGGTTTGACATAGCCTCCTTGAATGTTTGTGGTTCGTCATCTAGCATGTAAGATAGAACCTCAGGACCAAAAGACGTAAAGGTTCTCATCCGCTTACTTCTTCTTGGTTCTTCTTCATTTGGTAATGATTCTTGATCTTGCTTTTCAGTTGGAAATGAATCTTGATCTTGCTCTTCTTGAATTATATCACGTGTTTTTTTCAAGGAAACAAATTCTGGTGTGGTCTTGTACGGAAAGGTTGTTTCAAAGAAATGTGCATTTTTTTATTCAATTACCGTATTGACGTGAATGTCAACATGACAAGATTTGTGTACCAGAATTCTATATGCAGAACTGTTGTGAGCATATCCAATAAAGACGCAATCAATGGTCTTTGGTCCTATTTTGACCATTTTAGGTGAGCATGAATTGATACATTTTCCAAGCATCCCCACACTTTTAAGTATTTGAAGGAAGGTGGTTTTCCTTTCCATAATTCGTAAGGAGATTTATCTACCTTCTTGTGTGCTACCTTGTTGAGGATGTGATTTGCGGTGAGAAAAGCCTCTCCCCACAAGTTTTGTGGTAACCCTGAGTTAATTAGCAAGGCATTCATCATTTCCTTCAACATGCGGTTCTTGTGCTCAGCAATCACGTTTGTTGAGGCGAGAAGGGGGCCGTAGTTTGATGGATAATTCCATGTTTAGCGCAAAACTCCTCAAAAGGAGACACATATTCTCCTCCCCTATCTGTTCTAAGATTCTTAATATTTTTATTTAGTTGATTCTCAACTTCAGTTTTGTATTGCATAAATGCTTCTAAGGCCTCATCCTTATTTCGGAGCAACTATATTTGGCAATACCTTGTGCAATCGTCAATGAAATACTTTTTACCACTTCTAGTTTGCACAAATTTCAAGTCACATATGTCATTGTGAATTAACTATAAAGGTACCAAAGTCCTTTCTATAGATTTAAATGAGTTTTTTTTGTTAATTTTGACTCAACGCATGCTTCACATTCCTTTTGAGAATTGAAGTTCACATTAGATAGTAACCTGACATTTACTAACTTATTTAATGAACTAAAATTAACATCTCCTAATCTATCGTGCCATAAGTTGGGTGATTTAAGAATATATATTACTTTCTCGGTTACATTTTGGTTGGTAGTACGGTCATTACATTCGTCCTAAATAAACCATCACACAGGTACCCTTTGCCCACAAATATCTTACCTTTAGTGAAAATACATTTATCAGACTCAAATACTAGTTTGAAGCCATTCTTACTCAATAAAGAACCTGAAACTAGATTCCTTCTAATGTCAGACACATGGAGAACGTTATAGAGACTCAACTCTTTTCCAGAAGTCATTATTAGAATAAGGATTCCAGATCCAACTACTTTTGATATAGAGAAATTTCCCATACATAAAGTCTATTAAGTAGTTGAAACTTTGTATGTCTTGAACATTGATGTCTCCTCATTTGTGATAGATTTATGTTAAGATGAGACATCATTTTAAGTGTTTTAGAAGTCAATAATGTCAATTTTCTTGAGTTTTAGTGCACTTTCCTATTTTGTGTCTTGATTTGTAGAATTATTGTTTTTAGAGCATATTGGGTTTAATTGTTTATTTAGTGTGTAGCTTTAAAGATAAATATGGAGATTAATTAGAGTCCAAGTCAAAGACAACAACTTATGGAAAGAGATTAGCATGGTAATTGGAGATAAGGAAAGAAAAGCTAAAAAGATGAAAAAGGAAAAGCTGCCTAAAACTGGGATTCTGCATACACGTCCAAAGATAGGCGTTTTTACCTAAGAAATAGGTCGAATCTGATGATTTATTTCTAAAGGGCCTAGATAATTCTGTTGCGATTCTTTTGGTATCTTGTGGAGCAAAATCCGACCAATAACGAAGAAGATACACTCAAAACAACGCAACAGTGTTTATCTTTATTTCCATACGAATTTGAGTTGGGCTAGAAGTCCATTACCTTAACTATTCCTCAAGAAAACGAATTAGGTCTTCTAAACACCTATAAATACACCCTTATATCACTTGTAAATCATCCTTGCCTCATAGTAATTAGTTCTTAAGGTTTTATTCTTCCAGTTTATTGTAGAGAGCAAGATGATGTCTTTTGTAATTTCTTTTAGTTTATTTCCTTCAGGTATGAACTAAACTTCCCATAACTTGGGTTTTGCATATGTATAATCTATGAATTCTAATTCTTCTATCTAAGTTTCTTTGGGAATTATATGTTTTAATCTGATATTAGCTACTTACTTTATATTTGCTTATGTGTTTTGATTTAATGTCTTTCCTAGAATTGATCACTTTAGGATTGTTTTAATAGTAGTTAGATGGTCTCCTTGACAGGGTGTTTAACTATTGAACCACCACATAATGTCTAGTGTCGATAGCAGTTCTGACAAAACATACTTCTAACTAGATAGTCATTAGGGTTTGTTTTAACCACCGTATCACCAAGATTGCAGTATTTGCTTAGGGACTTAGTGGCGTTTGATAACCTTATTTGAAATCACTTCTTGGTTGTGACGTAGCCCCCTTAGTCGCTCTCAAGGTCTAAGCTTGGGGAATTTAGAATCCTGACTAAGTATTACCAAGAGCTAATATTTTCCCTTATGAACTAGATTATAGATAGAATTAGAAGGATTAGTGCATACTAGCAAAACCTAAGCTATACTTCTCATCTCATATTCTTAATCTTTTACTTTATTGTCTTTATTTTCCTAGTTTTAATTAGTTTTAATTCTTAATCTCGAAAATCTATTTGTTTTATTTTCTGTCTTTTAATTAATTACTTTTACTCGTTATCTGTTCCTACGTGATTAACACACTTAAGTCCCTGAGAACGAACTCTACTTATCATTAAAACTTGCATACGTCCTGTAATACTTGCAGTACTGTGCCTGTCTAGTAGGGGTGTGCGCGGGTCGGTTTTGGATGAAAAATACTCAACCCACAAATCGCCTGTTGTTGTGCGGGTTTTGAAAAATGAGACCCGCACCCGCCCAATCCATTATATAAACCATTGAGTTTCGGGTTGAGCGGGTTGCGGGTGCATTGCGGGTGCATTGCGGGTGCATTGCGGGTGATTTAGTTTAATAGATAAGCCGAAATTGTATCCATAATCATTCGGTAGGATTATATTACAAATGCATGTTGCAACGCAAATATAGTTTATGATACTCATATACATATTAAATCATCTCTGATTTTAAAAAATATAAAATGAGATTTTAGAAAAATAAATTTATGAATTAAACAAAAGATTGAGATAATATCATAACTGAAATGAAAACAGATTCATTTGAAAAAATATGTATGAAATACCAAGGGATTTAAAAAATTTAAAAGGGAAGAAATAGAAAAAGAAATATAGAGTGAGAATCACATGACCATACAAATTTATTTGAATAAAATGAGCAATACAATTTTTTAATAATTTATACTACATGGTAATCGGATATGCGGGTTTGCGGGTTTCAAGTTTAAAATCCGCAACCCGCAAAAAATGTATACTTTTTCTAAAATGTAAACCGCAACCCACCCAATAGAAAACTAACCCGAATTATTTCGGGTTAGTGTAATCGGGTTGGTCGGGTTATGCGGGTTTTCTAACCCGGTGCACACCCCTACTGTCTAGGGTGAGAGTGCGTAGTTTTCCATACTTAATTTGATCTTAATTTTATCACAACCTAGGCGACACCAAACATACATGTCAGGTGGCCCCAGTATCCACCCACCAGTGTTTGGTATTGCCAACGAAATTTACTTTAGAAACTACTGTAGTAAAATTAATCTTATTTGATCTTAGTCATGGTTGCTTGGACTTGTTTTCCTTTCATGGAATTTCCTTTACCATTTTCTTTGTGATTTCGGCCATCTATTCCTTTAAACAGATAGTCATTTCCATTTAACCTCTTAGACTCCTCAACGGGTCTATACAAGCCGGGATCATGTCCCACAAATGCATTTTTCATAAGTGAAATTGGCGATGATATGTTGTTACTGATTCCATCATTTCTGGACATATTGTATATCTTGGTAGACATCATTTCAATCACCAAGGATTACACAATATCATAAATAATTCAAACAAACGAATTATTCAACGTTTCTCACTAAAAGATAACACAAAAAATTAATTCTTTCTTATGACAAAATGATTAAATTAATTTTAATTTCCCAAGTTTTTATATTCTTGTTAGTCCCCCAAGTTTTTATATTCTTGTTGTAGAGGATCGAAGAAATTAAAGATATAATCAATTCAGTTAAAAAGAGAGTCTTAATCAATTAAGAATTCTTTAAGCGGAAATTTTTCAAACCACAAGGTTTGACAAGTATGTAGATATTAGCAAGGTTGATATTAGTCGTTAAAAACACACTAATATTACAACATAATATGACGTTAGTAAGCGAGTATTTTTCTAGTGTGTATACACAAGCCTAGAAACCAGAATAAGAGAAAAGAAATAGAATGTAATATTCATGTTCTGTATACACAGACCCAGAAATTTTGTAAAAGTAAAGTTTATAAAAACATGAAAAGAAAATGTTTTTTGGTTTATACAACGTGAATCTTAAATACCTTAAAATGTTGTGTTTTATCTGTATAATCCAGTAAAACAATATAGAAGCTAATGCAGAAATAAAATAAAAGTAAATAAATAAATAACTTTACTTGTCAAGGCTCGGATTGGATCCGATATCTTCAAGGTATTTAGGCCATGTACTGGTGTCTTACGTTTGCTGGCTTCAACCTCCGGGATACAACGACAAAACTATTCAAAAGAAACTGGCACACAAATTCTTAAGAATCTCAACGAACTTAATAATGCTGCTTCTTTCTATCTATCTCTCTTATAATTTTAATGCTTTGAAAAACGAATGAATAAAATGGTTTAGTTGGCCGACTATTTATAGAAAATGAAAAGGTGGCTTGCCAAAGGTTGTGATGTTCCATTTTGGAGTTACGTTGTATTAATTTAAGATACAACGTTGACTTAAAAGACAAAAAAACTGGGTCTGATGGTATGAACCTTAGGCCCAAAAGCCCAACAAACCTGTTGGTCCAGGTTCATACACCACCTAAGGCCCAACAAATGTATGAACCTAAGGCCCAAAAACCCAACAAAGCTAATGGTCCATGTTCAAACCCCACCATGACTTTTTCTTTCTTTCTTTGTTTTATAACAAAAAGAAATAAAATAACATATATTGTTTGTTTCCCTTTAAATTTCTCCAAATTACATGACTCAATTTCTCATTCAATTTCAAATAATTTTAACCAAATGAATATATTACGTTAATCTTTACAACTTGAATAAACGTATTAATATCCGAATCATTTCATTAAATGAGTCACCGACTAAAATCGTAAAAATAATTAACACTTGGGTTGAATCCCATTTGTCCAACAATCCCCACATGAATGGAAATTGACTAACCACCTTAAAAAATTATGCAAAAGAATGCTAAACACTTGAGAGAGAGAGAGAGAGAGAGAGAGAGAGAGAGAGAGAGAGAGAGAGAGAGAGAGAGAGAGAGAGAGAGAGAGAGAGAGAGAGAGAGAGAGAGAGAGAGAGAGAAGCGTAGAAGAATACTACATCGAGAAAGGTAGTTTTTGGCCTTGAACCTTCTGTAGTAGGAGCTATCGGATTTACTTGCTAACTAGTGAACGTGATGTCTTGAACTATTCAGCTTTTGTGTAAACCAAGACAATAGAACTTACATAGTATACTTCCAAACATTATTTGGTTCTCACGGTTGTGTCCATTTACGGTCCTGGACAACTCCTGGTATTTCATGAATAACCGTTGGAAAATTCCGCCTTTAAAAAACTCCTGGTATTTCAACTTATTTCCCCTAATTGTATACCATTTTTTATGAATAAAATCACGTTTATATGAATTTTTTATCGTGTAAGACTTAGGTTGTTAACCTCTATAGAGATAATGATCAAGAAAATTATATATTTTTCATCAAAATCCTCGAAAATGAGTAAATTCCTTATTTAATGATCTTCCAAATTTATTAAAAAAACTTTTGGTTCATATAATATTTCTTGAATTATATAAATATGAACAATTCTTGTTCGTGATAATTATTTTAATTAATGTATATATCAACGAACTTCGGGTTTGAAAAAATTAGAAGTTTATTTTCATCATTAAATCTTTACAAAAATAGTGATGAAAATCATACCAATATATTAGCATAGTCCTTTAGAGACTATATTAATTAATAGGGGGAATTACCAATACCATCCTAGAAGGAGATGATAATACATTTAAAAGTCATGTCTAATATAAATAGAGATAATTCCCAATTAATTACAATTGCTCACTTTTCATTCTAAAAAAAAAGGAAGGAAAAAATTAGTTCCTACTTACTCACAAAAAATCAACTTAATTCCCAATTAATTACTTTTGGCATTTTTAGCTTCCATTTCTACCCCTTATAAATACCTATTTCACATATTAATTAAATCAATAATCCTGAAACCCTTATCATTAATAATTACCTTTTTTTCTTTTTCTTTTTAATATTTTCAACGCTCTCCACCAAAATCAACACCATAACTACCTATACACCCAACTTCATCTCTCTCGCGACAAGCACAAGCTAATCTTCATTTTCGGCTTCAAATTAATTTCTAAATTCTCTTGATATTCCTGTTATCATTCATATACATCTTAGTATTACTTCACACGGCAAGAATTATGTTACCTCGCCGCTTTTTTTTCTTAATTTTTTTATGCGCTTAATTGTTGCTTTTTTATAATCTGAGTTGCTGCTGTTGATTTGTTGTTCGAATTTGATTTATCATGTTTTATCTCGTCAACAACTCTGGATTCTTCATTAATTTATGCTATTTGTTACATCCAGGTAATTCTTCTATCCTTACTGTATTTCACATATATATTTTGATGTTTTGCTTATTACTTTGCCTTGAATTTTTGTGTTTCAATTTTGTATAGTTGTTATACACGACATCTTGATGATTCAAATGTTACTTTACATTTATTATTGTATAATCTTTGATTTTTGCTCTCGTGAATTTTATTTTTTTACATGTAGTTCATTCATCATGTAGTTTAGTTGCTTTGATTCACTATGTGTGTTGTGTTTCTATGTGATATTTCTACTCATATGAGCTATCATTGATGTTTTGATTGTGTTTTTTTTTTGCTATTTGTAATTTTTCTGTACATACATGTCATGACGAATTGAGTTACATTGCTTTTATTCACTATATGAATTGTGTTTATATGAGATGTTGTTCTCATAATTGATCATTTTCTACTTAATGAACTTGAATTGCCTTGATGTTTATAACTTTATATCTTCTTATATGTGTTTGTCATGAAGTTTCAGAAAACTTCCTGCTATTTGCGTGATTAGTTTGAGTATGAACATTTAAGGGACCTTTAGTGCAATTATATTCTATAATTTCTCCATGTATGTTACCGTATATGCTTGATTATCTACTTGAACGTATTATATCGTTTATATTATTATTTTGTAGAAGAGTTGCAATTTATGAGAATCTTTATGTATCGATTTCCCGTAAATTAACACAGGGACCTCTGATGCAATTATAGAAGTGTTTGTATACTTCATATCGATTTTTTCTGCATGCTTGTTAGTTGCAGAGTGCATCCTTTTGTGTTGCATGAACACAACATTTGATGCTTGTGTCTTGCTGCAACACATAACTCTCATATGTTGTGTATGAATTTTTTGTTTTCTTGCATGCTTGTTAGTCGCAAACTGCATCTTTGTGTGTTGCATGAACACAATATTTAATACTTTTGTCTTGCTGCAACACACAACTGTTGTCTGTGGTATATGATTTTTCTTTCCTACATACTTCTTACCTTTCTTCTACTGCAACACATACACTGCAATCTTATGTGTTACTGCAACACACAATCATATGGTTTTTGTGTTGAAGCAACACACAATCTATCATGTTGTTGTATTTATTATTTTATATTTATCTTTCCTGTGACCCGTATGCCCTTACCTATCGTTTGTTGTTCTTATATATTTCTTCCACACGTCTTCAGGTATTTACCCTATTGCGTTTGGTATTGTACGTTCAGAGAACACGAAGAATTAGATTGTTTTTCTTCAGTTTTTTAGGCTATTTATAATTGATCGGAAGTTGACATTTATATCGGATCGTCACCCGGGCATACTGAATTCAGTTCGCATTGTATTTCCTTACGACCATCATTCGTTCCGCATGTATCATGTTGGTAACAATTTGAGAGCTGCTTTAACCGGGCGTGGTGACGGTCCATATAAGGAGATGATGGCCGAGAGCTTAAGGCGAGGGTATGCCTAGACGCATGAGATGTGGTCGTTGTAAGCAACATGGTCATCATAATGGGAAGTCGTGTCGTGCAATCATATGAGTTTCGTCAATACTTTTAGTTATCTTATACTTTACTTTTTATTATGAACCGTTTGATACCACTTGACTGTTTGTGGTTTTGATTTTTTATGTAATGGATACTTAACTTTCTGAATCAAACATTATGTTATGTTATGTACTGTTTTGTGTATTGCAGCTTTCCACAGTTATTTTGTGTTGCAACTTTACACAATTTGTGATCTTGTGTGTTGCTATGACACACAATTCTACTAATCTTATACCTATTGTTAAATTACCTATTGTGTCCTAAATTTGTACTGTTTTGTGTGTTGCAGATTTACACAATATGTCTTCTTTTGTGTTGCAGCTTTACACAATTTGTGTTCTTGTGTGTTGGTATAACACACAATTCTACTAATCTTATACCTATTGTCTAATTACCCATTGTGTCCTAAATATGTATTGTTTTGTGTGTTGCAGCTTTCCAGAATATATGTTCGTTTGTGTTGCAACTTTACACAATTTGCGTTCTTGTGTGTTGCTATAACACACAATTCTACTAATCTTATACCTATTGTCAAAATACATATGATTATGACTTGTTGTTCATTATAATGGTTTACTCTTGATTTAGTGTGTTTTTTGTAATACTCATCTTAGCTATTTTTTTCTGTTTAGTTATTTTTTTTTTGTTCTTGGAACACATAACTCGAGCATTGTGTGTTGATGCAACACATAAACAGGTTGCCGAAACACTTAACACAGCCAACTTTTGATATGCTGCAACACAAAACAAGTCAACGAGATACACATAATATCATTTAACCAAATTTGTCACAAAATAATTAAAAAACATCAACATAATATAATTCAATCAAATTTGTTCATTGTACCTGACATGAAATTTAAACTAAACATAAAATTGAAATTACAAACTTAACATTCACCAACTAACATTTGACCTAAAACAAACTATTTGACTCCATCTATAGCATATTCATCAAACTTATATATCACTATTCTTTCTGGTACACTTGAATTTCATAGAACCCTTTCTTTTGTTAATCCAGTTTTGTTCATCCATGATATTTCTCTTTCTCATCTTGGCCCGGAAGTCTGAATGTGCTGTTCTTTTGATGTATCTATGCTCTACCTCAAGCTTTTTGTATATGTATAAAGATAAGATTATTACTAACAAACTAAAATAACATTGAATGATAAAAACTGATGAACACATCAAATTCATGAGTTGTGACTTGCTGCAACACAAAATATGTGTTATACATACACACATTTTGTTTGATTGTGTGTTTATGTAACACACAACATTCCATTTATCACATTCAGTTTATCAAATATGTACAAACCACTCTAATCATACAATATTGACTAACACCTACTCGTTTTGACTTACTGCAACACAACATATGTGTTTCATATACACACAATTTTGTTTTTTTGTGTGTTAATGTAACACACAACATTCTATTTATCACATCCAAATTATGCAGTATGTTCATACCACTCTAATCATACAATATTGACTAACAACTACTCGTTTTGACTACCTGCAACACAAAATATGTGTTTCATCTTATCACAAATGTCCATATATATGTCATAAGTACTTGTGTGTCATGAATTGATCTATCCAGTAATTTTTGTGTTACTATTACACACACATATTGTGTTTATGTGTAGCTGTAACACACAATTCTGCATTTATCATATCAATCTACGCAAACACTCATAAACACATGCTCAATTTGCACATACGCCTGAGTTTCTACTCTATAATACTCAGTTCCACACAAATTAACCGTCCATACACTTGATAATCAATATGTGGTTGTATATACGATATAAAAACAAACAAATTACTCAGTTTTACAAACAAATCGCAACTATTCACATTAAACATGAAGATTGATAAATGTTCGACTAAAATACTCTTTTAACACCAGAACATGTTGTAAATTTAAATACGAAACACAATAGAAGCATAATCGAAGCAAAAATTGCTGAAATAATTGTGATATGATGTTATAATTTTTCATTCATACCTAGGGTTTCAATGTCGATTCTTTAACCGTTGAATAAACTTGTATCTGCTTCGATTCTTCTACTTGTTTCAGTGATTCCTACTTGATGTTGCAGTTATTATGATAGTGTAACAGTATATGATATTGATTTTGAGTTCGGATATGGTTTATTGAATTTAATGGCAGAGGAGATAGAGAGAGTTTTAGACCGTGTGTGTGAGTAGAGAGGAGAGATAGTGGTGCGTGTGTTTTGTGTGTGTTTAGTGTGTGCAGTTATGAACAGTTTTTTATTTATACTATTTTCATTATCTAATATTATCATTTATTTTAATTGGTTGTGTATTATTAAGATAAAAGGGTATTATGGTAATCGGTTTATAATTTGTGCTTAATTGGGAATTAAGTCGAACTTGTAATTAACTGGGAATACTTACGCTCTCCGCGTAATTAACTGGGCGTTGTCCCAAATAAATAACATAATAGACAATAATACTCTTAAATTATGTCTATCTCACTAAATTTTTTCCACCAAAAAATTCCTGACAATTTTTTCCGGCTAAATTTCTCCGGTCAAAATTTTTTCTACCAAACAAAAATTCCACTAAATTTTTATGTTGTTATTTGATAGAAAAAAAATCTCACCAAATTATATTTGAGGTATATGTCTTTCGGTAAACAAAAATTTCACCGATCTATATTTTGATTTATTTTGTTATTTTCCACCAAATTATTTTTAAGTTTATAAATTGGGAATTATGTTGTTTGGTGAACCAAGTTCCACCAAACTATATTTAGCAGTTTATGTTTTTCGTTTGGTGGGAAAATTCCACCAAATTATATTTCGGAGTTTATATTGTTTGGTGGGAAAAATTCCACCAAATTACAATTTAGAAGAAACGGTACAATAAAAAATGCTACCCTAGTAGAAATAAACTAAGTGCAGTAGTAATCTCATCTAGATATTTCAAGTGAAATCAATGAGCATCAAAATAAAACCCCACTAACTCCGGGAGATGAGGGCACAAAGGATGGCATACAAGCCGACTCCAAAAAAGCATAAACCGATTATTTCCTTTGGTATGCAAAGTAGCATAATCCCGCGTTTTATATCGATCCCTTGAGTATGTGGTTGTACTAATCATCAACGGTTGGTCATAATCATATTTATATCGGATATGATTCGGTTTTGAAATAGGCTCCGAGCTAGTATCTTCGGAAAGAAATTCGCCAAATAAAATCTCTTGTCTAGAAACTCTTTCGGTGTAAATGTTGTGTTTTCTTGGACTTTTTTTTTGTTGATTCGCTGCAGTTATAGCTTTCGAGAAAAAAAGTCCTTATATTAAGGATAAAACGATAAAAAAATCATTGATTCGCTGCAGTCTAATAAAATCATCCTTATTAGAATTAATTTCAGCAGCTATAGGCTTGTTAAGGATAAAAAAAGTAGTTGTAGTGTTCAAATTTTCTTTCAAAAGTGTAGTGTTCGAAATTTCTATTAAAGCCCCTGCAATGTTGTTATTCAAATCAGGATGTGCAATATTGGTTACAAACAAAATACCCACACCCTTATATTCAGAAGCATGAAGTTTTGTCCCTGAAGAATCAGTAATTTGGAAATGGGTCCCTCCAGGTTCTTGAATATATGAACAGGTCCCGTTCGTTTCGGAAAGTTCTGAACAGGTCCCTGAATCAAGAGGAAGTTTCGAAACTGCCTGTAAAGTTTCTTGTATTTTTTAATTTGCCCCTAAAGTTTCTGATATATTCGAATTTGCTCCAAAAGTTTCTGGTATATTTGAATTTTCCCCAAAAGTTTCTTTTAAAAACGAATTTGTCACTAGAGTTTCTAGAAAAAACGAATTTGTCCCATAATTTATTGGTAAATTCGAATTTACCCCTGAACTTTCTGAAACTTTCGAAATGGCCCCTGAAACTTTTTCAGAAGTACTATTTTGCAATTTCACCCCTATGAAATGTGTATCAGCACTTGCAAATCCATTACGTTTTGAATAGGGACTTAAAGTCCTTATATTTTCCGTGATTAGTTGAGTTGACCCCGAAAACTTTCTCACACACCTGATCCGCACCCTTAACCATCATATTTGATACTTGGGCCCCTGAATTATTAGGACTAATACCCACAGCACCGTTAATTAAATTAGAAGCAGCTGCAAGTAAATTGTCCGCCTCCATTTCAGCCCCTAAAGATATGGAATTTGCAAAAGAAGCCCTCAAGTTTAAATCATCCAAATTTGCGACCCCAAGATTGTTCTGACCATCTCCAACACACCTCGTGTCTGATTCATTATCCATAACTAGTCCTTGAGCATGAATTTATAAATAATGCAGCACTCTTATGTACTTCATTCGATACCGTATCAGTAGGCAAATCTAGCAAAGTTTATTATAAATTACCATA
This sequence comes from Nemophila menziesii, assembly GCA_029959085.1. NCBI lineage: Eukaryota > Viridiplantae > Streptophyta > Magnoliopsida > Boraginales > Hydrophyllaceae > Nemophila > Nemophila menziesii. Next base: position 86,483 of record JARWIR010000139.1, on the reverse strand, counting down.
TGTTGCATATAAAAGTGGTTTAGATCATGGAATAAATTGTTTTCCATCAAAACAAGTCTTGGTTTGTGTCCCTCAATCGAACTTGTGGGATATTGGGGAAATGGACAAGTTATTTTTGTAGATGTTCCAAGAATGATTTTAATTTTGTACAATTTATTTACTAAAAAGATCAAGCATCTTTGAGATCGACTCTCATCAACTTCTCAATTCTTCGATTTAAAAAGAGAGGTGTAATTTCAAAGTATCAGTAGTGGAGTGTGTAATATTGATAAACTTGATAAGGTACTTTGTTGTATTATTTATCCCTCATCAATAGAACAACCTTCTTTCTAGTTACTCTTGGGAAGAGACCTGCCCCTTGCTAAACCTAACTTTGAGTTTTGTTTTCAATTTCTGTTATTTTTTCAGGTAGCTAAGGGTTAACGAAGAGCGAAGACTAGAGAAGTACAAAACTAGAGATAAAGTAGCTAATTCCTAGGAGAATTTTATATTGTATTGATCGTTTCATATGATGAATATTTAAAAAATGTTTGACTTTACAATTTATCTATGATTGTAAGATTAATATAAGAATTTGTCATTCTAGTAAATATTAGCACATATTTTATGTTCCGCTTCAAGATAAGCATTTACAAGTGCATACCGGGAGTTCCTGTGTTACATTCAAGCATTGTTGTTTCATAATACACAACAAGAAGATAGTGGGAAGATTTATAAAACACTTATAATGTTTCAACCTGTTCTAAAAGGACAACTTTAACCTCAGACACGGTTATGCATCCAATTAAATTTCAATGTATAACATATATAAAACAAAACCTAATTAGATGTGCAAAGGATTGCGCTAAAACCATAAATGATACTCAAATATTTTAAAATATAACATGTGAAATTAGAAAACCTAACAATTTAGGCATCTACTGCCTTATTCTCCTAGCTAAGCAATAACAATTCTGACTCTAGTTCTCTACTTTTATAGTCTCTGCTCTTCTTTATCGCTCTGCTGACTGAAAAGAATAAAGAAAAATATAACAAAAAAATCCATTAATACAACTACCTGGAAAAGAATAAACAATACATACCTTATCAAGCTTCACTACGGACGCTTTGAGATTGCAGCAAGACTGCTTTTAAATTCAAAGGTTTGGCTTATGAAGGGTCGAACTCCAAGATAATTGAATTCTCGAGTAAGAAGATCGTACGAATATAATTTCTTAGGACCATAATCATAAAAAATAGCTTTTCCATTTCCCCAATGTCCCACAGGTTTGGGACAGAGAGACCCTTCAAAATTTGTGTAGAAAGAGAACAATTTATTCCATGAATTGTTTTGATCATTAATCATCCAAATGTTAAAGTGTTGAATATCTCCAGCAGTATTAGTAGTCAAAGCTATGGAGTCTCTGAATTCGAAGATCATTTGAACATGATAGTGGTGTACAGGCAATTGTATAGTTTCAAATTTTTCATTGCTCAAATCAAACAAAACCATCACACTATATGAAAAAATACCGTTGTTCCACCCCACCCAGCAAAAAGTGGTTTTGTTTCTATATAAAAGATTGCCGGTTCCTCGCCATAAACCGTTACCCTCGACATAAGTGTTGGGTTCCAACTTTTTCCATGAATCACTGAGCATACTGTATATTCTGAATTGGTGCTGAGAAGAATCCCGCACAACTTGTAATATCTTGTAGTCATTATTTTTAGGATCAAAACCAAATCCTAAATCATAAGGTCTAGTATTAGATGTAACTATTATCTTGAAAGCTCTGGTTGCTGGATTCCATAAAGCAATATTGTATTGAAAATCGATTGATTTGAATTTTAAGCAAACTATGCCATGAAATGTACCATAAATGCGGTTGATTTGAACGTTTCCTATTATTGATGGTAATTTCACCTCCATGATACGCAAATTAGTGTCTAGAAGATATATGAAATCGGAATTACTCCTAAAAAGGAGTTCGGTTGATGCGTAATTATTATGGTGCATGAATATGAAATCTGGACTACAGATAAGATTGAACCATAATTTGTTAACGCACTTGAAACGCAACAACGACTTCACCGGAAGCCTAGAGAGAATTTCAACTAATAACGGTTCAGGGATGTAAGCTATTGGTCCCATGATTTTGTGATGAGCAAAAGAAATGAAAAATTACCCCCAACTAAGAAAGAGATAAAAGTTATGTAAAGAAGAGCTGAAGAAATAAAAGACAATGCAACAATAGAATCTTGTATTATAGTCGCCCTTTCACAAAACCTATTACTTTGATTAAAAAGGCTTTAAGGCTTAGGCGTTGCGATATTGTATGTGTTTTTTATATGAAAAGTGTGATGTTCAACTTTCTCATGCCATGAATTTATATTTATATTAGTTTTTTATTTGGTCAAAATATCTATTTTAATTAAGATTTTCTTTTAATTCAATACAAAAATCCTTTTATATATTTTGCAATAATTATTTATTATTTTGGAATAATTACTAATTAACTACTAACTATAATTTTAATTACCATTAAACAATCAAATCATTTGTACATATATCCTGAATAGGTTAATTCTATATTTAGACTTAAATGTTATAATTATAATAAAATTAGGCCAAATAAATAAATCTTCCCATTTCAGACCATTTGATAGAAATACTTTTTTGTTAATTTTTGTATCTTTATTCAAAAAAAATCTCAAAATTATCCCTATTAATAAATATATGGGTTATATATTTTAGTATAACTTTTAAATTCTTTAATCAAGAAATAATTATTAATGATTAATACCCTTATTCATATTGTGGATTACTTTATTTTATTACATTTATTGTGATAAATATAAAATACTGTTGTAAACGGTAGCGAATGAAAGAGGAGTGTTCTGTTTATTATCAGAGAGTGTGTAGAATTACATAGTATTCACTCTTATGTACAGAGGATAGGGAACCCTAAACCCTAGTCTTCATGGGCTTGACTACAAGGTAATGGACTGGACTGACTATCCACATATGGGTTTATAACACTCCCCTTGGATATTTAGTCCCCAAGAATATGCCTCGTTAAAACTTTCCTAGAAAAAACATAGTAGGAAAAAATCTAGTGAAAGAAAAAGAGTGAAATTAATTGATATTTGCTTTATTTATGTCTTTCTACCGATGGTTAGTCAGTTTATTTAGACATTTTAATTTAAGAAAAATCTCGATTTCATTCCTATACTAATAGTTATTACGCGCATATATAAATATTCGATCATGATCAATTTTTAGTTAGGTTCCAATAATTTAAAGTAATAAAATAACTGATTGAGATCTCAATATATAATCAGGTACCTGATACTCAGTAATGTTATTTTAATTCTCAGTTATGTACACTACTTCGACATTTATAAAATGTCAAAAGTCTCATAATTAACAACTTGCTCATGTTGTTGCTCCTTTATGCTATCTTTGGAACCAAATAGATCTATTGCGCTTTAAGCGTACAATAGTCTAATTTTATAAGATAGCTCTTCTGAGATATAAATTTAATTCAGGAGCATTGATAACTGGTTATTGCGACTTAGTCACTACACCTTTACAATATTTTTAATCATATGAATGAGTATACGGGGATCAGTATAAATGGTGTATTCTTGATTCCAGTTATATGTTTAATTTCTTCCCTTATTCTTGAGAATATCATGTACAAATATGCTAGACTTGTATTTATTCCTTGATTTTGTCTTGAAAAAATAGACGATTCAATATCTCTTATTGAACTCAATGTTTCTAAGGATTATAATTTTGATTTTTCAAAAATTTCATATATAATTCATATCATCATACATCTTCTCATAGAAAATTATTTGGAATTTGAATAAATGTAAATTTTGGAAGCACAATACAAACTTTTCGAATCCTTCTATTAGGTTGGATTTACCAGATATGCTATTAACATTTATTTTAGAAGCTTGAGATCAGATAATTTTTTTTCTTAGGTCATGCGAATGAAAAACAAATTAATTGATAGGTTATGCGATATATGCGTACAAAAATATATCTTTAATTGCCCTATCTTTCGTGTCATTTGTTTTTATCTATATGTTTTGCGTTCGTATAAGAATAATAAAGCAATACATAATAGGTTCACTATTCACGTGTCTAACTTTCCTTTACTTTTCTTAAACCACAGAAGAAAAAAGGAGACAATAATAAAAGGAAAAAGAAATATTGTTATGCCGAAAAGGTTTGATGAATTGTTCACCAATACATAGCCATATAATTGTCCACAGTGAACAATTGGTCAAATATTTTCTCGATCCACTATTGCTTCACAATGAAGAAGTTCATTGGATGTATTAAAAATAATTCGTTTGACCTTTTTTTTAATACTTCACAATGGTGAAGTTTGATATACAGAATACTGTTTTCATGAAAAAAATCGATGAAAGGAAAAGAAAAAAAATATGAGTAATATATATTTTTTACATAACTGCAGTGATGATGAGTGATTCATAAATCACTTATTTTGTAGGTGAACAAAAATATAGACCATGTGTTTGGCCAAAGAAAAAAAAAACATGGAGATTTTTTTTTTTCAATATTACATCACTGCAGTTATACGTGAATAAACAAATTCTAGATATATATACATCGTGAGTATATATCTTTTTTTTTCATAGGTTATTTTATATCAAATGATATAAATATAAAATATATATAGTGTATATTCTATATATACTAATATAATTAAAATTGGTATATTTTTCAGTAGGAAAAAAAATTATCAAGGAAATTAAAAAAAAATCCATTTCTTTCAATTTTAAGTAAGGGTGTGTTGTCCCTTTGGGGACATTCGATAAAAAAATTTGGAACCATACAGAGAAGATTAGCATGGCCCCTGAACGAGGATAACACGCACAATTATTTCCCTAATTATGTTTTTCATGGAAAATATTTTTTTTCCAATTTCACGTAAAATAATTATTGTGCTGTTTAGGGATGGCAATGGTTCAAAAATTAACCGTAACCGATGGATATCCGATCCGATAAAAAATCCGTTAGTGGAACCGATGGTGCATCCATGAGGGTTTGGTTCTCAGAAAAGGTAACCGGTGGATTATCCGTTAGGATTTGGTCTTTTACAATAATCCGACGGATAACCCGAAATCCGAATAAAAAAATAAAAAATAAAAAATAAATATTAAAATATATATACTATACATAAAAATATTCTATATATGCAAATTTCATATATAATATCGATCAAATATAATTATTCCATACATAAACTAGCTAATTGATTATTATCTATTTTATTACTATATTGCCTAATATCATTTTATGGTCTTCCAATAATTTTGTAGTTAATTTTAGAATTTTAAAAATATTTAATAATTTATTTTATTTAAATCATTTTAAATATTGCAGATACGGATTAACCGCGGGTAAACCGCATCCGTCGCGGATGCGGATTTGGTAGATAATTCTAAAATCCGATGGTTAATGGATGCGGATTTGGTTATCGTTTTTCTTAATGGATGTGGATGTGGTTATGCAATTTTTCGAGGATATCCGATCCGTTGCCATCCCTAGTGCTGTTTGATAGCATTAATTTTTATTCGAATTTTAATGGAGGGACTCAAAGGAGGCTTAGATATGTCAAGTTTAAGGAGCCATAAATAGAGAGAAAGAGAGTCCAACCGAGTCTTGTCAGTAAATTTTTATTATCCTGGTTGCACAGCCAAGATACTAGCTAGTGATTAGAAGGTAGAGACTTCGTGTTGATAACGTGTTGTAAACGATAGAGAATGAAAGAGGAGTGTTCTGTTTATTATTAGAGAGTGCTTAGAATTACATAGTATACACTCCTATATTAGAGGATAGATAACCCTAAACCCTAGTTTTCAAGGGCTTGACTATAAGGTAATGGGCTGGACTGACTATCCACATATGAGTTTATAACAAATACGCCATTATCATTATAAAATAAGTCAATTATCAAAAAAATGTCTATTAAAAAAATTATTAATAAATAGATACATAGAATAAAACTATTTATTAAATATATCGCAACCCAAAATACCCCTACAAATAATAATAAAAAAAAGAAAAAAAATAGAAAGAACAAAACAAAAACTAATAAGCACACGTGTGTGTCCATGATTTTTTTTTAAATCGTCATAACTAATTCGAAGAAAATCAAAAAAATAAAAAATTTATATATTTGAATAAATCAAATTAATTATTACGTATATAATTTTTTTTTGATTTTTTTGCAGACACGGAATTTCATGTTTTGAACATGAAATTTATTGTTTTAAACATGAAAATTCGTGTATGCGGAAAAAAATTTAAAAAAAAAGCAAAAAAAATCAAAAACACCAAAAAAAATCCAAAAAGAAAAAAATCATAGACTTAAATATTAATTTGATATATCCAAAAAAACAATTCTTTTATTCAAGAATGTGTTACTTCTATCACCTTTAATGTCTTGGTCAATGGTCAAAAGGTGGGCTCCTTTACTCCTTCTAGAGGTCTTCGTCAAGGGGACCCTCTCTCCCCCTATCTTTTTACTATTATTTCCAATGTTCTATCTATCCTCATAGATCTGACTTCCTGATGGGGGACATTAAGGGCATCCATCTAGGTAGGAATGGTCCTCACATCCATCATCTCCTTTTTGCTGATGATTCAATCTTTTTCCTTCGGAATTCAGTTTTGGAAATTCATGCATTTAAGGAGATTCTCTATAAATTGTGCTTTGCTTTTGGACTCACTATCAACCTTAATAAGTCCTCCATTTTTTGAGCCCTAATTGTCCGGAGTCTATGAGGTTTCTCTTATCTGAAGCTTTCCGTATGCCTATCTCTGAGAACCTTGGTCTTTACTTAGGCTTACCCACTGAGTGGGGTAATTCTAAGACTAAAGCTATGGATCCCCTTATTGAAAAGATTGCTTCTAAGCTTAGTGGTTGGAAAAAATCCTTGTTATCTATGGCAGGTAAGGCTGTACTCATCTCTTCCATTATTCACGCCTTCCCTACCTATTTTATGTCCCTTCTAGCTCTTCCTAAAGGGGCTATCAAGAAGATTAATTCCCTTACTTGCCACTTTCTTTGGGGGAATGAGGAGGATCGTGGTATCCACTGGATTAACTGGAATAAAATTTCCTCTCCCAAAGAGTCTGGTGGTCTTGGCATTAAAAATCTTGAAGTCTTTAACTTAGCCCTCCTTACAAAACAGGCTTGGTCCATTCTATTACGCCCTTCATCACTGGTCCATCAGGTCCTTAAAAGTGTCTACTTTCCTGAGAAGGATATGCTTGATACAGGTGATAATTAAGAAGGGATCATGGATATGGAACAGCATTCGTAAGGGTTGTGATTTTCTCAAACCCAATCTGGTCAAAGCTATAGGGGATGGTCATAATACCTTGATCTGGGGAGACAGTTGGACTGGTAAACTTATAGTTAAACCTGATGCTTATTCAGAGGATCCTTCTTTTCCAAAGTTTGTGGCTGATCTTATTCACACTCCAACTAAAACTTGAAAGCTGAATCTGTTGAACCAACTCTTCTCTCCTGAGGTGGTTACCACTATCTCCTCTCTGAATATTCCTTGGACCACTCAGGATGATGATTGGATATGGCCTCTTTCTAAGGATGGATCTTATTCTTGTAAATCTGGTTACCTATCTGCTTTCCAACCTATCTCTGTTTCTTCTATCCATCCTTCTACTTCTTACTTTCCCTCCTCCGACATTCTTAAGTTATGCTGGGATTCTCAGGCTCCCCCAAGTTTAAATTCTTCTTCTGGCGTGTGATGATGAATGCTCTTTCCACAGAACAAAACAGATTTTCTCGTTTTTGGTCTTCTACAGATCTTTGTCACATCTGCCTTAAGGAAGAAGAATCTATTGAGCATTTGTTTTTAAAATGTGAATGGACTAGAAAGTTCTGGTTTTTATCTCCCCTCCATTGCCACATTTCCCCCTTCTATGATCTTGGTTTTCATTCTTGGGTAGAATCTATTATTGATAATGGGAGAAATACGAAAGAAAAGACTTCTCTTCTACTAAATATTATCCTTTGCCTTTGGGTTATTTGGTTAACTAGGAATAGGTTTATATTCCAAGAAATCCCTATTGATCTTCTTGCTTGCATTGACTTAATTGATTTATTCCACATGCAAGTGTTTTTCGATGGTGATAAGAGCTCAATTTTACCTCCTGCTGGTCCACTTAACTTAAATTATCCTCTTGAAGCTGATTTATCCTCTATCCCTATTTGGTCACCTCCTTCACATCAAAGCCTTAAGATGAATGTTGATGCTTCTTATAAGATTGGAAAAGCCTCTGCTGTTGCAGTAATTCGTGACTGGAAGGGCGAGATAGTTAATGGTTTTACCATGAATATATCTGCTACTTCCAGCTTTGAAGCAGAAGCTAAAGCGCTGAGATCTGGTGTTCACTTTGCATTAGCCCATGCTCCTCTATGCGACAGAATCGAAACTGACGCTGAACCCGTTCTAAAAGCTGTGTATTCATCGAGCCCGAACTGTCAATGGAAGGACAGGGCTATCCTCGGTGATATTAAAAACATGGTGCGAGACCACAATCATCTTAGTATTCGTGGTATTAGAAGAACGGCGAACAAAGTTGCTGATTGGCTAGCGAAGGCTTTTTCTAATTTTTTTTTATCTCCTGTTTGGCTTTGTAATATTCCTTCTGAACTTTCTGTTTTGGCTTGTAATGACTTTGATACTTTTGTGACTTTCGGAGTTGGTTGATCTCCGGGGCTTTTAGTTCTAATATATTAGCTTCCTTTGTAAAAAAAAATATGAAACCTATTACTCTGATTAAAAAGGCTTTAAGGCTTAGGCCTTGCGATATTGTATGTGTTTTTGTTTGATATGAAAAGTGTGATGGTTCAACTTTGTCATGCCATGAGTTAATATTTATATTAGTTTTATATTTAGTCAAAATATTTATTTTAATTAAGATTTTCTTTTAATTCCATATAAAATCCTTTGATATATTTTGCAATAATTATTTATTATTTTGGAATAATTACTAATTAACTACTAACTATAACTTTATTTACCATTAAACTATCCAATCTTTTGTACATATATCTTGAATAGACTTAAATGTTATAATTATTATAAAATCAGGCCAAATATATATTTTTTCCCATTTTAGATCTTTTGATACACCATTATCTTAAGAAAATCTCAAAAATATCCCTATTATATGGGTTGTTTATTTTAGTATAAATTTTAAATTCTCTAATCAAGAAATAATTATTAATTATTAATACCCTTATTTATCTTGTGGACCACTTTATTTTATTATATTTATTGTGATAAATATAAAATACACGATTATCATTACTAAATTTTATAGTAATTTATATTATATTATTTTTACATACTTTTTTATATTTTCTTTTCTCGAATATGTATAATAAACACACTTTACATAAATATTTTCAAAATTAAAACCTTAATAAATCATTAAAAAAATATTACACATAACTATTTAATTTTAAAAAAAATTTACACATAGTTTTATATGTTTATAATATATACACAAATGCCTATATATATTTTATATATATATATATATATATATATATCAAATATAATAATCAAAATAATTTAAAAATTCCAAAAACTCCTAATAAGTTTTAAAAATTTAAAAATAGAGAAACTCCAAAATTTACAGTTTGTAGTTCGTTCCTTAGAAATTTGTAACTCGGTGTTATATAGTTTATAGTTCTTTTTTGTAATTTGTAGTTTACCATTTACAGTTTATAGTTCGATCATTTATAATTTGTAGTTTATTCCAATAAAGTTTTGCTCTATTAAATTTTGTAGTTTGCTGTTTTACAGTATGTAGTTCTCTCCTTTAAATTTTGTAGATTCTTCTTTTATAGTTTGTAGTTCTTGGAGTTTACTTTTTATGAAGCTAAAGATAAGTTCATAAATTTCATATATGGAGGATGGTTTACTGTCTTTGTCCATATCATGTGGTGTAATAGGAATGCACATTTGCATAAGGGTAAAGTAAAAATTGAGGAAGAAGTGCTTTACAACATTCAAAGAAATATCTATCACACAACTGTCGTCGTGAATACATTTTCTTATTAACGACTACCCTATATAGTCGTTAATATTTATACGGAGTCACTAGTATTATTTTTATTTTTAATTATTTTTGTTCACCAACATAAGTAGTCACAAATGACCTTTAGCATCTAACGACGACTTATGGAGTCGTGTTAGTAGTCATTAATAGCGACTACTTAATCTTCTTTAACGACTAGATGTGTAGTCGCGAATGATCCTAGCGTATTTATTACAGAGAGTCGCGAATTGAAAATCATAAATACCCAATATTTTATATCTTTCCCACTATTTTCTCAAAACTCTCCAAATTTTTCCCACTAATCATCATCAAATACTACTTTAACATGTGTAAAAGCTTTATGGGGCCCATTCAACAAAGTGGGACCTACTCAATTCTTACTTTCTCCAACCAAATCTGCCCAAAAATAGGTATTTTTTCTTCACCAAAACTTATTCAAATTTCTTTTCTTTGATTACAATTGTGTATTTAATATTAAATAGTATGATTAGGTTGTTAGAAACATGTTTTATTCTTCCAATCTACATGTTATAGTATTGTATGAGAATTAAATGCACAAAACAAATATTTATTTTGTATTCTTTTACATTAGTGTAGTTGATTATATTGGTATTAGAGGATGGATTCGGGTATTGATAAAAGTTGGATTAATTCCACTCATCGTGTTTCTCGTGAATTCGTTAAGAGGGTAGAAGAATTTCTCGTATTTGCTCAAAAAAAGGATGATTATAAGGAAACTTTGTTTTGTCTGTGTAATGGGTGTTCGAATAATCGTTGGTTTGACATGGACAAAGTTAGGTCACATCTTTTACAATTCGAGTTTTTGTCCACGTATGAGATTTAGACAAAGCATGGTGAGAATGGTAAAATTCCCGAGACTCGATATGTAAAAAATGAAATGTTGAATGTCTATGAAGATTTGAGTCGTAATTACGGGGGTAGTGGTCATTCGGACGACACCGAGATGATAGACTCGAACAATCAACACGTGGCAGTTTCGAAACTATGTTTGAGGAATTGGAGACTGAATTGTACCCTGGATGTATAGTAATGAGTTCATTAAATTTCATTGCGAAGCTAATACACATGAAGGTGAAGAACAAGTGGACTAACACATCTTTCACCGAACTTCTTGAACTGTTGTGTCGAGTGTTGCCTAAACCTCATACCTTGCCCAAAAATTTCAAAAATGTTTTAGTGCCTATTTGGAAGTGTTTTTTTAAAATGAACACTTATAAGTGTTTTTAGATCTGTAAAAGTGATTTAGACCCTGAAAAGCCCTTTTATGAGAAGTACCAAATTTCAAAGGAAACGAAATGATAGGAATATAGAAATATTAAAGGAAAAGAAATAAAAGGGGTAACCGTGTTTGAATTATAAAAATATTAATAACCGGAAAGTAATTAATTGATTAAGGAATCACTTATCTGGATTCACATTATTAAAGGAAAAGAAAGGATTATTTTAAATAAGGAAAATGCTTCTATCCAATATTGGATGATCCTACACCAATTATATTCATACACATACCCTATGTTTTAAACTTATAAAATAACTTATTAATCAACTGACATGTGTTTTGTTATAATAATCCATAAAATATTGGACCATCCGATATTGGATGGAAGTAATACCCTATAAATAAAAACACTTTTATACTCTTTTTGTGTTATATAAAATATTATATATTAAAATTATAAGGTTAGTTATGACATTTTAAAAAGTAATCATTTCATTTCCTTTGAAATGACTCCAAAATGAGAGATTAAATAATTGATATTTTTAAAAGAAAAGAAGGATTGTGCAATCCATTGAATTACTTTCCTTTAACTAAAAATCGAATTCAAACGAAGGAAATGAAAATTTATTCCTATCATTTATTTTCCTTTACTTTATCCAATCAATACATTAACGTGATTCCAGATTTCAAAATTATTATTAATAATTTTTCAAATATTCTAAATTTATTCTAAAAGCATTTTTTAACTTTAAAATAAAGGGTGAACACATCCAATACCCCATGTACTATGGAAGGATTGACAACTTACCCCCTAATATATTTTTTGGTACTGGTTACCCCTCAAATTTCATTTTTGTAAATCCGTACCCCTTTTTAACGAATTTTTTAACCGTTAAAAACGGCAGTTAGTGGTCATGTGCAGGTCATGGGCGCGATTTTTTTAATTAAAAATATCTTTTTGATTTAATAAACAAAATCCAATAATTAATAAGGGAAAAGTGGTACTTAATATTCTCCTAACATAAATATACAACAATTTAAAACAAAAATAATCCAAAATTTAAACAAAATCAAAAGAGGCTTTTTATTCATATATCCCTACGTAAATCTTCAAAGGTTCAACAGTCATAGAAGAACACAATAGATATTCAAAAAGCTTCTTCATATATACACAAAATTAAAATTAAAATTAAAATCCAATCCAATTGGGGGAAATGAAGAACCCTAATTTCTGGGTTCTCCAAATCAAATGTAAAAACCACTAGCTCAATGAGCTCTCTTCATTCTTCTTTAATGTGGATTTTGTGTCGGTGGAGTCTGATATCCAGTTTGCATCACTGTATCCTTCTAGTACAGTTGTATATCTTGTGTGCAACAACCCTTCATTCATAGTGTATCTAAGATACCTTAGAACTCTTACAATAGCAATCCAGTGGTTCTTCCCTGAATTATGTGTAAACCTACTTAGCTTGTTTACTGCATGTGCTATATTTGGCCTAGTGCAGTTTGTTAGGTAAACGAGACTCCCAATAATCCGAGAGCACTCCAACTGGTTGATCGTATACCATTGTTCTTAGCAAGATGTAAATTTACATCAACAGGTGTCTTGGCGATATTTGTGTCGCCATTACTAAATTTGTTTAATACTTTCTCAATATAGTGTGACTGAGATAGTATAATACCTTCAGATGTTTGGAGAATCTTGATACCCAAAATAACATCGGCAAGGCCTAGATCTTTCATGCCAAACTTACTTGAAAGCATCCTCTTGGTGAATGTAATCACATCATTGTTACTTCCAATAATTAACATATCATCCACATATAAACAGACAATGACATATCCTGTCTCATTTAGTTTTACATAAACACATTTGTCACATTCATTGATCTTGAAATCATGAATCTATGTCATTTCTTCCGTGCCTGTTTTAAACAATATAAAGATTTAACAAGCTTACATACTTGCTTCTCCTAACCCGGAACTACGTAACCATTAGGTTGTTCCATATATATATATATATATATATATATATATATATATATATCTTTATTTAGTTCTCCATTTAGGAAAGCTGTTTTTACATCCATTTGATGAATTTTTGAGCTTGTATATTGAAGCTATAGCGATTAACATTCGAATGGATGATATTCTCGTGACTGGAGAATAAGTATCAAAATAGTCAAGCCCTTCTCTTTGACTATAACATTTTACAACAAGGCGAGCCTTGTGTTTCTCAATAGAACATTCGGTCTTTAGTTTCTTCTTGAATATCTATTTGTACCCAAGTGGTTTGTTCCCAGGAGGGAGATCCACTAGATTCCATGTATGGTTTTGCATAATGGATTCTATCTCGCTATTTATCTCTTCTTTACAGTAAGAGGCGTCAGGGTTTGACATAGCCTCCTTGAATGTTTGTGGTTCGTCATCTAGCATGTAAGATAGAACCTCAGGACCAAAAGACGTAAAGGTTCTCATCCGCTTACTTCTTCTTGGTTCTTCTTCATTTGGTAATGATTCTTGATCTTGCTTTTCAGTTGGAAATGAATCTTGATCTTGCTCTTCTTGAATTATATCACGTGTTTTTTTCAAGGAAACAAATTCTGGTGTGGTCTTGTACGGAAAGGTTGTTTCAAAGAAATGTGCATTTTTTTATTCAATTACCGTATTGACGTGAATGTCAACATGACAAGATTTGTGTACCAGAATTCTATATGCAAAACTGTTGTGAGCATATCCAATAAAGACGCAATCAATGGTCTTTGGTCCTATTTTGACCATTTTAGGTGAGCATGAATTGATACATTTTCCAAGCATCCCCACACTTTTAAGTATTTGAAGGAAGGTGGTTTTCCTTTCCATAATTCGTAAGGAGATTTATCTACCTTCTTGTGTGCTACCTTGTTGAGGATGTGATTTGCGGTGAGAAAAGCCTCTCCCCACAAGTTTTGTGGTAACCCTGAGTTAATTAGCAAGGCATTCATCATTTCCTTCAACATGCGGTTCTTGTGCTCAGCAATCACGTTTGTTGAGGCGAGAAGGGGGCCGTAGTTTGATGGATAATTCCATGTTTAGCGCAAAACTCCTCAAAAGGAGACACATATTCTCCTCCCCTATCTGTTCTAAGATTCTTAATATTTTTATTTAGTTGATTCTCAACTTCAGTTTTGTATTGCATAAATGCTTCTAAGGCCTCATCCTTATTTCGGAGCAACTATATTTGGCAATACCTTGTGCAATCGTCAATGAAATACTTTTTACCACTTCTAGTTTGCACAAATTTCAAGTCACATATGTCATTGTGAATTAACTATAAAGGTACCAAAGTCCTTTCTATAGATTTAAATGAGTTTTTTTGTTAATTTTGACTCAACGCATGCTTCACATTCCTTTTGAGAATTGAAGTTCACATTAGATAGTAACCTGACATTTACTAACTTATTTAATGAACTAAAATTAACATCTCCTAATCTATCGTGCCATAAGTTGGGTGATTTAAGAATATATATTACTTTCTCGGTTACATTTTGGTTGGTAGTACGGTCATTACATTCGTCCTAAATAAACCATCACACAGGTACCCTTTGCCCACAAATATCTTACCTTTAGTGAAAATACATTTATCAGACTCAAATACTAGTTTGAAGCCATTCTTACTCAATAAAGAACCTGAAACTAGATTCCTTCTAATGTCAGACACATGGAGAACGTTATAGAGACTCAACTCTTTTCCAGAAGTCATTATTAGAATAAGGATTCCAGATCCAACTACTTTTGATATAGAGAAATTTCCCATACATAAAGTCTATTAAGTAGTTGAAACTTTGTATGTCTTGAACATTGATGTCTCCTCATTTGTGATAGATTTATGTTAAGATGAGACATCATTTTAAGTGTTTTAGAAGTCAATAATGTCAATTTTCTTGAGTTTTAGTGCACTTTCCTATTTTGTGTCTTGATTTGTAGAATTATTGTTTTTAGAGCATATTGGGTTTAATTGTTTATTTAGTGTGTAGCTTTAAAGATAAATATGGAGATTAATTAGAGTCCAAGTCAAAGACAACAACTTATGGAAAGAGATTAGCATGGTAATTGGAGATAAGGAAAGAAAAGCTAAAAAGATGAAAAAGGAAAAGCTGCCTAAAACTGGGATTCTGCATACACGTCCAAAGATAGGCGTTTTTACCTAAGAAATAGGTCGAATCTGATGATTTATTTCTAAAGGGCCTAGATAATTCTGTTGCGATTCTTTTGGTATCTTGTGGAGCAAAATCCGACCAATAACGAAGAAGATACACTCAAAACAACGCAACAGTGTTTATCTTTATTTCCATACGAATTTGAGTTGGGCTAGAAGTCCATTACCTTAACTATTCCTCAAGAAAACGAATTAGGTCTTCTAAACACCTATAAATACACCCTTATATCACTTGTAAATCATCCTTGCCTCATAGTAATTAGTTCTTAAGGTTTTATTCTTCCAGTTTATTGTAGAGAGCAAGATGATGTCTTTTGTAATTTCTTTTAGTTTATTTCCTTCAGGTATGAACTAAACTTCCCATAACTTGGGTTTTGCATATGTATAATCTATGAATTCTAATTCTTCTATCTAAGTTTCTTTGGGAATTATATGTTTTAATCTGATATTAGCTACTTACTTTATATTTGCTTATGTGTTTTGATTTAATGTCTTTCCTAGAATTGATCACTTTAGGATTGTTTTAATAGTAGTTAGATGGTCTCCTTGACAGGGTGTTTAACTATTGAACCACCACATAATGTCTAGTGTCGATAGCAGTTCTGACAAAACATACTTCTAACTAGATAGTCATTAGGGTTTGTTTTAACCACCGTATCACCAAGATTGCAGTATTTGCTTAGGGACTTAGTGGCGTTTGATAACCTTATTTGAAATCACTTCTTGGTTGTGACGTAGCCCCCTTAGTCGCTCTCAAGGTCTAAGCTTGGGGAATTTAGAATCCTGACTAAGTATTACCAAGAGCTAATATTTTCCCTTATGAACTAGATTATAGATAGAATTAGAAGGATTAGTGCATACTAGCAAAACCTAAGCTATACTTCTCATCTCATATTCTTAATCTTTTACTTTATTGTCTTTATTTTCCTAGTTTTAATTAGTTTTAATTCTTAATCTCGAAAATCTATTTGTTTTATTTTCTGTCTTTTAATTAATTACTTTTACTCGTTATCTGTTCCTACGTGATTAACACACTTAAGTCCCTGAGAACGAACTCTACTTATCATTAAAACTTGCATACGTCCTGTAATACTTGCAGTACTGTGCCTGTCTAGTAGGGGTGTGCGCGGGTCGGTTTTGGATGAAAAATACTCAACCCACAAATCGCCTGTTGTTGTGCGGGTTTTGAAAAATGAGACCCGCACCCGCCCAATCCATTATATAAACCATTGAGTTTCGGGTTGAGCGGGTTGCGGGTGCATTGCGGGTGCATTGCGGGTGCATTGCGGGTGATTTAGTTTAATAGATAAGCCGAAATTGTATCCATAATCATTCGGTAGGATTATATTACAAATGCATGTTGCAACGCAAATATAGTTTATGATACTCATATACATATTAAATCATCTCTGATTTTAAAAAATATAAAATGAGATTTTAGAAAAATAAATTTATGAATTAAACAAAAGATTGAGATAATATCATAACTGAAATGAAAACAGATTCATTTGAAAAAATATGTATGAAATACCAAGGGATTTAAAAAATTTAAAAGGGAAGAAATAGAAAAAGAAATATAGAGTGAGAATCACATGACCATACAAATTTATTTGAATAAAATGAGCAATACAATTTTTTAATAATTTATACTACATGGTAATCGGATATGCGGGTTTGCGGGTTTCAAGTTTAAAATCCGCAACCCGCAAAAAATGTATACTTTTTCTAAAATGTAAACCGCAACCCACCCAATAGAAAACTAACCCGAATTATTTCGGGTTAGTGTAATCGGGTTGGTCGGGTTATGCGGGTTTTCTAACCCGGTGCACACCCCTACTGTCTAGGGTGAGAGTGCGTAGTTTTCCATACTTAATTTGATCTTAATTTTATCACAACCTAGGCGACACCAAACATACATGTCAGGTGGCCCCAGTATCCACCCACCAGTGTTTGGTATTGCCAACGAAATTTACTTTAGAAACTACTGTAGTAAAATTAATCTTATTTGATCTTAGTCATGGTTGCTTGGACTTGTTTTCCTTTCATGGAATTTCCTTTACCATTTTCTTTGTGATTTCGGCCATCTATTCCTTTAAACAGATAGTCATTTCCATTTAACCTCTTAGACTCCTCAACGGGTCTATACAAGCCGGGATCATGTCCCACAAATGCATTTTTCATAAGTGAAATTGGCGATGATATGTTGTTACTGATTCCATCATTTCTGGACATATTGTATATCTTGGTAGACATCATTTCAATCACCAAGGATTACACAATATCATAAATAATTCAAACAAACGAATTATTCAACGTTTCTCACTAAAAGATAACACAAAAAATTAATTCTTTCTTATGACAAAATGATTAAATTAATTTTAATTTCCCAAGTTTTTATATTCTTGTTAGTCCCCCAAGTTTTTATATTCTTGTTGTAGAGGATCGAAGAAATTAAAGATATAATCAATTCAGTTAAAAAGAGAGTCTTAATCAATTAAGAATTCTTTAAGCGGAAATTTTTCAAACCACAAGGTTTGACAAGTATGTAGATATTAGCAAGGTTGATATTAGTCGTTAAAAACACACTAATATTACAACATAATATGACGTTAGTAAGCGAGTATTTTTCTAGTGTGTATACACAAGCCTAGAAACCAGAATAAGAGAAAAGAAATAGAATGTAATATTCATGTTCTGTATACACAGACCCAGAAATTTTGTAAAAGTAAAGTTTATAAAAACATGAAAAGAAAATGTTTTTTGGTTTATACAACGTGAATCTTAAATACCTTAAAATGTTGTGTTTTATCTGTATAATCCAGTAAAACAATATAGAAGCTAATGCAGAAATAAAATAAAAGTAAATAAATAAATAACTTTACTTGTCAAGGCTCGGATTGGATCCGATATCTTCAAGGTATTTAGGCCATGTACTGGTGTCTTACGTTTGCTGGCTTCAACCTCCGGGATACAACGACAAAACTATTCAAAAGAAACTGGCACACAAATTCTTAAGAATCTCAACGAACTTAATAATGCTGCTTCTTTCTATCTATCTCTCTTATAATTTTAATGCTTTGAAAAACGAATGAATAAAATGGTTTAGTTGGCCGACTATTTATAGAAAATGAAAAGGTGGCTTGCCAAAGGTTGTGATGTTCCATTTTGGAGTTACGTTGTATTAATTTAAGATACAACGTTGACTTAAAAGACAAAAAAACTGGGTCTGATGGTATGAACCTTAGGCCCAAAAGCCCAACAAACCTGTTGGTCCAGGTTCATACACCACCTAAGGCCCAACAAATGTATGAACCTAAGGCCCAAAAACCCAACAAAGCTAATGGTCCATGTTCAAACCCCACCATGACTTTTTCTTTCTTTCTTTGTTTTATAACAAAAAGAAATAAAATAACATATATTGTTTGTTTCCCTTTAAATTTCTCCAAATTACATGACTCAATTTCTCATTCAATTTCAAATAATTTTAACCAAATGAATATATTACGTTAATCTTTACAACTTGAATAAACGTATTAATATCCGAATCATTTCATTAAATGAGTCACCGACTAAAATCGTAAAAATAATTAACACTTGGGTTGAATCCCATTTGTCCAACAATCCCCACATGAATGGAAATTGACTAACCACCTTAAAAAATTATGCAAAAGAATGCTAAACACTTGAGAGAGAGAGAGAGAGAGAGAGAGAGAGAGAGAGAGAGAGAGAGAGAGAGAGAGAGAGAGAGAGAGAGAGAGAGAGAGAGAGAGAGAGAGAGAGAGAGAGAGAGAGAGAGAGAGAGAGAGAGAGAGAGAGAGAGAGAAGCGTAGAAGAATACTACATCGAGAAAGGTAGTTTTTGGCCTTGAACCTTCTGTAGTAGGAGCTATCGGATTTACTTGCTAACTAGTGAACGTGATGTCTTGAACTATTCAGCTTTTGTGTAAACCAAGACAATAGAACTTACATAGTATACTTCCAAACATTATTTGGTTCTCACGGTTGTGTCCATTTACGGTCCTGGACAACTCCTGGTATTTCATGAATAACCGTTGGAAAATTCCGCCTTTAAAAAACTCCTGGTATTTCAACTTATTTCCCCTAATTGTATACCATTTTTTATGAATAAAATCACGTTTATATGAATTTTTTATCGTGTAAGACTTAGGTTGTTAACCTCTATAGAGATAATGATCAAGAAAATTATATATTTTTCATCAAAATCCTCGAAAATGAGTAAATTCCTTATTTAATGATCTTCCAAATTTATTAAAAAAACTTTTGGTTCATATAATATTTCTTGAATTATATAAATATGAACAATTCTTGTTCGTGATAATTATTTTAATTAATGTATATATCAACGAACTTCGGGTTTGAAAAAATTAGAAGTTTATTTTCATCATTAAATCTTTACAAAAATAGTGATGAAAATCATACCAATATATTAGCATAGTCCTTTAGAGACTATATTAATTAATAGGGGGAATTACCAATACCATCCTAGAAGGAGATGATAATACATTTAAAAGTCATGTCTAATATAAATAGAGATAATTCCCAATTAATTACAATTGCTCACTTTTCATTCTAAAAAAAAAGGAAGGAAAAAATTAGTTCCTACTTACTCACAAAAAATCAACTTAATTCCCAATTAATTACTTTTGGCATTTTTAGCTTCCATTTCTACCCCTTATAAATACCTATTTCACATATTAATTAAATCAATAATCCTGAAACCCTTATCATTAATAATTACCTTTTTTTCTTTTTCTTTTTAATATTTTCAACGCTCTCCACCAAAATCAACACCATAACTACCTATACACCCAACTTCATCTCTCTCGCGACAAGCACAAGCTAATCTTCATTTTCGGCTTCAAATTAATTTCTAAATTCTCTTGATATTCCTGTTATCATTCATATACATCTTAGTATTACTTCACACGGCAAGAATTATGTTACCTCGCCGCTTTTTTTTCTTAATTTTTTTATGCGCTTAATTGTTGCTTTTTTATAATCTGAGTTGCTGCTGTTGATTTGTTGTTCGAATTTGATTTATCATGTTTTATCTCGTCAACAACTCTGGATTCTTCATTAATTTATGCTATTTGTTACATCCAGGTAATTCTTCTATCCTTACTGTATTTCACATATATATTTTGATGTTTTGCTTATTACTTTGCCTTGAATTTTTGTGTTTCAATTTTGTATAGTTGTTATACACGACATCTTGATGATTCAAATGTTACTTTACATTTATTATTGTATAATCTTTGATTTTTGCTCTCGTGAATTTTATTTTTTTACATGTAGTTCATTCATCATGTAGTTTAGTTGCTTTGATTCACTATGTGTGTTGTGTTTCTATGTGATATTTCTACTCATATGAGCTATCATTGATGTTTTGATTGTGTTTTTTTTTTGCTATTTGTAATTTTTCTGTACATACATGTCATGACGAATTGAGTTACATTGCTTTTATTCACTATATGAATTGTGTTTATATGAGATGTTGTTCTCATAATTGATCATTTTCTACTTAATGAACTTGAATTGCCTTGATGTTTATAACTTTATATCTTCTTATATGTGTTTGTCATGAAGTTTCAGAAAACTTCCTGCTATTTGCGTGATTAGTTTGAGTATGAACATTTAAGGGACCTTTAGTGCAATTATATTCTATAATTTCTCCATGTATGTTACCGTATATGCTTGATTATCTACTTGAACGTATTATATCGTTTATATTATTATTTTGTAGAAGAGTTGCAATTTATGAGAATCTTTATGTATCGATTTCCCGTAAATTAACACAGGGACCTCTGATGCAATTATAAAAGTGTTTGTATACTTCATATCGATTTTTTCTGCATGCTTGTTAGTTGCAGAGTGCATCCTTTTGTGTTGCATGAACACAACATTTGATGCTTGTGTCTTGCTGCAACACATAACTCTCATATGTTGTGTATGAATTTTTTGTTTTCTTGCATGCTTGTTAGTCGCAAACTGCATCTTTGTGTGTTGCATGAACACAATATTTAATACTTTTGTCTTGCTGCAACACACAACTGTTGTCTGTGGTATATGATTTTTCTTTCCTACATACTTCTTACCTTTCTTCTACTGCAACACATACACTGCAATCTTATGTGTTACTGCAACACACAATCATATGGTTTTTGTGTTGAAGCAACACACAATCTATCATGTTGTTGTATTTATTATTTTATATTTATCTTTCCTGTGACCCGTATGCCCTTACCTATCGTTTGTTGTTCTTATATATTTCTTCCACACGTCTTCAGGTATTTACCCTATTGCGTTTGGTATTGTACGTTCAGAGAACACGAAGAATTAGATTGTTTTTCTTCAGTTTTTTAGGCTATTTATAATTGATCGGAAGTTGACATTTATATCGGATCGTCACCCGGGCATACTGAATTCAGTTCGCATTGTATTTCCTTACGACCATCATTCGTTCCGCATGTATCATGTTGGTAACAATTTGAGAGCTGCTTTAACCGGGCGTGGTGACGGTCCATATAAGGAGATGATGGCCGAGAGCTTAAGGCGAGGGTATGCCTAGACGCATGAGATGTGGTCGTTGTAAGCAACATGGTCATCATAATGGGAAGTCGTGTCGTGCAATCATATGAGTTTCGTCAATACTTTTAGTTATCTTATACTTTACTTTTTATTATGAACCGTTTGATACCACTTGACTGTTTGTGGTTTTGATTTTTTATGTAATGGATACTTAACTTTCTGAATCAAACATTATGTTATGTTATGTACTGTTTTGTGTATTGCAGCTTTCCACAGTTATTTTGTGTTGCAACTTTACACAATTTGTGATCTTGTGTGTTGCTATGACACACAATTCTACTAATCTTATACCTATTGTTAAATTACCTATTGTGTCCTAAATTTGTACTGTTTTGTGTGTTGCAGATTTACACAATATGTCTTCTTTTGTGTTGCAGCTTTACACAATTTGTGTTCTTGTGTGTTGGTATAACACACAATTCTACTAATCTTATACCTATTGTCTAATTACCTATTGTGTCCTAAATATGTATTGTTTTGTGTGTTGCAGCTTTCCAGAATATATGTTCGTTTGTGTTGCAACTTTACACAATTTGCGTTCTTGTGTGTTGCTATAACACACAATTCTACTAATCTTATACCTATTGTCAAAATACATATGATTATGACTTGTTGTTCATTATAATGGTTTACTCTTGATTTAGTGTGTTTTTTGTAATACTCATCTTAGCTATTTTTTTCTGTTTAGTTATTTTTTTTTTGTTCTTGGAACACATAACTCGAGCATTGTGTGTTGATGCAACACATAAACAGGTTGCCGAAACACTTAACACAGCCAACTTTTGATATGCTGCAACACAAAACAAGTCAACGAGATACACATAATATCATTTAACCAAATTTGTCACAAAATAATTAAAAAACATCAACATAATATAATTCAATCAAATTTGTTCATTGTACCTGACATGAAATTTAAACTAAACATAAAATTGAAATTACAAACTTAACATTCACCAACTAACATTTGACCTAAAACAAACTATTTGACTCCATCTATAGCATATTCATCAAACTTATATATCACTATTCTTTCTGGTACACTTGAATTTCATAGAACCCTTTCTTTTGTTAATCCAGTTTTGTTCATCCATGATATTTCTCTTTCTCATCTTGGCCCGGAAGTCTGAATGTGCTGTTCTTTTGATGTATCTATGCTCTACCTCAAGCTTTTTGTATATGTATAAAGATAAGATTATTACTAACAAACTAAAATAACATTGAATGATAAAAACTGATGAACACATCAAATTCATGAGTTGTGACTTGCTGCAACACAAAATATGTGTTATACATACACACATTTTGTTTGATTGTGTGTTTATGTAACACACAACATTCCATTTATCACATTCAGTTTATCAAATATGTACAAACCACTCTAATCATACAATATTGACTAACACCTACTCGTTTTGACTTACTGCAACACAACATATGTGTTTCATATACACACAATTTTGTTTTTTTGTGTGTTAATGTAACACACAACATTCTATTTATCACATCCAAATTATGCAGTATGTTCATACCACTCTAATCATACAATATTGACTAACAACTACTCGTTTTGACTACCTGCAACACAAAATATGTGTTTCATCTTATCACAAATGTCCATATATATGTCATAAGTACTTGTGTGTCATGAATTGATCTATCCAGTAATTTTTGTGTTACTATTACACACACATATTGTGTTTATGTGTAGCTGTAACACACAATTCTGCATTTATCATATCAATCTACGCAAACACTCATAAACACATGCTCAATTTGCACATACGCCTGAGTTTCTACTCTATAATACTCAGTTCCACACAAATTAACCGTCCATACACTTGATAATCAATATGTGGTTGTATATACGATATAAAAACAAACAAATTACTCAGTTTTACAAACAAATCGCAACTATTCACATTAAACATGAAGATTGATAAATGTTCGACTAAAATACTCTTTTAACACCAGAACATGTTGTAAATTTAAATACGAAACACAATAGAAGCATAATCGAAGCAAAAATTGCTGAAATAATTGTGATATGATGTTATAATTTTTCATTCATACCTAGGGTTTCAATGTCGATTCTTTAACCGTTGAATAAACTTGTATCTGCTTCGATTCTTCTACTTGTTTCAGTGATTCCTACTTGATGTTGCAGTTATTATGATAGTGTAACAGTATATGATATTGATTTTGAGTTCGGATATGGTTTATTGAATTTAATGGCAGAGGAGATAGAGAGAGTTTTAGACCGTGTGTGTGAGTAGAGAGGAGAGATAGTGGTGCGTGTGTTTTGTGTGTGTTTAGTGTGTGCAGTTATGAACAGTTTTTTATTTATACTATTTTCATTATCTAATATTATCATTTATTTTAATTGGTTGTGTATTATTAAGATAAAAGGGTATTATGGTAATCGGTTTATAATTTGTGCTTAATTGGGAATTAAGTCGAACTTGTAATTAACTGGGAATACTTACGCTCTCCGCGTAATTAACTGGGCGTTGTCCCAAATAAATAACATAATAGACAATAATACTCTTAAATTATGTCTATCTCACTAAATTTTTTCCACCAAAAAATTCCTGACAATTTTTTCCGGCTAAATTTCTCCGGTCAAAATTTTTTCTACCAAACAAAAATTCCACTAAATTTTTATGTTGTTATTTGATAGAAAAAAAATCTCACCAAATTATATTTGAGGTATATGTCTTTCGGTAAACAAAAATTTCACCGATCTATATTTTGATTTATTTTGTTATTTTCCACCAAATTATTTTTAAGTTTATAAATTGGGAATTATGTTGTTTGGTGAACCAAGTTCCACCAAACTATATTTAGCAGTTTATGTTTTTCGTTTGGTGGGAAAATTCCACCAAATTATATTTCGGAGTTTATATTGTTTGGTGGGAAAAATTCCACCAAATTACAATTTAGAAGAAACGGTACAATAAAAAATGCTACCCTAGTAGAAATAAACTAAGTGCAGTAGTAATCTCATCTAGATATTTCAAGTGAAATCAATGAGCATCAAAATAAAACCCCACTAACTCCGGGAGATGAGGGCACAAAGGATGGCATACAAGCCGACTCCAAAAAAGCATAAACCGATTATTTCCTTTGGTATGCAAAGTAGCATAATCCCGCGTTTTATATCGATCCCTTGAGTATGTGGTTGTACTAATCATCAACGGTTGGTCATAATCATATTTATATCGGATATGATTCGGTTTTGAAATAGGCTCCGAGCTAGTATCTTCGGAAAGAAATTCGCCAAATAAAATCTCTTGTCTAGAAACTCTTTCGGTGTAAATGTTGTGTTTTCTTGGACTTTTTTTTTGTTGATTCGCTGCAGTTATAGCTTTCGAGAAAAAAAGTCCTTATATTAAGGATAAAACGATAAAAAAATCATTGATTCGCTGCAGTCTAATAAAATCATCCTTATTAGAATTAATTTCAGCAGCTATAGGCTTGTTAAGGATAAAAAAAGTAGTTGTAGTGTTCAAATTTTCTTTCAAAAGTGTAGTGTTCGAAATTTCTATTAAAGCCCCTGCAATGTTGTTATTCAAATCAGGATGTGCAATATTGGTTACAAACAAAATACCCACACCCTTATATTCAGAAGCATGAAGTTTTGTCCCTGAAGAATCAGTAATTTGGAAATGGGTCCCTCCAGGTTCTTGAATATATGAACAGGTCCCGTTCGTTTCGGAAAGTTCTGAACAGGTCCCTGAATCAAGAGGAAGTTTCGAAACTGCCTGTAAAGTTTCTTGTATTTTTTAATTTGCCCCTAAAGTTTCTGATATATTCGAATTTGCTCCAAAAGTTTCTGGTATATTTGAATTTTCCCCAAAAGTTTCTTTTAAAAACGAATTTGTCACTAGAGTTTCTAGAAAAAACGAATTTGTCCCATAATTTATTGGTAAATTCGAATTTACCCCTGAACTTTCTGAAACTTTCGAAATGGCCCCTGAAACTTTTTCAGAAGTACTATTTTGCAATTTCACCCCTATGAAATGTGTATCAGCACTTGCAAATCCATTACGTTTTGAATAGGGACTTAAAGTCCTTATATTTTCCGTGATTAGTTGAGTTGACCCCGAAAACTTTCTCACACACCTGATCCGCACCCTTAACCATCATATTTGATACTTGGGCCCCTGAATTATTAGGACTAATACCCACAGCACCGTTAATTAAATTAGAAGCAGCTGCAAGTAAATTGTCCGCCTCCATTTCAGCCCCTAAAGATATGGAATTTGCAAAAGAAGCCCTCAAGTTTAAATCATCCAAATTTGCGACCCCAAGATTGTTCTGACCATCTCCAACACACCTCGTGTCTGATTCATTATCCATAACTAGTCCTTGAGCATGAATTTATAAATAATGCAGCACTCTTATGTACTTCATTCGATACCGTATCAGTAGGCAAATCTAGCAAAGTTTATTATAAATTACCATATGTTGCATATAAAAGTGGTTTAGATCATGGAATAAATTGTTTTCCATCAAAACAAGTCTTGGTTTGTGTCCCTCAATCGAACTTGTGGGATATTGGGGAAATGGACAAGTTATTTTTGTAGATGTTCCAAGAATGATTTTAATTTTGTACAATTTATTTACTAAAAAGATCAAGCATCTTTGAGATCGACTCTCATCAACTTCTCAATTCTTCGATTTAAAAAGAGAGGTGTAATTTCAAAGTATCAGTAGTGGAGTGTGTAATATTGATAAACTTGATAAGGTACTTTGTTGTATTATTTATCCCTCATCAATAGAACAACCTTCTTTCTAGTTACTCTTGGGAAGAGACCTGCCCCTTGCTAAACCTAACTTTGAGTTTTGTTTTCAATTTCTGTTATTTTTTCAGGTAGCTAAGGGTTAACGAAGAGCGAAGACTAGAGAAGTACAAAACTAGAGATAAAGTAGCTAATTCCTAGGAGAATTTTATATTGTATTGATCGTTTCATATGATGAATATTTAAAAAATGTTTGACTTTACAATTTATCTATGATTGTAAGATTAATATAAGAATTTGTCATTTTAGTAGATATTAGCACATATTTTATGTTCCGCTTCAAGATAAGCATTTACAAGTGCATACCGGGAGTTCCTGTGTTACATTCAAGCATTGTTGTTTCATAATACACAACAAGAAGATAGTGGGAAGATTTATAAAACACTGATAATGTTTCAACCTGTTCTAAAAGGACAACTTAAACCTCAGACTCGGTTATGCATCCAATTAAATTTCAATGTATAACATATATAAAACAAAACCTAATTAGATGTGCAAAGGATTGCGCTAAAACCATAAATGATACTCAAATATTTTAAAATATAACATGTGAAATTAGAAAACCTAACAATTTAGGCATCTACTGCCTTATTCTCCTAGCTAAGCAATAACAATTCTGACTCTAGTTCTCTACTTTTATAGTCTCTGCTCTTCTTTATCGCTCTGCTGACTGAAAAGAATAAAGAAAAATATAACAAAAAAATCCATTAATACAACTACCTGGAAAAGAATAAACAATACATACCTTATCAAGCTTGAGATTGCAGCAAGACTGCTTTTAAATTCAAAGGTTTGGCTTATGAAGGGTCGAACTCCAAGATACTTGATTTCTCGAGTAAGAAAATCGTACGAATATAATTTCTTAGGACCATAATCATAAAAAATAGCTTTTCCATTTCCCCAATGTCCCACAAGTTTGGGACAGAGAGACCCTTCAAAATTTGTGTTGAAAGAGAACAACTTATTCCATGAATTGTTTTGATCATTAATCATCCAAATGTTAAAGAGTTGAATATCTCCAGCAGTAGTAGTAGTCAAAGCTATGGAGTCTCTGAATTCAAAGATCATTTGAACATGAAAGTGGTGTACAGGCAATTGTATAATTTCAAATTTTTCATTGCTCAAATCAAACAAAACCATCACACTAAATGAAAAACGTTCGTCGTTTCCCCCCACCCAGCAAAGAGTGGTTTTGTTTCTAAATGAAAAATTGTCGATTCCTCGCCAATAACAGCTACGCACGACATAAGTGGTGGGTTCCAACTTTTTCCATGAATCACTGAGCATACTGTATATTCTGAATTGGTGTTGAGAAGAATCCAGCTCAATTTGTAATATCTTGTAGTCATTATTTTTAGGATCAAAACCAAATCCTACAGCATAAGGTCTAGTATTAGATGTAAGTATTATCTTGGAAGCTCTGGTTGCTGGATTCCATAAAGCAATATTGTGTTGAAAATCGATTGATTTGAATTTTAAGCAAACTATGCCATGAAATGTACCATAAATGCGGTTGATTTGAACGTTTCCTATTATTGATGGTAATTTCACCTCCATGATACGCAAATTAGTGTCCAGAAGATATATGAAATCGGAATTACTCCTAAAAAGGAGTTCGGTTGATGCGTAATTATTAAGGTGCATGAATATGAAATCTGGACTACAGATAAGGTTGAACCATAATTTGTTAACGCACTTGAAACGCAACAACGACTTCACAGGAAGCCTAGAGAGAATTTCAACTAATAACGATTCAGGGACATAAGCTATTGGTCCCATAATTTTGTGATGAGCAAAAGAAAAGAAAAATTACCCCCAACTAAGGAAGAGATAAAAGTTATGTAAAGAAAAGGTGAAGAAATAAAAGACAATGCAACAATAGAATCTTTGATATGAAACCTATTACTCTGATTAAAAAGGCTTTAAGGCTTAGGCCTTAAGATATTGTATGTGTTTTTGTTTGGTATGAAAAGTGTGATGGTTCAACTTTGTCATGCCATGAATTAATATTTTTATTAGTTTTTTATTTAGTCAAAATATTTATTTTTAATTAAGATTTTCTTTTGATTCCATATAAAATCCTTTTATATATTTTGCAATAATTATTTATTATTTTGGAATAATTACTAATTAACTACTAACTATAACTTTATTTACCATTAAACTATCCAATCTTTTGTACATATATCTTGAATGAGTAATGATATATACCATCCAAATATTACCCAATAACATGGCATGAATTGGTTGGTTACAAATTGTTAATGTATTTATTTTCTTGATTTGATTAAAGATTTGTAACCAACCAATTCACGGCATGTCATTGGTGATATTTGAGAAATATGAATTTGGTGATATATATCATTACTTATCTTGAATAGGTCAATTCTACATTTAGACTTAAATGTTATAATTATTATAAAATCAGGCCAAATATATAATTTTTCCCATTTTAGATCTTTTGATACACCATTATCTTAAAAAAACCTCAAAAGTATCCCTATTAAAAATATATGGGTTATATATTTTAGTTTAAATTTTAAATTCTTTAATCAAGAAATAATTATTAATTATTAATACCCTTATTTATCTTGTGGATCACTTTATTTTATTATATTTATTGTGATAAATATAAAATACACCATCATCATTATTAAATTTTATAGTAATTCATATTATATTATTTTTACTTACTTTTTTATATTTTCTTTTCTCGAATATGTATAATAAACACACTTTATATAAAAAAATTTAAATTAAAACCTTAATAAATCATAAAAAAATATTACACATAACTATTTAATTTTTAAAAATTTTACACATAGTTTTTATATGTTTATAATACACAAATGCCTATATTATATATATATATATATATATATATATATATATATATATCAAATATAATAATCAAAATAATTTAAAAATTCCCAAAATTCCTATATAAGTTTTAAAAATTAAAACATAGAGAAACTCCAAAATTTACAGTTTGTAGTTCGTTCCTTAGAAATTTGTAACTCGGTGTTATATAGTTTATAGTTCTTTTTTGTAATTTGTAGTTTACCATTTACAGTTTATAGTTCGATCATTTATAATTTTGTAGTTTTTTCCAATAAAGTTTTGCTCTATTAAATTTTGTAGTTTGTTGTTTTACATTATGTAGTTCTCTCCTCTAAATTTTGTAGATTCCTCTTTTATAGTTTGTAGTTCTTGGAGTTTATTTTTGATGAAGCTAAAGATAAGTTCATAAATTTCATATATGGAGGATGGTTTACTGTCTTTGTCTATATCATGTGGTGTAATAGGAATGCGCATTTGCATAAGGGTAAAGTAAAAATTGAGGAAGAAGTGCTTTACAACATTCAAAGAAACATCTATATAAAATTACACAACTGTTGTCGTGAATACATTTTCTTATTAACGACTACCCTATGTAGTCGTTGATATTTATACGTAGTCGCTAGTATATTTTTATTTTTAATTATATTTGTTCACCGACATAAGTAGTCGCAAATGGGTAGTCGTTGATATTTATACGTAGTCGCTAGTATATTTTTATTTTTAATTATATTTGTTCACCGACATAAGTAGTCGCAAATGACCTTTAGCATCTAACGACGACTTATGTAGTCGCTAGTAGTCATTAATAGCGACTACTTAATATTCTTTAACGACTAGATGTGTAGTCGCGAATGATCCTAGCGTATTTATTACAGAGAGTTACGAATCATAAATACCCAATATTTTATATCTTCCTACTATTTTCTCAAAACTCTCCCAATTTTTCCCACTAATCATCATCAAATACTATTTTAACATGTGTAAAAGCTTTCTGGGGCCCAATCAACAAAGTGTTCCTACTCAATTCTTACCTTTTCCAACCAAATTTGCCCAAAAATAGGTATTTTTTCTTCATCAAAACTTATTAAAATTTCTTTTCTTTGGCTACAATTGTGTATTTAATGTTAAATAGTATGATTAGGTTGTTAGAAACATGTTTTATTCTTCTAATCTACATGTTATAGTATTGTATGAGTTTTAAATGCACAAAACAAATATTTATTTTGTATTCTTTTATATTAGTGTAGTTGATTATATTGGTATTAGAGGATGGATTCGGGTATTGATAAAAGTTGGATTAATTCCACTCATCGTGTTTCTCGTGAACTTGTTAAGGGGTAGAAGAATTTCTCGTATTTTCTAAAAAAAAGGATGATTATTAGGATACTTTGTAATGGGTGTTCGAATAATCGCCGGTTTGACATGGACATGACACATCTTTTACAATTTGAGTTTTGTCCACGTATGAGATTTAGACAAAGCATGGTGAGAACGGTAAAATTCCCAAGACTCGATATGTAAAAAATGAAATGTTGAATGTCTATGAATATTTGAGTCGTAATTACGAGGGTGGTGGTCATTCGGGTGACACCGAGATGATAGACTCGAACAATCAATACGTGGCAGTTTCAAAACTATGTTCGAGGAATTGGAGACTGAATTGTACCCTGGATGTACAGTAGTGAGTTCATTAAATTTCATTGCAAAGCTAATGCACATGAAGGTGAAGAACAAGTGGACTAACACATCTTTCACCGAGCTTCTTGAATTGTTGTCGAGTGTTGCCCAAACCTCATACCTTGCCCGAGTCTTACGAAGAGTGCAACAAAAAGTTAAAAAGTTTAGGTATGGGGTACACTACCATCGATGTTTGGGTGAACGATTGTGCTTTATTTTACAAGGAGAATGAATTTCTCGACAAATGTTCAGTATGTAGTGAATCCAGATGGGACCCGAAGAAGGGTCAGAAAGTAGCGCATAAGAAACTCTGATATTTCTCGATTGTCCCGAGGTTGCAGTGACTTTATGCTTCGAGACACACTGCCGAAAATATGATTTGGCACCGTATCAACCCAGATGTGTTGCGTCACCCGGTTGATAGTGATTGTTGGAAGAGATTTGTACAGTTACATCCTGAGTTAGCTAGCAAACCTCGGAATGTAATCTTGGGTCTGGGTATCGATGGTTTTTGTCCGTTCTCTATGCAGAACAACTTGTATAGTATGTGGCCGGTTATATTGACCGTCTACAACTTGCCACTGTGAGAATGCATGAAGGAGACCAGATATCAGCTTTGTTTGTTGATTCCGGGACCCCGTTCACCTGGTAAGGACAAGGATGTCTTTATTCGACCTGTTATAGATGCGTTGGACGAACTGTGGGAGAAAGGGATCCTTACGTATGATGCCCACATGAATCAAGAGTTTACTATGAAGGTTTTTTTTGTTGTCCACGACTAATGATTACCCCGCTAGGTCATACACTTCAGGCGGGTCAAGGTTACTTAGCTTGCCCAGAATGCATGGTAACTACTCCGTCATTGAGGGTGAAGAAATGGGTGGTTATTTTAACCATAGACGTTGGTTACCTCCCAAACATCAATTTAGAAAGGACAAGTTTTCATACCCGACTGCCGATCATAGGGGCTCACCAAGAAAACATACTCCTGCTGATATTCATACACAGTTAGATGGGCTGCCCATTCTATTTCTCGGTCAACACAAGGATTTTGGGGGCAAGATCGTGAAGTAGTCTGTTCCTCGTCGATTCAATTGGAAGAAAAAGAGTATTTTTTATCGTTTACCTTATTGGTCCGAAAATTTGTTGAAACATAACATTGACGTTATGCATTGCGAGAAGAATGTGTGTGACAGTTTGCTCGGTATAGTTATAGGTCTTGATGGGAAAAATAAACAAAGATAACGTGAAAGAGAGAATGGATCTTAAAAATATGAACATCAGGAAAGATTTGTGGTTGTCATCGAGAGGAGGTAAGGCGATATTGAATCGGGCAAAGTATACTTTGTCAACGGAAAAGCGGAAAATATTTCTTGACTGGCTGAAGGCACAGAAGTTTCCCGATGGTTTCGCATCTAGTTTGAGAAACAATGTTCAAAGTGATATGGGCAAGATTATCGGAATGAATCTCACGACTGTCACGTGATGATGCAGTATCTTTTCGTGACTAGTATCCAAGGGCTTATTGAAGATAAATCGATTAGTGATGCGATTATTGGGTTAGCTAACGCGTTTAGAGTCGTTTGTAAGAAAAATATCAGTAAGAAAGAGTTAGAATCGGGTAAGGCGGCAGTGGTTGAAGTTATGTGTTGACTGGAAATGATTTTGCCTCTTGCGTTTTTTCGATATAATGATCAACCTGGTTATACACTTATACGGCGAGGCTTTGTTAGGGGGATCGGGTCAGATGCGTTAGATGTACCCGTTTGAGCGGTATTTAAAGAAGTTAAAGGAATATCATACGAAACCCGGCTAGGCCGGAGGGTTCAATCGCCGAGGGATACGTCGTAGAGGAGACTTTGACTTTCATAACACGTTACCTTCAAGAAGAAAAAACAAAGTTCAACGAATTAGGTAGATATACCGAGACTGTAGGACAACCAAAATATTTATCCGTATTTAAGAGCCAGTGTACTCCACTAGGTAAAAAAGAGTTTGGTGTTTTGTAATACGCAGAGAAGGAGCAAATCAACTGGTGCATCCTACTTAATTGCGACGAAATCCATCATTTAATGACGTAAGTTGATCATTTTATTTATTTATATTTTCATTCATTAAAGAAAAAAATTTGCTTTAGTCTTGAAATGTGCAGACAACACAAAGCCATGTTATCGGGCCCTGTAGCCGATAAAGCAAGGAAACGCCGACAAAATGTTCGAGATTGGTTTATGAATAAGGTATAGATCCATTAAAATACCAAATTAAGATTCAATTTTATACAATATTATTATAATTGTTCATGTTTGTAGGTTTACGAAATGGAAAAAGTCGGTGATGAATTTGCTACCAGTGAGATGATTTCATTGGCTAGTAAGTCTCATGGTGCAGTTTATTAAAACGATTCATGTGATGTGAACAGTGTCAAATGGGTTTTTCGTGAAAAGGGTGAAAAAATAGTGACTCATGATTACGGGGTATGCACCACCTATGAAGAGAAACCGTATTACAGTGAATTAGTCAAGATTGTAGAGGTAACATTTGATGGTGGTTGTTCTGTTGTTTTATTCGAGTGTAATTGGTATAACACGAGCACTGCGTGGACAGAGAATGGGGTAACATTTATTAACATGTATAGTTTTTTTTTTTGGAGAGATGAACCATACATCTTAGCGATACAAGCAAAAAAGTGTTTTACATTGATGAGATTAATTCAAGGAAAACACGAAAAGGGTGGAAAGTTGTTTGGGAAATCAATGATCGGCATGGATGGATTCCCGAGTTATGGGGTGCAAAATCACTACCTATTGAAAACGAGAGTATCACAATCCCTTTGGTGAACTCTGAGACAGATTACTCACAACTACACTTGCAACTGGTGAGGAGATCCAGTTTGACCCTTCTCTATTGCATATAGATTTAGATATTGATGAAGAGGATGAGTTTTTGGACGCCACGATTGACGAGTATGCCGATGATGAAGTAGAGAAACCAATCTACGTTGATAGTGATGAGGAAGTTGTGGACACGAGTGGTTATGAAACGGATTAAAGTGTTTAATTATATCTTTATTGTTTAGCGTAGTCAGTTTCATGTTTTTTTTTTTGAAATTTGGTATTTAAGTATAATTATTTGTTATGATTACGTGTTTAGATTGTTCGAAATTGATTACTTTACTATTACTGATTGTTTAACAAGTGTTTAGAAAAAGTAATTGTTCTTTACAAATAAAAAAAGAATTTTTTTTTTATTAGCGACTACATAATAATCGCTAGAGACTATAAACTAGTCGCTAAAGAGAGGGGGGGGGGGTCATTCTCGACTAGTTCATACGCATGAACTAGTCGCGAATGATAGGGGTCATTCGCTACTAGTTCATACGTATGAAATATTCGAGAAAGGCTATAAGGCTTTTCACGACTACACATGTAGTCGCTAAGAGTGAATTTAATATTCATTAAATTAATGGCGGTCCATTTCCCGCCCATTGGGTGGACAGGCGTTACGATCTAGCGTTTCGCGACTACATGTGTAGTCGCGAATAACACACGTGGCAGTCAACTTCATCATTCGCGACTAAATCCCTTATCTTTCGCGATTACAAAAAGTAGTCACGAAAAAAAGTTGTCCTATATGTACTTCTGCCGAGCCATTCCTATCACACTCTCCATACTCCATATCCCAAAAACGCATCTCTCTCTCTCTCTCTCTCTCTCTCTCTCTCTCTCTCTCTCTCTCTCTCTCTCTCTCTCTCTCTCTCTCTCTCTCTCTCTCTCTCTCTCTCTCTCTCTCTTCTCTCTCTCTCTCTCTCTCTCTCTCTCTCTCTCTCTCTCTCTTCTTCCATTTTAAGCAAGGATTGAAGCTTGTAACACCTCCCAATCGATACCAAAGGTAATATAATCATCTTTTTAACCTTAATTTCCATTTATTTCTTATGATTTCATAACATTTTCTTCTCTATTTTTTCACTAACCTAATTTTTTTTGCTTTGTGTAACTCACAATCATATGGACATGGATTCTACATCAAAGGAGCTGCTATTCATCATTAAAGGTTAGTTTTCAACACCTAATTGTGTTATAATTTTCAAGGATATTTTTTTCTTTTTTTTTTGTTTTTTGATTTTTGGATGTTTATGTTATTTACGATTATTAATTAGTGTTTTAGGATGCTTTGTATGTTACTTTTAACACATTTTAATAGCTAAAACGGAAGACAATTAATTTCAAAAAAATTCATGAATTTTTTTCCTATTATTTTTGTGTTGATATTGAAATCTGAGAATTTGGTGGTCTATTTGGGTGTGATTTAGGTTAGGTTTAACACTTTTTATTGCTAGATTAGGAAAAATTAATTGAATAAATTTAGATTTTTGTAGGATTTTTAGAAAATTACAAGGACTTGCAATTAAAAATTAGATGTAATAAAAATATATGTAGCCTAAAATGTTATAAAAAAAGGACCATTTCGCAATTAAAAAAATAGGAAAATATATTGGCCTTATTATATTTAAAAAAAATATAAGTACCGTTTTGCAATTAAAAAAAGTATTATAGAAAATAATATAGGCCTAAAATGTTTAAAAAAATACAAGTACCAATTTACAATTTTTAAAAAAAGTTATAGAAAATAAAATAGACTTAAAATGTTTAAAAAAAAATACAAGGACCAATTTTCAATTTAAAAAAAGTTATAGAAAATAAAATAGGCTTAAAATCTTTTAAAAAAAATACAAGGACCAATTTGCAATTTAAAAAAGTTATAGAAGATAAAATAGGCTTAAATTTTAAAAAAAATACAAGGACCAATTTCCAATTTTAAAATGAAGTTATAGAAAAAAAAATACAAAGACCATTTTGCAATTAAAAATAATAATATTATGTATAATATGACTAATATTTTTTTGTGTAATACATATTGTAAGTGGATTGGATGTGTTATTATATTTTTTAATTTATTTAAATTATTTAATTTGGTATTGTAATATTTATTTTGTATTTAATTTATATTTATGTATTTAATTTGGTGATGTAATAATTTTTATGTATTTAATTTTATATTTATGTATTTAAATTGGTTATGTAATAATTCTTACTTTTTCATTTTATTTTTATTTCTGTCATTTAAATATATTTATTTATCATTTGGGAGTGCAAAATAGATGGCCGATGTGGTAGCTAGGAGGCACGGCGGGGATGGTGGGGGACGCCACCCAAACCGAAATCCAAACAGAGACCTTTCAAATTTTAACAACCAACCGGGTATATAAAAGATTTTTTTTTCTCCAATTTTTTTAATTTCAAATATACATTAATTAAATCTAATTTAAAAGAGAACCAATTAAGCGGAAAAAGAGGGGGATAAATCTGCCATCTGGGCAATAAAGGCGGTTGGGTATCCTTTACCGGTCGACTTCTGCGTGCTCAATGACACGTGGAATCCTTCAGGTAACTACGGTAAACACGTTAGCCAAGTGGTCGGGCAAACTGTTCGGGAGAGGATACCATTGTGCTTCAAAGCGTGGTAAAAAGTTCCCCAATCAGATCAAGACGCAGTTGTTAAGAGATTATCGGTAATTTTAAACTAAACCAAATATTAATACCTATAAGGGAAAATTTATTACTTTTATTTAACTTTAATTAATATTTTGGATATAGGAATTTTTTGATATTGCTAATTGGAGGAAAAGGCCCGACTGGGCAGATATTGCCGGAAATTTAGATAATACTATGCGACTCAGGTATAAAGACTACAAACATAATGTGAAAAAGGATTATTTCTTGAAGGGAAAGAAACCAAGTGACTTGTCGGATGAAATTTGGGGGAGGTGTTGTCAATGTGGGGTTCAAAAGAAGCAAGAGTATATTTATTTCTTTATTTATTTTATTATTTAGATTATATATAATGTTATAAATATTTGTATTTTAAATATTTCCAGCACCAGGCTAAAATGAACAGAGAAAATCGAAAGAAGCAAAAGACTAAAAGTGGGGCAGGGTCTCAAAAATATTCCCGAACTCGGGATATACTTTACGAGGTAGTTAGTTTTTTATATAGGTTGTATAGATTATTTAGAATATTAATTGAATTTTTAAAATGAAAAAGGGTGGTCTAAAGGCGACAGAGGATGGGACTTTGACAGTGAGGGATGAGGCTACGCAACATCAGCTCCCCATTCCACAAATGGGTGCGTTTTTCGAGGTTGTTGGGAAAAGCAAAAAGACAAAGCAGTATAGGTCGGATGGTTTTAAGAACTCGGATGTAAGTTTATTTTAAAAATCAATTTTTAATTATAATTTTATTAATTATTTGACTTTAATATTAAACTTTTTCTTGTCTTTAATAAAACAGAAAGTATTAAAGGAGAAGATGAAGAGAAAGTGACCTAGAGTCAACCTGAGTCAACTGAAAATCGTGACTTGTCGCTTAAGAAGCAAGTTGAGTCAGTGATGCATACTGCGAAGGAGGTTATGGGCTCGCCGAAGAGGAGTTGGACACCGGGTGCGGGACGACCGATAAAGAAGAAGAGTGTCTCGGGTCCTTCGAATACCCCGACCCAAGACGAGCAGATGCGAATATGATAGCGATAATAAACGAGCTTCGAGTAGCCCAGGACTTCCACCGCATACACGCCCTGATAAACCCTCTTCTAGAATTGCTCCCCCGGTCTTCTCTCAGGCAGTTGTGACTGATGCGATGGGATGGATTAACGAGATAAGGGTACAACAGGGTTTGCCCCATTACCAGGCTATGCCAGAAAACCCTACTCCACCAGCAAGTAGTGCATCTGAGACTCGAGGTGATGAAGATGATGATGAGTCTGAAGGAGATGAAGAGACTCGTTTATATAGCCAGCAGGAGATGATGATGATGTTGACGTTCGTTATTTTGTTATTGATTTTGGTTGTTAATTATTATGTAATCGTACTTTTACTATCTTTGACTTTGTATTGACTTTGTGTTGACTTTATTTTGACTTTTTGGTTGACTTTTGGTTTGATTATTAGTATTTTAATTAATTATTTGTTTTAATTGGTATTTTTAATTATTAATTGTATAATTTTTAAAAATAAAAAATAAAAAATATGTTTTTCGAATTATATTTTATTGCAATAATTAATCAAAATTGCAATTAAATACAATTCAGAAACATATTTTTTATTTTTTGTAAAAAAAAAGTCACTAGCGACTACATGTAGTTTAGAATAACATTAACAAGTAGTCGTTATTTGTCATCCTCTAGCGACGAAATGGGTAGTCGAGAAAACGTAATTAATTACGACTATCGAAGTAGTCGTAAACTAAAAAATTAGTAGTCGTAAATGCTAACATATAACGACTACATAGTAGTCGTTATTTTTAGCAGTTAGCGACAACCTAGGTAGTCGGCAATGATTTACGTCATTTACGACTACATGTGTAGTTGTTAATGACTCCTGACCAATTACGACTACTTATTGGATTTCGTCGTTAGATGTAACCTCTAACGACGAATTTCTAGCGACTAAGTTATTACGACTACATGTAGTCGGGAAAGCCAAAATTTGGCTTTCGCGACTACTTTTTCCTTCTTTCACGACTACAAATGTAGTCGCAGAAAGAAGGACGCGATGTAGTGCCAGTTGGGGTTAGTTCAACTGGCCAGAGCCCTGATTATCCATCTAGGCGGTGCAGGTTTGAACCGTGTTAATGACACCGAGTCCAAAAGTGGCTCTCCCATGTAACAAAAAATATTTTTACACATATGCCTGTGTAGTTCGTTCCTTTGAAATGTGTAACTCGATGTTATGTAGTTTGTAGTTCTATCTTATGTAGTTTGCAGTTACCATTTACAGTTTATAGTTTGATCATTTACAATTTGTAGTTTGTTCCAATAAAGTTTTATAATTTGTAGTTTGTTCTATTAAATTTTGTAGTTTTCTTTTTTACATTATGTAGTTCTTTCCTTTAAATTTTGTTAATCCCTCTTTTATAGTCTGTAGTTCTATATTTTACAATTCGTAGTTCTCTCCTTTAATCTTTATAATTTATTAATTTTATATGCAATATTTTTATGATTTAAGTTAAAAAAAAATAATGTAGCGTGTGTTTATTATATATATTATTTAAAATATTAAGACATAAAGAAAATAACACGTACAAATAAATTGACATACAATATTATAAAAGTTATATAAGGTTATGAGTGTAAATTTATAATTTGTAGTTTATCCCTTTTCTGTTTGTAGTTCGTTCATTTACAATTTGTAGCTCGCTTCTTATAGTTTATATTTTGTCTCTCTAAAGTTTGTAGTTCGCTACTTTATAGCGAGTAGCTCGCTCATATGCAGTTCTTCGATCGTTTCTTTACAATTTGTAGTTCACTGTAATATATTTTGTAATTCACTTTATTCCAGATCGTAGTTCGTTTCATGACAGTTCATAGTTCTCTCTTTTAAGTTTGTAGTTTACTATCATATATTTCGTAATCTGGTCCTTTATAGTTTGTAATTCGCTAATTTATAGTCATAGTTTATTCCTTTACATTTCGTAATTTGTTTCTTTATAATTCATAGGTCACTCATTTATAGTACGTAGTTCTAGCGTTTACAGTTAGTATTGCTCCCTTACAATTTATGGTTCCCTCCTTTACAATTAGTAGTTAACCCTTTTACAGTTCGTAGCTCCATCTTATATAATTTATAGTTCACTTCTTTAGAATCCATAGTTCACTCCTTTTATAGTTTGTAGTTCGCTCGATTACAATTTATAGTTCAATGTTATATATTTTGTAAGTCGCTCCTTTTACAATTCGTAGTTATTTCTTTTACAGTTCAAAGTTTGCTCCTTTACAATTCGTAATGCGCTCATCCACAATTTGTATTGCACCTCTTTATAGCTCGTAGTTTTATCCTTTACTGTTCATCGTTATCTTATTTACAGTTTATA
Organism: Nemophila menziesii; assembly: GCA_029959085.1. NCBI lineage: Eukaryota > Viridiplantae > Streptophyta > Magnoliopsida > Boraginales > Hydrophyllaceae > Nemophila > Nemophila menziesii. The sequence goes on along the minus strand of JARWIR010000139.1, from coordinate 46,066 downwards.
CTTTACAGTTTTTTGTTTGCTCATTTGTAGTTTGTAGTACTCTCCTTTAAAGTTAATAATTCACTCATTTATATTTTGTAGTTTGCGTCTTCAAAATTTGTCATTCGCTCTTTAACAATTTGTAGTTCATTGTTTCATACTTCATAGTCCACTCTTTTACCATTTGCAATTTACTCTTTTACAACTTTTAATTCGCTCATTTGTAGTTCAGAGTTTGCTCATGTATAGTTCGTAGTTCACTTCTTTACCACTTGTAGGTCGCTCCTTTATAGCCTTAGCTAGGGTGTCTTAGCATTCCAGGCAACTCAAGAATGGTACTTGTGCGCAAGCGCCCCTCGCGTGAACATTAAGTTACGAATGTCACTTCCATTCGGAATAGCCATATCCGTTACTCTTAAAGCTTACTCTTTTACAGATTGTAGTTTGATTTTTTACACTTCTTAGTCCGCTTCTTTACAATTCGTAGTTTACTACATAGTTGTTCGTGGTTTGCTTCTTTGCAGTTTAGAGTTTGTTCAATTATAAATCATAGTTTTCTCATTTACAGTTCGTAGTTTGCTTCATCAATACTTCGTAGTTCGCTCCTTTATAATTCGTAGTTCATTTTTTACAGTTTGTAGTTCGTTTTTTACAATTAGTAGTATTCTCATTTATAGTCTGTAATTTGCTACTTTATAGTTTGTATTTCAATGTTATATACTTCGTATTTTGTTCTTTTACAGTTTGTAGATTGCTTGTTTACAATTTGTAGTTTGCTCATTTATAGGTCGTAGTCCTCTCTTTTATGTTTTGTTGTAACCATTTGTAGTTCTCCCTTTTACATTACTTAGTAAGCTCTTTAATAATTTGTATTTTTCTCGTTTAAAGTTTTCAATTTACTAGTATATACTTCATAGTTTACTGTTATATACTTCCTAGTTCGTTCCTTTACAGTTCATAATTTTCTCCTTTACAGTTCGTAGTTCGCTCATTTACAGTTCGTAGTTCGCTCATTTATAGTTCGTAGTTCGCCCTTTTACAGTTCGTAGTTTGTTCCTTTATAGTTCGTAGTTCACTCCTTTATAATTCTTAGTTCATCCCTCTACAATTATACATAATCATATGAAGTATCAAAGTCTATATTTTATTATGTAGGTAGGTATATACGCGATGTATTATGAGGAATCTACTTTTTAAGGTCTAAAACTCCAAAATAATAATATAAAGACAATAGTTAGTTTTTTGTTCAATCAAAGGCCTTTTTTGACTAAATTGGTTTAACAATATTACTCTATTACCATTAAATATTACAACAACAAGTAATAACTCACCCGCACACATCAATATTTCTCTCTCCACATTCAAGTTATGTATAACTTGTTTATTAGTGTCCTTGAAGGGATGGGATGTAATTTGAATTTGAATTACATTATACACAAACGAGTTATCATAGCTAGTAATAAAAAAATCTACCTTTTCTTTCTTTCATTTAATCATCCATCAAGCTCTAATTTATTTTAGGTTTCATTTTTTCCATATGCGTGTGTGGAAACTTTATGTCTCTCTTTTAGTGATGGATTAAATCACTCACGAGACATCTTTTTGCGAGTTTATTTGGCCTAAGTGTGGGATTTTCCCTATATTTGACGTATATTAGTTTTCTCTCTAGTTTTGGGACTTATTGCTATTTATGGAGTTTTTGTGCTTTAATTGTGTGTTTAGTGTGTAGCTTTTTGGTACATGGTTGATACAAGGTTCCAAGATGAATAGAAGAAGTAAAAAATTCAATTCAAACCCCAAGTCAAGTTCCAAGATGAGATTAAAGTCACTTTGGGAAATTGGAGCGTTCATTGAAAAAGTCTTGACGTCATATTATTTCAATTACCACAGTAAATTGGTAAGAGATTTTGAAGAAATTTTTTTTGATTCAGAGAGAGCCTGAAGTCAGTGTCACGTTGAAAGTGACAGAAATCGTTTCAGAGTTGAGACAAAAACGTTATGTTATATTCTTCCATGGTGACTCAAACCAGTTTTGCACTAACTAAAAATGGGTTGGGCCATATCTAACCTATTTAAGCAAGGCCATGGGGCCCCAAACGTTTTTTAGTTAGCATATAAGTCATATATCAGCTCCAAAAACATACACAACTCATTAGATATTCATCTTACACGTTTTTCAAGAGGAGTAAGAGCAGATTATGAATAGAAGAGAGGGAATGAAGGGGTTTTCACCAAAAACCACCAATCTTCCTCATTGGAGTTCAGAATCTACTCATTCCAAAGAGTAACTTTATTTTAACTTTTAAACATGATTCTAGTATTAGTTTTCATTATTTGAGTATGAACTAAACCCTTATTGCTTGAGAATTGCGATTATGTATGAACCTTAATTGATTTATTTGATGTTTGGGATTTATTTTAATTAATTGAGTTTTGCATCTATTGGGTATACAACTTGTGTTACATACTAATCTTATCTTGTCCAAATAGTTATTAGCCTTAGTAATTGAGCTTGCGTCCAAGGGGGGTGGTTCTAATTATTGATTAGTATATACACGTTTGGTGGCCGTTATAAACCCAAGGGCCCGACTAGCCAAGTAGCTGCTAGAGTATTATTGAGTACGTGAGCTTCCTAAGTAAACCCTTATGGGAGTTAGGAAGACTTTAGAATTCCGGTTAATATGAACAACCAATTTACTCTTATATCAAGAACATCATAACTATTTATTTTGGATAGTAATAGCAACCCTTAATCATTACTCTCATATTTGAAAACTTGTCTCTTTAGCTAATTGTCATTTTATTCCATTACTTTAATTTAATTAATTGTTATTTATCTTTCGCATTATTAGAAACCCAAAAAATATTTCTTCATCCACTTGTTCTCTTTCCGATTTTCGTTCACAAACTATTCAATATTATATTACGAAACACATCCAGATAACGCTGATAATCTCTGAGGAGACGATACATCCTCACACTTATCTTTATTACTTGACAACGATCTGTGCACTTGTAGGAAGTTACCCCTTTCGAGGTGTCGATTTATTATCACACCTGGGGGAACAACAAGTTTTTGGCGCCACGTCCAGGGATTATATTGTTATCGATTTGTGTTTTGTTTAGTATCATTTTGCTTAGTTATCCGTTTCCATTACTTGTGTTCTTGTTTTTGTCCTTCTACAAGTTTCACAGGTTTTCGTGTATGCTCTAAAATCCTAATAAGTTGCATCGAGATCATAGGAAAAGAGAAAAATAAAGCCCAAAACCAGTTGCGATGGCCAATCTTGATCTACCACCAGGTTTTGTGGATAATGAGAGTCAAGTGAACCCATACTTGGGTCAACAAAACAATCAACCAAGAGTGAACACAAATGGAGGAAATCCACAGAATGTAGTTAATAATCAAGGTGCACAAGTCCCACCTAGGGCCGTGCCTTGGTTTTTGCAACCACAAGATCAACAACCATTCCGTTTACCACCGCTTGGGATTCTTTATTTATTTTCTGTAATTTAGGAACATGGATGTTTTTTATTTATTTCCAGTTTTTAGTTTGAATATGAGCTAAACATTTAGTGCTGGAGAATCGCAATAATGGGTTAAGCCTTAATTTATTCAATTAATGTTTTTCAAAATTTGGGATTTGATACTTTAATTTAAGTTGGGTATTTGGTATTGATTATTATCGTATTCTTGTTTACTATTTTTATTCTGATCAATTAGAAATAGGTTTGAGTAATTAGGCTATTCACTGAGTGGAGAATAATCATTCGACAAGGGGGTTTAATTACAGACACATGTAATAGACGTGTGGTGTCCACCAATGACCGACATGCTTGACTAAACACATAGCCAATGAATAAGAGACTTCACATCCAAAAGTAGATATAATCACACGGGAGAGGTTTGTAGTACCATAGGATAGCTCCTAGGTCCACCCGACGGGGGGTTAGGAGATATTAGAGTACCGACTAGTACACAAACACCAGCTTAGCCCTTAAACGGAGACATTAGTTGTATGAACTTAGGTGGATCCCTTGCGAGACTCAAGTACACCTCTCATATTTGCGTCCACATCTTTACATTTCAGTATTTACTTTTATTTAATCTTTTTATTAAGTTATTTTATTGCATCTCGTAGTTATAAGTCAAAAACCAAAACAAAAATATATGTATTTCCATTTCATTGTTTACAATTAATTCTACTTATTTGATAAACATCATAGTCATATTTGTCCGTCCCTGAGAACGAAATCCCTCATATTTATCTATTACTTGGAATGACCCGTACACTTGCGGTTAGTGTCCCTCTCTTTAGGGGTGTTGATCTTATCACACTCCAGGAGACACCAAGTTTTTGGCGCCGCTGCCGGGGACAGTAGCGTGTGACCCCCGGTTTTAATCCTTAAGTAGTTTAATTGTTATTTTTCAGTTTTACTTTGTTTTGTTTTTCTCAGGTTTTACACGTTTGGTGCACGCTCTCAAATCCTGAGAGGTTATTCCGAGCCAAAAACAAGAGAGAAAAGGAAGCAAGAGAGAAGAAATGACGGCTTTGAATAATAACAACCAAGATCCTAAAATTAAATTAGATGAACATGGAAACCCGAGAGTGCCACGAGTTGTGGATGACCATAACATTCGTATCCCTCCTGTAGGTCAACCACCAATTAACATCAACAATGGTGCTAGAGTTCAACCTGAAGACGCGCCATGGCTCATCCAGACTAACAAATACAAGACATTCCATTTACCACCATTGGGACTCCGTCCACCCGCAAGTCAAGGAGTTAGATTCAAACCAGATGTGGGTATGATCAATCAATTCATCAATATTGGTCAATATGGTCGAGCCGCACGCAAAGATCCTATTTGAGCTATGTACAGATTCATGCAAATCTGTGATGCATATGTCACTCCAAGATTTACCCAAGAACAAATACACTTTTCTATGTTCCCATTTTTCCTCACCGGAGGAGCTAGTGAATGGTATGACCAGCAACAACACGAAGAAATCACTACGTGGGATCAACTGCAAACTGCATTTTTCGATAGGTATTATCCTTAGAGTGTAAGACTTAGTGGACAACTTAATTTAGCAAGTTTTCAGCAAGAACATAGAGAAGCTGTAGGAGTTGCTTGGGCCCGTTTCCAATCTTTATTATGAAAATTCCCATTACATGGGTACTCATTAGAATTACAACTAGGAATTTTTTATCGCAGTTTAGATGAAGCCTCCAAAGAGAAAGTAGATACTATGTGTCAGGGTGGTTTTGTGATGGTAACTGTGAATCAAGCATTAGCTATTGTGGATCGAATCTAAAGAATGAGATTAGTGGAAACCATCAAGATCACCAGTTCAATTTTCGAATAAGGTACCTTGAATGTAGACACTGAAACAGCTCTGCAAAGATTGTCGCTCTTGAGAATAAAGTTAAACAGTTATCCGTATCCAACAAACAAGCAAATGTTAATATTGTACAAGAACCATAGATACGCCCTAGTTATGGGGAAATTAGTCATAGTTGGGAAGAGTGTCCTCATAATCCAAAATCTGTGTGTTATTTAATAATCGAGGTAAACACTACTCGAGTGGTCAAGGATATGTTAATCAAAACAGGAGCCATCCAGGTTTTCAATATTCTAATCCGCAAGGGGCTGCTAATCCAGGAACTTATCAACCAAGGCCCTAAGGAAATAATTATCAGTTCAAACAACAAAATCAATATCAGGGAGGTCAAGCCCAACAACAAGCCGAACATGAAGCTTATACAGACACGTTGGCTCAGAAAGAACTTCCTTCTCGCCCTCAAGAAGGTGCGATTACCACAGGCGATTTAGCCCTTACGTTGACCCAATACATAGCGGTCTCAAGAAGTAAGTCAGCCCAAATTGAAGAGCAGTTGGTCAAATTCACGGCCTCTTTAGGAAGTAAGTCTACTAAAATTGAAGAAGCGCTAAATTTACATTCCTCTTCGTGAAAATTTTGGAGAATCAAATATCAAAGATCGCCAATAGATTGAATGTTCGAGGTCAAGGACAGATCCCAAGTGATACATAAGTTCCAAGACAGAGGGATGATTGTAATGCGATTGGGCTTATAAGTGGTAAGCAATTTCGACCACCACCATTTCCCGTTATGAAAGAAAAAGAAACAACTGGGAAAACAAAAACGACAAATAATGTGGTGGAGAAAGAAAGTGAACCAGAAGTAGACGAGATGGAAGTTGAGAAAATTCTAGAAAAGCCAAAGAAGAAAGATGTTGTGGTGGAAGTAACTGTCCTCTTCCACCTTTCCCCTCAAGTGTTCAGAAGAAAGGATATATGGTTAAACATCAGAGATTCATGAATGTGGTGAGTAAGTTTAACATTAATATTCCATTCTTGGATGCTATTAAAGGGGTACCAAAATACGTGAAATTCTTGAAAATATATATCACCCACAAGCGCCCATATCTTGAGAATGAAATGGTAGGTTTTCCAGAAGAATGTAGTGAAATATGCCAGAGTAAGTTTCCACCTAAATTACTTTATCCTGGAAGTTTTACTATTCTTATTTCTATTGGTGATGAGTGGCAAGGGAAGGCTCTGTGTGATTTAGGTGCGAGTATTAATCTCACGCCTAGATCAGTTTTTGAGAAGTTAAATATAGGAAACGCAAGACCCACCTCCATGGTTTGCAAATGGCTGATAGATCCCTAGCACATCTACATGGAAGAGTGGAAGATGTCCTCGTCAAGGCAAGTAGTTTAATTTTTCCTTGTGATGTTGTTATACTTGATTACGATGTGGATAGTAATGTTCCCATTATCTTGGGAAGACCATTCTTAGCCACGGGGCATACTCTTATTGATGTAGAGAATGGAGAATTAATTATGCGTATTCAAGACGAGGTAAAGTTCAACGTGTTTAGGGTAATGAAGTTCCCGGATTCCAAGGAGGAATGTTTCCAGGTGGACGCGATTGACCAAGCAACGCAAGGGGTATTTAATGATATGAATTTTGATGATATCTTGCAGGCTGCCCTAACAGTTGACTTACTGGAGATGATGGAAGAGCTTGCTGACATAGTGGCAGCTCTAAATTCTAAAAAATACAAAGCCTAGGCATTTAGCCTATGAGCCCGTGAGAGAATCCGGGGAGGTTGAACCTCAAAAGAAACCATCCATTAAGTCTCCTTCGCAAGTAGAAGAGAAGCTACTTTCGTCACACTTGAGGTATGCTTATTTGGGTACTAACAACACTTTACATGTTATTGTTTCAGCTACTTTAACAGGTCCTCAAGAATATAAACTGTTGCGTGTACTACGAGCTAATAAAGAGGAAATTGGATGGACTATTGTCGATATAAAAGGTATTAGTCCTACCATTTTCCAACACAAAATCATTCTGGAAGATGAAAGTGCACGCTAAGTGGAAGGGCAAAGGAGATTGATGTTAGTTATGAAGGAGGTGGTCAGAAAATAAGTAATCAAGTTACTAGACGCGGGAATCATCTTTCCCATATCTAGTAGCGAATGGGTGAGTCCAGTTCAGTGCGTACCAAAGAAAGGTGGTATCACTACTATCCTGAATTATCAGAATGAAGCCATACCCTCGAGTACCGTTGTTGGGTGGAGAGTGTGTATGGACTATCATAAGTACAAGGCCACCAGAAAAGATCACTTTCCTCTTCTGTTCATAGATCAGATGTTGGATAAGCAAGCCAGAAGAGAGTACTATTTTCCTTAATGGGTACTCAGGTTATAATAAAATATGCGTAGATCCAAAAGACCAACATAAAACAACTTTTACATCGATTGGTACCTTTTCCTATCGAAGGATGCCATTTGGATTGTGTAACGCACCTGCGACTTTTTAGAGGTGTATGATGACAATATTTGGAGATATGATCGATCGATTCCTTGAGGTATTTATGGATGATGTTTTTGTTTTTGGTGATAACTTTGATGATTGTTTGAAGAATCTAGAAAAGGTGTTAATTAGATGCAAAGAAACTACTTGGTTTTGAACTAGGAGAAATGTCACTTCATGGTTCGTGAGGGAATAGTGTTGGGGCATAAGGTTTCCAGTGCAGACTTAGAAAACCAAGTCAGCTCTCAGGGAAAAACCAATTAAATTAATTTGTGGATGCAATATTGTGTGTGAAGAAGGGAAAGGAACGGAAACATCACCGGTATGCCGGATAGAAGCCCGGTATGCTGGCCCGCGCAGCAAGATTTTACCTAAACCTTAAAAAGCCAAATTATTTTCCTTTTTAACATAGCCTCTCACGCAAGACACCATTATAGACAAACCAAACCTCATTAAGTACCTGCAATCTACCATTAAAACATCCAAACACCAGAAATTCTTTATTCCAATCCCTTCCAAACACATAATCAAACATCAAATCCTTTCAAACACCAAGAATTCTTCACCTTAATCCTATACCATTTTTCATCAAAGCTTTAATCTTACCCATAAACCTAACCTAAAACATAACATAATCATTACCCATCTCATATAACACCACAAACCTTCTCTCTATATCCTCAAAACACCGAAGTTCAAAACTTTTCTCTAATTTTTGAATTTTTGAAGTTTTAAGTTTGGTTCATTGAGATGACGAACATAACCGATTCCTTGTGCAACAATCGCAAGACAAATCAAATATATTGAGATTCGAGTTCTATGCCTAAGGTTGGAGAAGTCAAGAATACTATGAAGAGGAAAGAAAACCCAAGTGAGGCTACTCCTAAAAAGCCAAACTTGGAAGCAAAAGGAGTTGAAGAACCAATTAAGTGCTCGTATGGAAGTGCTTTTTTTGGAGAAGCACTTAAAAGTGCTTTTAGCATTTTAAGAGTTTTTTTTTAATCTTGAAAAACACTTTTTTGAGAAGCACCAAATATGTGCTTCTTGAAAAAAGCACTTACAATAATTTTAGATTTCAAAATTATTTTTAACAATTTTCTTAAATTTGAATTTTATTCCAAAAGCGCTTTTTTACTCTAAAATAAGCACTTCCAAACGGACCCTAAGAATGAACTAGTTAGTGAACAACGTTCTGTGAGAAGAAAGACAATGGCCGTGAAACCTAAACTTAAGAGGCCATTCATGAGCTGGAAAGAACAAGATTGTGACCGGTTTGGTAAGTTGACTTTTAGTGTTGAAAAAGGGTTTTCGGTGGATATTATGAAAGGTGAATTCAAAGAGTACGCAGTAGTTTGTGACGAGTTGGGATGGAAGGAGTTTAGTGAGAGAATTGTTTTACCTTCCACCTCCATTTCGTGAATTTAATGAAGATTTGGTCTTTGGGGAAGGTAATTTAATTGAAGTCTGTAAGAAGATTATTTCTTTCTCAGTTGAGTGCATTCGTGAAGTATTTAAATTACTAGACTTAAAGGGTCCACGTCAATACCATAGAGAGCTTATTGATCTGGCTTTCCAATGGGATTCTCTTTACAAACATGTTTTAATTTATGGGGTCAAGCCCATCCCTGAAGTCCAGAGATATCAAGGTATTGTTATTAGTAGTCAATTGCTACCACGCGCGAGAGTATGGTCCCGTTTCATCATTTCTACCTTCTTTGGTCATGCCCAGATTTTCGAGGTATCATGTGAGCAACTCATCTTTATTAAATGCATACTTGAAAAGAAAGAAATAGATGTATCTCGCGTGATCTATGACTTCATAATGGTACACAAAATCTCCAATTGGGCAACGCAACCTTAAGTTTCCGTGTTGAATTACTTTGATATGTAAGAAAGCACAAGTGACATGCGGAAACAAAAAAGATGAACCACTTGAGTTTGGAGATAACATCACTACGATTGCCATTTCAAACATTCATAGAGAAGCCAAGAAAGTGGGTATGGAGTTGGATAAGCCCTTTGGGGAAGATAATGGAGCAAGACCTCCATCAAGAAAGAATAGGACTCCCAAAGATAATGATGTGATCGAGAGAGTGAGATGTTTGGAAGAGACACAAGTGGGGATGGTGAAGACTTTGGGAAATATGACAAAAGAGTTCGAGGTAATGAAGGACACTTTATTCAAGATGAACGAAACAATTAATGACCCTTACACCTTGGTGAAGAAGACTTCATAATCTCGACGTTAGACTACACGTGATCAGCCTAGTGCTAATTGAGATACGTTTCTCTATCTTTTTCTCATTTAGTAGTGTATATTTGTTTATTTTCTTATTGAATATTTTCGAGTCTTGGGGACACGACTCATTTGAGTTTGGGGTGGGGTATCGTTGCCTCATCCCAATTTTATGTGTTATGTGTTTTTACTATTTTTCAAAAAAAAATTAAATCAAATAAAAATTAGTTTAAGGGTTGTGTTGACTTAATAGTATTTTAAACGTCCCCACTGAGCATGCTTTTTATAAATTTATGATAGAAAATAGTAGACCTTAGGAGTTAATGTAAAGCGAACTTTGATTGCATGCAAACATTAGATATTTTATAGGAAAAATTAATGAAAAATGCAAAAGAAGTACAAAACCCACTTAGTTATGAACTAGAGGCAAGTTATGTAACTAGGAAAATGATAGAGGAAGTTCTTTGATAGCCATTTGAGACTTTTTAGCCTTCTAATCCATGATTTATATTATCCTTCTTAGCCCCATTTTTAGCCTTAAAGCCTTTTTTGTCGCCACGATATAAGCCATATTCCCTTAGTTTATAGGCCTTCCCATATGACCAACACTTGAATCACATTCCTAAGACTTCATGTCTTGAGCTTGAGTTTGGAATGGTGGGTTTAATTATTGGAAAATTACATTGGGAGAGATTTTTATGCGTTCGTATGTGATGCACAATTGTTGATGATATATTATTTGTAACCCTTTGCCGGGGTCTTTGATAAAAAAGAGAAAAGAAAAAAAATATGAGAGACATGGCCATTCACAACAAAATGATGGTCAGGGATATCTTATACAAAAAAAGAGAAAAAAATAATAAAGTAACCGGTAAAGTGGAAGTTTAGAAAATCATCATTAGTTCTTATTGGGTTAACTTGTGGACGCTAAATTAATGCGTCAAATGGGTTGAGTGAGAATATATTCGAGTGTAAACTCAAGCTCTTCGAAAATTTGTTGATGTTAAGTGAGGAGAGAGCCAAAAGCTCACTTCAAATTTACCAAATATACATACCGTCCCTAAGCCTACGCTAAAACCGTAAAGTCCTCGTGATTCCTAGGTGCATAGTGAATTTATAATTCAGCTAATAGGGAGTAAGCTAAGTGGAGCGCTCAAAGCAAGTGAGGATCAATGAACACCCTATAACCACCATCTTGAGCTTAGTAGTAAGTATAATCTTCTAGCATTGTGAAATTAATTTTGGATTGATGTTATTTATGTTTTATTTTGCAAGATAGGTGTATATGTACATTAATTTTTAGGTTATACTATATGAGATTTATTTAAAGTTGTTATGTTTGTTAATGTTAGCCCAATTGTTTTGGCTTATTACTAGATAGATATTTATTTAGGAGTTATCATATGTAATAGTTTAGTCAAATTTTATATCCTCCACGGGTATAATTAAGTGTAAAAGACAATGGTTAGTTAACCTTATTCTAATAAAATTTGATTTGCCGATAAAAAAAAAAGATTTATTTAAAGTTGTGCTTTGAGTAACATTCACTAGACTCTGTATTTTTGCGTCTTACCAAAATCCTCTCCCGTTTTGTGATAAATATATGCCCATAGGAGACATCATTTTAGGTGGAAATTAGACTTAGTTGATAGACTTTTATGCTTATTTTAATATACAGCATTTTCGCCCTTAAGAATTATGTTAATTTCATTTTTAGAGCTTTTGTGCGTTAATTCGTTTGTTTTTAGTATAAAGTTCTTAGGTAAATAGATGATATGGAGCACTGATATGAGGAGGAGAAGTGAAGGTAAAGTCTTAGATTAAGCGTAGAGGTTAAAAGAGAGAAAGAACCACCCAAAGAGTTGACAAAAAGATAAAAAAATCTGGATAGTTGTTACTTCTTGCTGTTTCGAGCCAAAACAGTACTGATTTAGATCTGGAGATTCAAAGGAGAAAGTTGTGCATTTGAGTTAGCGCGAATTGAGGACTTGAATCATGTGATGTGGACGTGATACGCAAAAGTTGTCGCTGTGTAACTAGAGGGTGTACAACAATTACGAGATTTGCTAAATTGGACTTGGGCTTTTATCCATTAAATGAAATAAAATAAAATAAAAAGCCCAATCCGATTTAGTAAGTATAAATAGCCTTTTAGACCTCATTTTTAGGACGCTTTATTGTTTTCTAAGTTCTAGAGCACAGCAAAAAGGCAAAAGAGAGAGCAAGAGCTGAAGAATTCATTTTCTTCCAACAACAGCTCAATCCAACACCTTAATTAGTTTCTTTATTTCTTTTATGTAAGTTAGGAACATAAATATTTTATTTATTTTCAGTTTTTAGTTTGAATATGAGCTAAACAATTAGTGCTTGAGAATCGCAATAAATGGTTACGCCCTAGTTTATTCAATTAATGTTTTTCCGAATTGGGATTTTATAATTTAATTTAAGTTGGGTATTTGGTATTGATTATTACCATATGCTTGTTTACTTTTTTTATTCTGATCAATTAGAAATAGCATTGAGTAATTAGGCTATTCACTGAGTGGTGAGTGATCATCCGATTGGGGGGGTTTAATTACCGACATAGGTAATAGACGTGTTGTGTCTGTCAATGACCGACATGCTTGACTCAATGAGGTAAGAGACTTCACATCCGAAAGTAGATATAATAACCCGGTAGGGGTTTGTAGTACCGTAGGATAGCTCCTACGTCCACCCAACAGGGGGTTAGAAGATATTACAGCCCCGACTAGTACACAAACACCAGTTTAGCCCTTAAACGGAGACATTAATTGTATGAACTTAGGTGGATCCCTTGCGAGACTCAAGTACACTTCTCATATTTGCGTCCACGTCTTTATATTTCAGTATTTACTTTTAGTCAATATTTTCATTAAGTTATTTTATTGCATCTCGTAGTTATAAGTCAAAAACCAAGACAAATATCTATTTATTTCCATTTCGTTGTTTACAATTAATTCTACTTATTTGATAAACACCATAGTCATATATATCTGTCCTTAAAAACGAAATCCCTTATATTCAACTATTACTTGGAACGACGCATACACTTGCGGTTAGTGTCCCTCTCTTTAGGGGTGTTAATTTTATCACACTCCAGGAGACAACAAGATGTTAATAACCTCATCCACTGCTGGGGAGGTTATGTGAGAAAGCGATGATCTTAAGGTAACACGTCGAACTTCAACGACGTTAAACAAAAGTGCTTCTTGGGAGATAAACATGTTTTTAATGCTTTTAGTCGTTTAATTTTATGTTATTAGTTTTTATTAGTAAGTTATATTCTTGTTTTAGTGTTAATTATAGTTAATTAGAAAGGTATAAAGTGTTTTTGATGTGCAGGCTAGTCGAGAATTGAGTTTGGGTCGAAAGAAATGCAAGAATCATGCTCACTAACAGGTCGAGCGGTATACCGCGCCTTACATGCGGTATATAGCAGCATGACACACCGTCACCACGTGTAAGCCACTAGTCAATTGTTCAGATACTTTGATTGTTTGTGTGTATACGAAACCATATTAGTGGTATACCAATGCGCGAATTTGACCATGGGGCGACAAGCGAAGGGTGTACAATGTCCATAGTCAAGGAAAGAGTCGTGCGGTATACCGTGCCATACCGGCGGTATAACACTGCGTGACAAGGTGTCGTGACAAGGTCAACACGGTCAAAGAGTTTAGAAAGTTCGAGGGACTGAGTGGTACACTACGCTCTGCAAGTAAAAGCGTCACCAGAAGAGGTCAATGGTACACAAAGTCATGGAGTTCAAGGCCTGTGAGCAGTATACCGCGCCGCGACGCAAATTTAAGCAAGAAATAGCACTCATGGCTCCCTAAGATCGAACATACTTTCTATCGCATTGCTAACTAATCTTCTCTTTACTATCAATGTGTGTTTTCCAGCAAATACTCAAAGCATACAAAATAAAGCAGCTCATAAACATACTACTTTCTATCATTGACTTACTAAACTTATGCTTTCAAGCTATTAAACACACTCTACATCTAATCCATCTCTTAAAAATTTCAAAAAATTTCAAATTTCTCTAAAGAAATAGTAAATCACATAAAATGGAGATGAGGGACAACGAATCCCCACACCCCCAACTCAAAAATGAGTCGTGTCCCCATGACTCAAAAAGACTCAATAAAATAAAACATTAAAAAATAAAAACAACAAATATTGCATATAGAGAAATGGTAAGGAAGAAAGAAAACATACTCTTCGAGGCTATTGTCTTGCATGATCAATACCCGGAATAGGTGGAGTACTTTTCTTGTATGTAACTTTTAAGGATCACCAATTTTGCTTTCCCTTACATCCTCTTATGCTCCATCCCTATCAATCACACTCTAGAGATCTCTTGTTTCTCATCTTCTACAACTTTGTTCTCGAATACTCTCTCATGTGAAGGTGTTCATCCAGGAATATTTTGTTGTGGCAACAGCTACTAGCGTCCCATAAGCTTTGCTCCTCTTTGGTCAAAGGATGCTCGATTTGTATAGGTTGTGGTGTCTTCCTTATGAAATTTGAAACCTTTTTCTCTTTGAATTTACCACAGCTAGCTTTCCTCTATCTCTTGATCCGATTTACCTTGTAGTTTATTTCCAGACTAGTACCCATCTCAATTGAGTTATTGTTGATCTTACCCAATACCGTGCTTTGATACTTCCTCTCCCTTAACATTTGATAAAATCTCTATTCTTTTCATCATCTCTTTTGACACCCAACTCAAAGTTTTGAACACTCTTGAAACTTGTAACTCTTGATCATAGGTGGAACAAGTTTTATTTCGGTTAGAAAAGGTGTTAGGATGATAATTCTCTATGTGGGTAGGATGAATTCTTTCTTGATTGGTATGGATCTAAGAAATTGGTGCATGAATTTTAAAAATTTAGGCTCTTGATTCTTGGATTCTAGGTGTTTTTATATAATTTGGATGGTTGAATCTTCTTTGTAACGATGTAGGGAAGGATTTGGATTTGAATTCATGGTGATTTGGTAGTGTTTTGATGTTTGGTGAAGGTTTGTTGAAGCTTTAATAGAGTTGGGAGAGGTTTGGGGAAGAAAGGAGGTGTAAAGGATACAAAATTCGTGATATAACTGACCTCTTTCTTCTTTAAACCCTTTAAAAAATTCTCCAGCGGCGCCGACCAGTATACCGCCCATATGGGCCGACATACCGGTGCACTATTTCTTGAAAACTCTCCTTCGGCAAAAAACCCGAATCGCGTACACGAGGGATCGTGTTTTGTCTTGACCGGCATACCGCCCGTAGGGGCCAGTATACCGGTGCTACTTGCTCTCGAAAATCAACCCTCGGCAAGAAACCCAAGATGAGCACATGAGGGCTCGTGTTTTTGGCCCGCCGGTATATCGGTGGGCAGGTCAGATTTTCTCCGATTTTTTTTTTCTTTTTCTCCCTAACTCGATTTTCTTAGTACCTGAACATCAAAAACACTAATACCTTCCTCAATAATGCAATATCAACTAAAAAATACGTAAAGTAAATAATATACACTAAAATAACCAAACTAATAAAGCAATTAAAGCTTGGGGTGTCTCCCAATAGCACTTTTATTTAGCGTCATTTAAAGTTTGACAGGTTACCTCTATTATCCCTTGAGTATGTAGCCTCCCCAGCAGTGGGTAAGGCTATGTATGTCTACAATTCATAGCTTTTGACCTCTCAAAGGTCGTATCTCTATTAATTTTGATGTCACCACTCGAGTAAAAACAAATGGTCCCATCCACGCATTTTTGAAACCTCGTGGTCTATTCTCTTGTTTGGCGGCCTTCCAACCAACCGTGGTTCCCACTCCAAACTCATTTTTAACTCTCTTCTTAACGGTTTCATGGTGGTGGTCCTTCTCTTTAACCTCTTTAGCTACTTTTGGAACAATGGGTAACTCAAGTGGCACCTTCTCGATCTTTTTATCCAAAACAAGGGATGTTTCAGAACTTTCTTTTGTTATGAGGGTCACGTTTTCAATCTCGATCTCTACACTCGCATTCTAAATTTTTTTTGGAATAGGTTATGTGAATACTTGTTGCGGTGTGAGTTCTTTTGTATCAACTTCAAGCATTTGGGTGTAGGTTTTGTCTTCTTTTTACACCTCTACAAGTGCTTTATCGGTGTCACCAATTGAATGATTTGTCTTTATAGGATTGGGTGGTGACATCAATGGAGTACTAGGTGGTGAATCTATCCTAGTATCTTTTTCTTCTATCTCTTTTCTCACCAAGATTTCAATATTTGATTCCTCTAAACGTGGCTTGGCTGGGTCTTCCATGGATGTAATCTTCCCTTCACAAGGTTTAATTTCAATTTCGACTCGCTTACCAACAATTGACTCATCAATGCTTAGCGTGGTTGATTCTTCTATTGTTGGAATCTCTACTTCACTAGGTGTAACTTGTGGTGATTCCACTTCCTTGTCTTCTCGAAGGCTAAACTCTTCAACTTCTTTGAACTGAACATCGCTATCTTGACTGGCCTTATGATTAATATTTGTACCTTGGCCAGTTTGCATAGATTGTACTTGTTGTAATTGCTCAATTGTTTTTGTGAGTTGCGTCAATCGTTGGTCCATTAATTGATGATTTTGTTGCATGTCTTGCACTAATGATATGATAGTATCGCTTTTTGCATCACTCTTTACTAATTTTATCCATTGTAACCTTTATTAAACAATTAAGGGATTCCTCCAACTTTTTGAGCCTAAATTCATGATCTATAAAGCTCCCTCGTGTCAGATCCATGAAGATGTTTGTTCTATCAATAAAGTTTTGCACTTGAATACGCCAGGTCTGTGTTGGATTTTGCTCTTCGTAAAGGGAAATTTCCATACCTAAAGAAAAACCTGAAAAGAAACGAAAACAAAACAAACGTAAAACTGAAAACAACTAAAACTACCAACCTAACTTAAACACAAAATAAAATAACCGCTTTAAATCTCTGGCAGCTGCGCCAAAAACTTGGTGGGTCCTTGTGTATTATAAAATAATGCAATAAAAGTAAAGAAATAAAGGATCCACATACCGCAAGTGTACGGGTTGTTCCAAGTAATAGATAAGTAAATACGGGAAAATCGTCTCCACATGGATTTAAGTAGTTATTCTAACTCCGTGTTCAATATTAGAATAGATAGTTTTAATTGTCTTAATTAAAAAGATAAGTAGCAAAGGAGTTTGTTTTCTAATTAACTAAATAAAATAAATAATAATTAATAACAATAAATAATTATGCAAATAAGATAAGGAGATGCGAGTATGAACCTATCGTATTGAATTAATGATTCCTAAGAATAAGGGTGAATGGGAAATCTCACAATAGTCGAGACTCTATAATCTCCTAGCCCCCGTCAGGGTGGACCTAGGAGCTATCCTAAAGTACTATAAACCCCTATATGGGCGAATATGCCTCTTCAGATGATAATTTCTTTTACCTCTTTGGCTACGTGGTTAGTCAAGCCTATCGGTCAATAACGGACACCACGCGTCTATATTCTAGTTCTGTAATTAAACCCCCCTGTCGGATGATCACTTTGCCACTAAAGTGAATAGATCAATTACTAAAACCTACCCTTGATTCATGACTTCAATGATAGTAAACAAGCACAATAATATAGTCAATGGAAATTAAGAACCAATTCAATTAAATACTAAAATCCCAGATTCAAATTAAAACAGAAAAACAATAATCAATAGTTCATATAATTACAATCCTAAAGAGAAATTATGCATAATAAAACTTCTTGAATAAATAGCTTAGAAATACCTCATAGACAAAATAGATCTAATACTAATTTACCCAAAGAATAGATATGGAGAAGTGTTGAATTGATGTAATTAAGTTCTAGCTCTCGCTTCTTCCTCCTCTAGATCCTCTTGATTGCTTCTATAATGATTTATGTATGTATATTAAGCTTATGCAGCCAGGGGATGATTTTCTAAGATTTAGAACTGATATATATAGGTGCTAGGTCGAAATCTTGGAGTAGGGTTCAAGTAAAAGAGTCCAAGCCCAACTCAAATTCGTATGTAGATAAGGATAATTACTGCTGACTTGTTTTTACCATATTTTCTTCGTTACTGGACCGTTTTTGGCTTGTAAGATATCAAAAGAATCCTCACAGAAATATCTATCTACTTCTAAAGGGACTCTTCCAGAATTGTCTCGGATTTGGAGTTATAATCACTTCTTTAGACGTAGCTGCAGAAATTCAGATTTATTTGGCAGCTTTTCCTTTTCCTAATTGAACTCTGTTTCCTTCTATCTCCAGATTTCTTCAAGATCTTCTTTCCTTATTTCGTTAGAATTGACTTGGCATATAATTTATTTCCATATTATCTTTAAATCTTCACATTGACATACAATTTAAACCAAATAGGTTCTAAAAATAATAATTCATCAAGTCAAGACAAGAAATAGGAAAATTACGAATTAAGCACAAAAGACTATATAAAAAGACCATTTTCTACCTAAAATGATGTCTCCTAAGGGTTTATATTTAGAACAATTAGGGAGACATCAATAAGGGAAATAAAATAAACATGGAAATTGGAGATAAAGGAAAGAAATATGAAAAAGGAAAAGTTAAAGTTGCCAAATAAATCCGAATTCCAGTAGCTACGAACATAAACATGATAATAACTCAATATTGACTAGGAATTTGGAAGAATGGTCTGAATCAAAGTTATAGAGCTTTCCGAGACGATCAGTTTCGACTATTGGAACGCGTCAAACGGATACGTATTGAAGGGGTTACAGCCAAAACAAAACAGCGCCATAATCTTACCTTTTCTATATTTTAGGGTTACGAATTTGAGTGGGGCTAGAGTCCAAGTTACTTTGCCTTCCACTCCAAGAAAACGTTTTAGGGTTTCCTATACCCTATAAATACATCCTTTAATCAGAAGAAGCACATCCTTGGCAAACCTTAAGCCAAGAGGAAGCTTACAACACAAGAAGAGAAGTCTGGCAGGAGCTGAACACCATTTCATGGCGTCTTCAACCTTCAAATTTGTAATTCTTTAATTTTCTTTCATTGGTATGAACTATATAATTTTAGCTTGAGATTTAGCATATTTGTATGAACCCTAGCTCTTATCTATCTAATTTGGGATATTATCGTATTTAATTTGAATTCATGTTTTATTCTTTGTTTATGTGTTTTGATTTATTGTCTGTTTTCCTTGCGAATTCATGCGTATAGGATTACCTTAGTAGTAGTTAGATGGTCGCCCGGAAGGGGTGTTTAACTATTGAAACACCACATAACGTCTAGAAAAAGGATTTGATCCTGACAACACCATCTGAACTAGATAGTCATTAGGGTTTGTTTTAATCACTATATCACCAATTGAAGGAAAAGTTTGCTTAGAAATCTAGTGGCGTAGGACAACCCTATTTTAAACTACCTCGTGGTTGTGTCGTAGCCTACCTATTCGCTCTCCGGGTGTAGGTAGGAATTTAGAATCCTGATTATTGCAATACTACATGATACACTTTACATGTTTATAGTAAACAAGACTAGTGGGGATTACTTGCTAATTTCTCGAGCTAAACTCTCATACTATCTGTTCATTGCTTATTTAATTTTCTGCCTTTAATTTACTAGTCTAATTTTCTATTTCTAAAAATGAAACAAAAACCTCTTTAGTCTTTCATTTTCTGCGTATTAACCTGATCTAGCTTTCATATTGGCACTTGATAATTTGCATAAGTTCTCTCTAACCTTCGTAGTCCCTGAGGAACGAATCTTATTTATCGGTAAAACTTGCATACGTCCTGTATACTTGCAGAACCGTGCTCAGCCTAGGGTATTTATTTGCACTTATTTTATCATTATTTTATCACACCTTAGGCAACACCACTATCACGAGCCTATTGATGAAGGAGGAAGTGAAACTTGGTGAGAAGAAGAAACTTGTGAGTAAATCAAGGACTGATATGACTAATGTGTGGATCAAGACTATATTGAGAGGAGCTCAACCAAAGGAGATCTCATGGCTAGAAAAGGTAGGTGAACAACTTAATCGAGTGGAAATCGCTCAAGCCCACCCTGCCAAGGGTGTGGCACTAATTAAAGCTAATCAAGTGCATATCATGACACTCTTGGAGCAACTAAGGCGCGATATAGTGAAAGATCCACAACATCCTACCTTGGATGATGGTCACGTGAGGAAATAGCCTCAAGAGTATGTTTTCTCTCTTCTATACCCTTTCTCTATTTGCATATTACGTGCTTGTCTTTACGTTTATTTGGTCTGTTTTGAGCCATGAAGTCGTGGCTCAACTTTGATTTGAGGGTGGGGATTTGTCGTCCTCATCCCCACTTTTTTGTGTTGTATATTTTTTTTAGTGAATGGATTAGAATTAGATGTAGTGAATGTAGTTGTTAAGTAAAATGTTAACGAGTCAATGATAGTAAATAGCAATTTTGTGAACTTGTCTGCATATGCTTAAAATATGAACTTGAAACACATATTAAAAGTAAGAAAAAGATTAGTAAGCAATGTAGTAGAAGTAAGTTTGATCTTAGGGAGCATGAGTGGTGTGTCGAAAGTGAGATCCAAACTAGGCAATAAACCATTTAATGAACGTGCTAGGGGTGAGAAAGTGAATAATTTGTGTGGGATAGAAAAGGATGAATGCGGTTTACTGTTTAGCCATTTGTGCCTTTTAGCTTGCTGTCTGTTTTATATTGTTATATTATCCGTCTCAGCCCCATATTGCCTTTCTAAGCCTTTTTATTAGCCACATTACAAGCCATACACATTAGATTTTTAAGACTTTTCGATATGACTTGCACTCGAATCGCAATGCTTTGACACTCGTTTAGTGCTTGCGTTTGGGATGGTGGTTTTGTTTTATTGAAAATATCAGTGGGTGGGTTTTCGCGCTGTGTACCTATAATTTTGATCACTTGTTTTGATATTATAACCCTTTAACGGGGTAAGAAGAAAAATATTGAAAAGAGAAGAGATATATCCATATATATATCGCTAAGGGGTATAAAGAAGGACCGAGATCGATTCTTAACTAAAAATATGTCACGGGCAACGCTCCCGTCATTCCGTTACTTAAAAAATTAAATACTTCCTAATTTACCCCTACTATATATATTAACTATTGAAAATAAAAAAGCTAAAAATAACACAATCACCTTCACCCCTCTCTCTCTCTCAGTTTTACATTTCTTTTTTTCTTCTAAACGCACATCACATTCATTCACTCAAAAGATAAAGCTTCCTCGGCCGACCAATTCACTCACAATCAACTATCTCCGGCGACATCTCTCACCGGCGAGATCACCTTGCCTCTCAAATGAAGCCTTGATTCTCTCTCTCCTCGAACACCAAAAAGGAATCCAACAGGAAAGCTTGAATCGAACGGTTCAAAGTACTCATCGATTAATGCCTTCATAGTTGATTTGAACGGTGGAGTCACGACGGCTACTACTCGTTGATGGTTATATGTTTAATTGATGTCGGTCATAGAGATACGGTTGCTGATTTGGTTCAAGGAGATAGTCACAGTTGTAGATTGCATGGTGTTCGATTAAACGCCTGAGAGACTAACAATACTACAGTGTCTCCGTTAATAGGTAAACTCACAAGCTGTTGCCCCGTACTGTACTTGAAACTCTTCACAAAGGCATCACTGCCCTCCGTTGGGTATTTGGAATGCGTTTTGTTCGTGAATGTGAACTTACCTCGATTGGATGTGCTCTGATGTATACAGACTAGATGAAGAGCTTCTTAAAATAGTTAATGTGGACATACTCCTCAAAAAATTATATCAGTCTGTGATTGTCATTGTTTCCTTAGTTAACATGAACAAGACTCACGAGAAGGTACTGTTCCTATTCCTATTTCTCCCTGATAATGATATTGATATTTTCTGATTCTTTCACGGCTATTTTATGAATCAAATGATATTTTCTGACTCTGTTCTTGGCATGGCATGTCAGATTAAATTAAGATCTCAGCCTTTAATTCAGGTGTTGCCCCTGATTTTTTGAGTGGTCTATACAATACTATATATTGGCGCACACCTTGGGAACTGAATTTTAATCCTGACTTGCTTCTCTTTGTAACACCATAGATTATTTAATTCAAGCTTTCTTTGTGAAGTTGACTAATAAATCTTCTGACTATACTCATATTCTTCCACTGAAATATAATTTGTTGTTTCATGTACAACTTTGTAGTGTACAGAAGCTGCACTTTATCCACATGAGAAATTAACTGAAGGAAATGGGATTTAAGAATGGAAGAAATGAGATACAACTGCATTATTCACAGATGTTATCTTGGTACAGGTAATATTCTGCAAAAATTGCTTAGCGGTTTTAAAGTTGAGTTTGAAACTTTTGTAATGATTTATAGTGTGTGATATAGGGACTTATAGTGCAATAGCTAAACTATTAGTTGTTAATTTTAGAGTATAATAAACTATTAGTCCATGTGTGATGTGAAATAGCTAAATATAATTTAAAAAGTCGCTAATATACAACTGTGAAATAGATATGTTTTGCTACTTTATTCGTAAAGATCATTCTCCTAATTTATTCGTAACATCATCGTTTGACCGTGATGTAAAGATGTGGTATTTAAGATAGAGTGTTACTTTTTGAAGTCAAATTTATTCGTAACATCATTTTCATGAATGATTATAATCGTTTAAACTCATATATAAACAAATTCTGGATTATTTCTGCAAATAATTGATATTTTTATTGGTTAATTTTACCAAAAGAGGAAGATTCATGCTTTTTTCGTATTAATAAAAAATAAAATAAAATGCAGTTGTTCTTGATATACTGTTGAGTTGGAGAGCAAGGCATAGTATGTTTAGATATGTTTTAAAAGCAGCTTCAGCAGGGGCTTGGGTGATAATATTTCCAGTAACTTACGCTTATAGTTGGAAAAATCCAGGTGGACTCAAAACTTGGTTTGGGAATAGTCCAAGTTCACCTTCATTATATATAGTCGCGATTTTAGTTTATTTATCTCCAAATATGCTCTCTACACTTTTATTTCTCTTTCCGTTTATTAGAAGATATCTCGAGAGATCTGATTATAAAATTGTTAGACTCATGATGTGGTGGTCTCAGGTAAATTACTTCTTTTTATTTAAAAAAATCGACAAAAAATTGACATTTTTTTGTAATTTTTGTACACTGTAGCCTCGGCTTTATGTAGGAAGAGGGATGCATGAAAGTGCTTTTTCTCTTTTCAAGTAACTTTACTTTACTTCACTGTATTGCATATTTATATAGAATTTACCTCGCATTGATTTTTTACTGTTTGTTACTTCTTTTATTTCAGATACACTCTCTTTTGGATTCTCCTCTTAGCAGCAAAGTTAACATTCAGTTACTATGTTGGTAGGTGTTCCCGTTGCTACAGAAGTTCCCTTGTTCATCTCTCAGAAAAGTTGCACAATTCGTCACTGTTAAACACTACGGTAATTTCACTTTCCAATTTTACCTCTTGATCAATTTTTTATAGTTTTTAATGACCTAATTATTGATTCAGCTGGACAAGGTGTATTATATGTGTGACAAGTAATGGTGAAAAATGCTGTGGGGACAAGGTATTTTCACTACGCTTATGCGTGTATTTCTAAGATGTCGTGAAGCATGGGTTACTGGAATAGTTGAATATTTATTTAGACCAAAGAAATGCTAGGAAAATAAGTAATGAAGTTGCAGCTATGATATTAAACAACTCAAGAAATTGTTCACAGTGCGTTAGAACCTGAAGCGATGCCAGATATCACAGGAATTGGAGCGGTTATGGTAATTAATTAGACAATTGCAGTTTTTGGATGGGTTCTCGCTTGCTAGAGAAGGTGTTTGATCAAATTACAAAAAGACGATAATTGGTCCATGAATTGATAGAGACTGTACTTTTATATTTCTCTCGCAATTTGTTTGGGAAGTCTGATAAGTAACCAAGCTAAATGAGGTCAGCATTTAATTCTTCTGATTTTTACCTTTTTTACATCTATGAAAGTTTATTGGTCCATGAATTGAAAGTTTATTTAAGTAAAATACAGATAATTTTTCTGGTTGTCAATTTCTTCAGGTATTAGGGTTAATTGCGTTATTGGTCCCTGTGTTATGAGGATGCATCCAAAAGACGACAAAATTTCAACATAAAGGCAGGAAGATATTTGAAAAAGATGGAATTTCATTGACCTATTCAAGGTATCCGAGGATAAGTTAAAACTGTTGGGGCAAAGTGTACAGATTTGTTAAAGCCTCCTCCTCCCATATTGTGGATATGTCAGTATGGAAAATGATTTGGGGGTTAAAAGTAGCCCCTAAAATTAAGAATTTCATATGGAAAGTAGTTAAGAACCTACTTCCAACTAACGAAAATGTATTTAAGAGAAAGATTATTAAGAGTCCAATATGTGATCTATGTAACATTGAAGTAGAAAATGTGGAACATATGCTACTAAACTGCGAATTTGCAAGGGCAACCTGGTTTGCCTCTTCCCTTAATTTATATACATGCAACCAATCTACATCTAAAGTAGATATTTGGATGGCAAGTATATTAAACAAGGGCAAGAAAGAAAAAACCAATAATAAATTCCTGATGGAACAAATATGTACGGTACTTTGGCATATTTGGAAAGAAAGGTGCGCATATAAGTTCAAAAATGTGAAAATTGACCCAGAAAGAATTGTGTTAAATGCAAGGAAAGAGTGGCTAGAATATCAAAACATCAATTATCCTAATGATGTAACCAAACCACTGAAGGATAATAGCAATAATAATAATTACAATGATGAGACTACTATAACCAGTAACTCAAGCGAGGGTAGTAGAAATACACCACTTATAAGAAATAATAATGGTAATCATAATTTGAAATGGATTCCACCCTCTAAGAACTTTATTAAAATCAATTGCGATGCTGCGTTTGTTGTTAACAAAAGTGCTATATCTTGTGTTACCAGGGATGCTACAGGAAAAGTCTTGGAATGCAAAGCGTGGGAGATCAAAGCTGAGAGCCCTAAGGAAGCTGAAGCTTTGGGGATACTTAAAGCCTGCTTAGTTGCTCAAAATAATTCATATCTTAATGTTATTATAAAGAGTGATTGTAAGCAAGTGATAGGTTCTTTAGAGATAGGCTTTCGTTTGATTCTCCCATAATTTGTAATATTATTAAGAGTATTTATCTAGTTTCTGAAAACATTAAACCTACTTTTCGATGGATTCATCGTAGTAGAAATAAGTTAGCCGATGGGGTAGCCAAACATAAGCTTTGTGGCAATATGTTAGGCTCGTGTCTAGACACGTACCCAAGTAGACTAGCTGAAATTATCTTAGATGAAACTGTTCCTTCGGGAATTGGTTAAGTTTGTAATAAGTTTATTTATATGAAGTAAGGATTGGAAAAAAAAAAAGTGTACAGATTTGTTGATTACTTATAAGGGTTCTCCTGTAGATTCTTCAGAAGAATGAAGGATTTTTCTGTTTTTTTTAATTTTGTGTTAGGTGTCAAACGGAAGCTGACTATAGTTACTCATCAAATGTATACTTATTAATCCCAAATAAAACGTTCGGTCATCTTATTGATTTACTTAACTATGGAATTCTATTCATTTATTTATTTTGAATCGCCGTCGATCTTCTACTCCTTTTTTCTGAGCCACCGATCTTCAACTCCGCTTCCTGCCCCATTGATCTTCTACTTTGTATTACTCCTTTTGGATCAATTTGCACTTTAATCCAATCCATTATCCAGTTTATGAGATTTTATGATCTTCTACTCTATTTCCTGGGTCATCAATCTTCTAT
Organism: Nemophila menziesii; assembly: GCA_029959085.1. NCBI lineage: Eukaryota > Viridiplantae > Streptophyta > Magnoliopsida > Boraginales > Hydrophyllaceae > Nemophila > Nemophila menziesii. Next base: position 20,150 of record JARWIR010000139.1, on the reverse strand, counting down.
TTTGTATTACTCTCCTTTCCTTTGATTTTGGTTGTGAACTTTTAACTTTATCTTTTATTAAATTTACAGCGTTTGTCATTAATAAGTTGTGAAAAATGAAACTCATGACAAAGGTTTTTTAGTATTAGATACCGTAAAATTAAACTCTTAAATGTTGTTTAAGATACCCATCTTGCTACTCATTTGGATTCATCTTTGGTTGACAAAAAAAAAAAAGGTTTATCTTTGACAAGATAGAAAATAATAAAAGTTTTTGGCAATTACCTGCGAGGAGAAAATTAGTTGCTTAAGAAGTTTAGACAATTAAGTAATAGGTAAATCAATTAAATCTATATTTTTTTTTGTCTGAAAATCAATTAAATCTATAGTGTATATGCTTTAGATACGTTTCTCTGATGATCGAATTATTCTTGAGCTTCTCAATGAGACCAAGGGTTATGTATCTTAGCGATTCCTCTATTACTACTCATGTTATGCCAATAGAGGCATATTTAAAATTTTCTAATGAAGCATCAAACTTCAAATCGATAAAAAAATCAATACTATTTTTTTCGTTCGGGGCTTAGGGTGCTTTTTAGTTTCCTTGGCTGCAAAACAACATATCAAGCCTCTGGTTCGGTACTTCAAGTGATTTTCAGGTGACTTGCCAGGACTTTCTGATAAACTATATTCCCTATTAAGTGAAATATAATTGTAACTATTATCTCAAAGTACAGTCTATTCATTTTGTAGAGTTTCTAGAAGAATGCATAAATACACATAGAAGATGGTGATTATATGTATTGATATATTTTTATCATTTTTTTTAGCTAATTTTTACAAGTAATAGAATAATTTGCACTTTTTTTTTTTTTATATATATTCAATTATGAATTTACACAATATATTATATTTTTTTTAAAATTCATTTTAGCCAAGTACCTTCAGGTACGGGGCATTTCCTAGTGTGTATATATATATCATTACATGAAACCTTTTAAGTAGTGATTTAGGATTATTACTCACATTCTTCTATCTTCTTCTATTTGTGCCTAGTTGACTTAAGTGTATTTTAATACACTTCCCTATATCCTTATTGTTTATTGTATCGGGACGATAGGACTTTGAGTTGGGGGGTCTTGATGGAGTTTTTTTTAAAGATAGCATTTTTTTTATAAATAATTGGCAATTTGGCATAAAGATGAAAGTAATTTCAGATTTAGCACAAGGGCGGCATCCCGAACACCGCCCTTAAGCAAAATTTTATTTCTGTTAAGGGCGGTGGTTGAATGACCGCCCTTACAATTTTGCCTAAGGGCGGTGTTCAGGATACCGCCCTTGTGCTAAATCTAAAATTACATGCCATATTGCCAATTATTTATTAAATATATGCTAAAATCAAAAAAAACTCGGTCTTGATGTCTCCATCTTTGTGATGAATTAATCTATTTATGAGACATCATTTTAGGTGTATTATATTAATTGTTAAGGGATTTTACCCATTGATAATTTCTTAATTCATGCCTTGATTTGGAAGATTATTACTTTTGTAGAATTTTTTGTAGAATTTGTGTGTTAAATATGAAACTCTTAGGTATATGGAATATAATTGGATGCCAAATCAATTGTAAGGAGTTAAAGAGAGAAGATCCAAGGCAAAATCTAGAGTTAAAAGGAAACAAATTTGATTTAGAAAAGAAGAGGCTGCCAAATAAATATGTGATGCTGAAGAGACATCCAGTGTTTTGAAGACTGTAAAAAATACATTTACGAATTTGAAGAATCCCTTTTAGGATCAGTTAGGTCTTTGAATTGCTGTCGTTTTGATAGTTGGTACTCTGAATTTGGCACAATAACGAATGGGACATGCTTGTTTCAATCTTCCGTGTTTATCCTATCCTACAACTTAGGAATAGGAATTCGAATTGGAGTTGCGCTCCAATAACTTGGCCCATACTCCAAGATTTCGACCTAGCACCTATAAATACACCTATTTGCCTTTGTAAACATGCCATTTCTCATTCATTAGCTTATATCACACTTAAAGATTTATAAAAACACGTTGACAAGTATGTATCTATTCATTAGTTTATTTTAGTTTTGTATGAACTAATTTTTCCATAGTTTGGGTTTGCATATGTATAATCTTTGAATTTTATATTTTATATTATTTGGGAAAGTGATTTTAAATTGATTGAATTTCTTATTTTTTCTACATATTTATTTTATGTGGTTTGATTTAATGATTGTAGTCTTACTAGTGCACGAATATAGGGTTACCTAATTAGTAGTTGGATTTTCACTCTGACATAAGATTCAATTGTAGAAACACCACATAAACGTCTAGTGTGCTGAAATGATCCTGACGGGCTTGCCTAACTAGATAGCCACTAATGTTTGATTTAACCACCGATCACTGCGCATGGTCCCCTTACCCAAGCCCCCTACTAATTGTTAGGTTGGCACCTAAGTCCACCCTGACGGGGGTTAAGGGATATATAGAATCCGTACTCCGTAGATTTTCCAAGAGCTTAAGTAACCCTTATAACTTGAATAAGATATAGAAGGATAAGTGTATACTAGCAGACCTGAGCTAGATCTCGTATCCCCATTATCTTAGTTTACTTATTTGCATTAGTTTAATTATTATTTTATATATTTATTTAGAAACCAAATAATTATTTCTCTCTTTATTTTTGTTTTAGTATAACAATTAAATTCTTCTACACTTCTATCTCAAACGCATTTAATCTATCACACTAAATCCCTACGAACAAACTTTACTTATCTTCTATATCTTACAAACGATTTGTGTACTTGCGGTGAATTTCTCGTGCTAGTAGTAGCTGTGTGTGCTTATTTATTATCTTTTATTATCATTATTTTAGTACACCTTATTTTTTGGAGTTAAGTGTTCAATTTTATTAACTATATATGGTACAATTTGGATGGTTCAAGGAAATAAATAATTCAGATGGTATAATGTGGATTTAAGGAAATAAATGATTCAGTTATGATATAATTTGGATAATTCAAGGAAATAAATAATTTAGCTTTAATACATATGGGGTAGTTTGGATATTGAAGGAAATCAATAATTCAATTCTGAAACAATGTCCATGAGATGTATAATTTGGATAATTTAACTTAAATTATTTAAGGAAACAACCATTCTAAATGGTATAATTTGATTAGTTCAAGGAAACAAATAATTCAATTATTAACCATTTCAATAATTCTTTAACAAACACGTTTTCTTAAATTAGTATAATTTTTTGTATATGCACACTGTCTTTTGTTTTATTTTGGATTAGGTTCATTTGAATCATTTTCATAAGTCTCCCTTGACCATAACTACTATAACAATAAATCTTTTAACATAATAGTATTTGGAAAGTAATCTTAATGATCCGTATAAAATGCACAATACAATTTGAAATCAAATATATAATTACTTTGACTGCGAGCAAAATACAGAAATCATCTAAACAAGGGCCTTCAATTTGCGGATTTTATAAAATTTCCAATTACACTTAATCTATTCATACAATCAAAGCTTGATTACACTGAACTATAAATTAGACTCAGCCACATTCAACTTAAACTTACGCTTACACTTTCCTCATAGTTTTACGCAAAATGAAGTCATATACTTGTGTAAGTATTCTGGTCCGTTTTCTGGTTCACCGACAAGATAAAAAAAGAAAAGAAAAAAAACTCATGCCACAAAAGTAGAATACAACTCAAATTATCTTTATTTATAAAATCTTCTTTTTGACTATAAAGGCTCGTGCTTTATTTGTATGATCCTGATAGAAATGTACATATATACAACCAAAATTACCATTAAGCTCATTCCTTTCATGACAAATTAAAAGATATACATGAAAGATTTTTACATCAAACAAATAAAAAGGGAAAAGACTCACTTTCCATGTTGTTCATTTGGAGAAAATTGCAGCGACAAAAAACTAAATTCATGAATCTGATATTTATAAAATCAATATTCATTCATTTAAACATTTGCAAATAGACAAGTTGCAAGAGTGGGATTTCAGTTTTGTGTTAAAAGATTAACACATACGTAAGCGCTTTAAGTTATTCATTACATAAAATGGCTCAACATATATTGCTATTTCAAGTCCTAGACATGACTAGAAAAGTTGGCTCCATTTTTTAGTGAGCCCCAATTGAACTATTTGGAATGAATTGTTGGCTATGTGGCATGAATTATTTCTACTGCTTTATATATACTGTTTCTCTCTTGGATGAATTGGGGAATGAAGTTTGCCTACTTAATATTTTTAGTTTTTCTCTGTTTTGTGCTTTCAACAATACTCAAGTTATACAATTATCTATGGTTACTGACAATCATCGGCATAATTAATTAATTAATTGGAAAAAAACAAATTTCATTACCCAAACTCTTATCGACACCAGTAAAAATTAAACCTCTAATGAAAGTTACAAGCAGCAAAAAAACCCCAAATTATTCACAGTACTTATATTCTATACCTATAAAGAAAACACCCCATTTAATTTTTATGCACAAGAAATCCTATTCAATCATGTAAAAAAAATCTTATCTTGAAATAACAATTCACCGCCACAATGGTCTTATACCCAAAAGAGAGTGAAGCAAAAAAGATGCTCTAAGTGAAGACAAACGAGATGGTTACTTAAACCACAATTCTGATTCAACGGTGACAATGAAATATACTGGAAGAAGAGATGTCGTATGGATCTTGTTCTTTTCGTTCTTGCGCAACAATTTAGCGAGGGTAGAGAGAAAACAAAAGAGCTGCACTTCACCAAAGAAAGAAACGAAATTAAAAAGAAAAACTTAAAGTTTTGACAGATGTAAGTCAGCCTTTTAAAAAATAGTTTTATTTCTTTTGGGGTATAACTTTTTTTTTAAATAAATTATTAATAGAAGATATTTTTCAATTTAGCCGTAACACTCTGCTAAAAAAAAATTATTAGCGGCTATTATTTATTGTTCCAATAAATTTTGATGCTAAAAACAATTATTAGGATTATTTGTTGTTTCTGAAGTAATTATCACCGCTAAAAACATATGTCATTTATTTTACCGTAATATATATTATCGCTAAAAATATTATTAGAGGTCATTTTGATATTACCGCAATGTATCGCCACTAGAAATATTAGTAGCAACTATTTTAATGTTTCCGCGGGTACTAGTATATCATGTAGTTGAATAAATATTCATAAAATTAAGACGTTTACAATATTACCAAAAAATTTCGGGCCATAATTTTTCGGGCCATGTTGTCGATCTTTTACTAGTCATATAAAACTTTTCACTATAATTCGTACCATGTTCCTACTATAATATTTTATGAAATCATTCAGTTCAAAAATAAAGGATGTAATGAGTGCTCAAAGGAAACTTGAATAGTTAGGGTTATAAATGTCATATTGTCGACTTATGTTTGTGAATGAGATCCTTGGTGTAGTGCTTCAGTCGTTCATCCTTGTATCGATTTTTGCAAATTTGTCAATGGACACGAGTTGGTGGTGGAATAGTTGTAGCAATGGATTAGTATTCCATAAAAAACTTTAAATTTGTATATCTTGGCTATAATTATTTTTGTTTTTTTTCTCTCTTTATGGATTTAAATTTATAATTGTCACATAAAAGGATTTAAATCGGGATAATATGCATAAAAAACTCCCCCAAAGGGTTGTAATTATTTAGCCATGGCTAATTTATTAGTTGAGGATAGTAATTCTTTTTTGTAACTTTTTTCACTACAAACTTTTTGGAAGGAATCCACATGAACCCTAAGGTTCAGGCTGGCTAATGATCCGTTCTGGACCGGTTCATACCGGTTTTTAGCGGACCTGGACCTCATCGGTCCGGTCCGGCTTACCGGTTTTTCCTTAACGATTTCGGTTCGGACCGGTTCTTGTTTGCTTGAAGGAGAGAACCGAACCGTTAAGGGAACCACCGTTACCCGGTCCGGTTCCGGTCCGGTCCCTTCCGGTCCCAAACATTTTTTTTTAGTTGATGAAACTGAATTGGTCCCAAACAAATTGTTCTGCATAATACATGGACCAATGGTGCAATTAACTAGTGTTTTCTCTTTGTTGATGTTACAGCTAGGATTTTATTTTAGTTGATGAAACTGAATTGGTCACAAACAAATTGTTCTGCATAATACAGGGACCAATGGTGCAATTAACTCACATATTGTAATTTGCATAGACCGATTCATTGTTTAAGTTTGCAAATAAAATAAAATAAAATTATTATAATTATGGGTTGGAGCCCTACCTTAATATTTTGTCTTGGTTTTTATTTTTTAGCCCGAACCAAATTTTAGCCTAAAGAAAAACAAAACCTCATTTCTAATGAATTAGCGATATTTAAAATCAATTGACTAAATATTTTGAACGTCTCAGTCGTGTGAGTCATTGTATATTTTTTTTTAATTTAACAAAGTCGTGTATGTCTCCAGGGGCGGAGCCAGGAATCTTTGTTTGGGGGGGCCAAGGGGGTTCGGGGGAAACGCCTCCGAATTTTTTTTTTGCCTTAAATTTATTTATAAGTCAATATATTATGTAAAATTGCAAAATAGGTCCTTATATTATGGAAAATTGCACTATAGGTCCCTATATTTTGTAATATTGAAATATAAGTCTCGTTATTATTATTTTTTTAATTAATTACTCTATAAGTTTTTTTTTTTTTAAAATAACATATTTTATATGTAAAAAAATTAAAAATCATATAATTAAAGTAATTTATAACCTAATAAAATAAATTTTAAAAATTAGAGAGGCCAAATAAAGATATTACAAAAATTTGGGGAGTATTTACTTTGAAAATTCAAGGAAGGTCATGGACCCCCTCCACCCCCTCCACCCCCTTCCTCCGCCCCCCTGTTAATGTCTCAGTTTTTGCTTATAAATAAATCTTCTCTTTAGTTCAATTCTACGCTAAAACTCAAGTTAAAAAATGAAGATAATTTTATTTACGGTTGTTTCAATGTCTCTCTACATTTTATTGCCTTTCACTGGTACGGAGGAACGAGTATACGATAACATGCAAATGGTCCAAACTTGGACCCAAACCTTGTGTGCTAGAGAATCTTCAAGAAAAATTACCTGCAAACCTGAATATGCACGACAATTCTCTTTACATGGCTTATGGCCTGCTGATGCAAAAGGCAAAACTATTATAGAGTGCTTGAACGATTACATTGAAGAAGAAACTGAAGCGGTATGATACTGGTATTTGAGTGTTAAATATTATATGTGCCTGTTATATTGTGAAATTGTTCAATTTCTTCATTAATCTGTAAGCTAGTAAACATTATATACTCTATCTTACTTCCGTGTCTTATCATCTCTATATTTTGTGAATAGGAGGCGCTGTTGCAGTCTGATTTGAACATTTTTTGGCCAAAGGTTGCTTCTTCTAGAGGGGAAGAAGAAGAATTGTCAATTTGGACATACCAGTGGGAAAAGCATGGGGCCTGTGCTTCGGATTTTCTTAAACCATTACAATATTTCCAAGCAGGGATCTTTCAGAAGCGACAAGCTAGTACTGATATAAAGAAACTTCTAGAAGAAAAATACATTGTTGCTTCTGATGAAGTCGCTTATGACAAGACCAGTATAGTTACGGCTATAACTGATGGAAAGAATAACATTTATATATCTTGCAAGGGTGTTAATTCTAGCCATGTGAAACTTTTTGAGGTCCACTTGTGCTTGGACAAATATGCCAAGAACACGATATCTTGTCCATCAGAGGGAGATATTACTAGTTGTAAATCTGACAAGAAGATAATTATTCCATTTAGTACTTAGTATTAATTGAAAAAATTGCAATCGAACATATGTATAATTATATGTTTGAGAAATTAAATATATCCAGTGAAGTTTCTATGTTCTATATTCCATCTTGTGTAATAACAATAACAATAATTTACATGGAGCTACACCAATTCATGGTCAAATTCAAATTTTACCACGTTAAGAAGTTGAGAACTTCAGATTTGTTAATTTAATCAAATATATTTAAATTGTAACTTAATATTATAACCATGCATGTTAAGCTACGTGAAGTCCACAGAGATATCTGCTTGGACACTCTCGTGTCCATCAAACACAATAATATAATTGTTCCGGCAAGAAGACTATATATCCCTTTACTTAACATTAATTAAATGAAAATTGCAATCAATTATGTTGATTATATATCTTTCTATATTATATATATTCTGCTTAAATTTTTCCATTGAGTATACCTTATTGTTCATAAATTGACCTGTCAAACGACTAGGTTCTCAGATAGAATCGATATGGAATATATGCCTCAATAGAAACCATAACAAAACTAAAACCAGAAGTTTGGGTCAGAGCATAGCTAAAACCTAACGGAAAATAAAAAGATAAACTAGATTCCTTAACTTTTAGACCCAGAACAATATTTGTGAACTACAAAATGAAACTGATAAGAAACAGGTAATTAAGTAGTTAAAAAGATTAATTCCATTTTTAGGTCTAAGGTGGAATTAGTCGTAATTAAGTAGTTAAAAATATTAATTCCATTTTTAGGTCTAAGGTGGAATTAGTCTTTTAATATTAGGCCAAACAAATCATAATTCCAATTTTAGATCTTGTGACTTTTTTATTTTAATACTAAAAATTATAAATTAAAACAATTTTATTTTAATTTATACTTGTTCTTAATGTACAATCGATGTTGGTCATTCACTCCGTCAATGGTCAACTGATCTTTCTTTTACGTTTTTTAAAAAAAAAATTTGAGTGGCTCTGGTCAACACGAGCAGTCAACGCCGGTCAACTTAGCCATTTTTTTTAAAACAAATTCTTGACGGCCACCGATCAACTCCGGTTGTCAACGCCGGTCAACCTCGGTCAACTCCGACGAGATTATAATTATTTTATCTTTTATTTAATTCAACCAAAATTAGGTTCAAAATAAAGTGGTAAACTATTATACGGCCTCAAACTCTAACGTGCCAAAAAATCATTACGTAAAATAAAATACGAAAAAGTTTTTAAGATTCATTTAAAAATAAGCTGTAAAGATAAAATTAACCAATTATAGAAGCGCTCCAACGATATAAAAAAATCCAAAAAACACACAATTTATCAAATTCTAGCACCATATACCCCTTTTTAATAAAAACATTCATCCAAAAAGGTTAATATAATTTACATCATATTGTCGCTTCTATTTGACTATGAGAATAAATTGGTTACATAATCTCGTTTAAAAGAAATACTTTGCATAAGATTATTTTACTCATCGAAATAGGATAGTGAATCTTCCTTTTTCCGGTTGATGGATAGTGATTCCTACAATAAGTGATAGGTTGTTGACTAAAAGAAGTAGAACAAAAAAAAAAGACTAAAATAAAAACACCACAAGCACATGCCCATCATAAAGAAACCATAAAAGGAAACTTTAGGAAAAACAAACAATCCATAAAAGTATAGTCTCGTATGGTTGATGCATTTTTTCCAACTACCATGCTATTCTTCCCTAGACATTTCATATTGGAAGATTTTTTTTGCACACATGATTATAAAGAGAAAGTCTTCTCTTCTTAACTTCATGATTTTGTTGTAATGAGGTTGGTCCCCCTTGTAGTAAATATTTGGCAGGTCATAGTTATTAACTAAAAGTGAATTTTGCATGTGGTTAGCTACATTTATGTTAAATTCTGATGATATTAGTTATATCAATATAAAATGTTTCGAATTACAAATTACAATCAAATATTGAAATATCAAAACTCAGACAAACTCAAAAACCTTAAAGCAAACCGCAAATCAATAAACCTTAACCCATTATTATGTTGATTAAACTATGTAAAATTAAGATGAATCTAATTCGAATGTAATTTACTAGTTATTATAGAGTTTTACAATGAATAAGATCTACTTTATGTAAAATCCTAGTTTCACAGTTCCAAAGAGAGGAGAGAAAACTCAGGAAAAAATAAAAGGATAAATAAAATGACAAAATGAAGAATTTGAGCCTTTTATATAGAAATCGTATGATTCATATGTGCCGTTCATCCAGTAACACGAGCAAGGATCAGATATGAGCCACACCTTCCCACCTCTATAACAAAACGACGGACGATGTTTAGGACATGGTCCAAATATATGTTAAAACTTCTCCTTGAACATTATCTAATTGATTTCAACACTTCACAAATATTTACATCTATCACACATAGAAAAAAAAACAGTCTTATTAATCTAGTGTCTTAATGTAATAGATTAATTAAAATTTCAATAAGTACAAACAAACATTTTCTGAATTGTGTTATTAATATCCGTATTAAAATATGCAAAAATATTTTATATTTTAAAGCGGATGGATAAAATATACTACATTTATATTTTACCAAATGTCAAAATCTACTCTTTCCTTTTTGCTTCCTTTTATCCATCCCAACACTCTAACAACTATTAGATTAGGGTCCAAAACATAATAATATCTCGTTTACTATGAATTTCATTTTTGGCTTTTTCTACTTTAATAAATGTACGGTTTTTTTCATAAAAAAGTTTTTGAATATAAAAAAATAGTTATATAAGCCTTCTCAAGTATTCCCCTTTGTTCGCCACCTAGCCACTAGAGCATCGTATTGGCCAGACCCGACCCGACCCAGATTATAGCCAAAGAAGTGTCATTTCGAATCCTCGATATCTTTTTGATATTTGGAACTCCAAAATTTAAAATTATGTAGCATAATGTATATATTGTTTTGCATATTTAATGCAAAATAAATTTTTATCTAATGAAAAAGACTAATTTTTTTATCTATTAAATCTCGCATTCAACTTTTATTAATTACAATTTGTGTTTACTATACATTTTATACAACAACCTTATTTGTTAGTATAAAAGAATATAAAACTTCATAAACTATAGAATAATTATATTTATATTGAAATATAGAAAATATTTAATATATAATTGAACTATACATTGATTAACTACAAATTTATACATATGAACCTAATAATAGTCCTAATTTTAGTATGTGTTTTAGGTAGACAAAAATTTAAGTCGGACTTTTTGCCCTAGAATGAATTTACATGGATTCAAAATTATACTTGCTATACAAATAATAAAAAAATTCATTATATAAGAGAGTCATTGACTCAAATAAATATATATTAAATAGTGGTTGGATTTAAGCATTTAAACGACCGAACATCTCTTATTTTATCCCGACAATATAAATTTATTTTATTTATAATATTTTTTTTAAAGTATTTATTATATTATATTATTTAATTTTTAATAGTAACATTTGGTTTAATGTGTCTAAGATAACATTTGTTTTATTCTTGTTGTACTTTTTTTATTGACAATACTTAAAATTAAAGTTAATCGAATTATTTATAGGGTGAAGCACACGTGAAGCCCTTTATGTTTGGGCGAAATGCGTAATCTGCCTTTTTTTTACGCTAAAAGCCCTTTATTAACGTTTTTTATCAACCGTTTGCCCTTTTATCCATTTTCTGTCAGTTGACCGCTAGTCAATGCCATTTGGCGCCACGTATGTGCCACCTCACCGCCATGTGTGCTCCTCGTAGGCGTTAGGTCAACACCATTTACCCGTCATTATTATTTTATTTAAAAATCAATTTTTAATTTTTTTAATCTTTCTTCTTCTTCCCTGATACAACACCGCCGCACACGACTCATACCCATCTTCCCTGAGCAAATTCAACAACATTCTAACCGACTCATACCCCATGTCCCACCACCACCTTCCACCGATAAAACCACCCGTTCAAGCCCTACACTCTTCGAAATGATGGCTAACGAACCAGACACGCATCCAAAACCCCCATTACAACAAAACGGCACCGTTCTTTTACACCCACAACCTCACTCAAAACCATCACCATTAATGTACTGTAAAGATTTGAGAAAGAAGCTAATGAAAGAAGATGTTCCCGAAGTTCTCGGAATCTTAAGAGTAATTATCGCACTTTCACTTCTTCATCTCATATTCTTCTCAAATTCTTCTCAAATTCTTTTCATATTCTTCTCAAATTCTTCTCATATTCTTATACCATTAATCTATTTAGGTTTCAGCAGCTATAGGATTCGATGCAGTAGTATTATCATGTCTCGAATACTTAGAAGTAGCTCCATGGTCAGAAGATGAATAAGAAAAAGTCGCATCATTATTATCCGAGCTTCAACTCGAAGGATCCGGATCATGTGAAGTTCAATAAGATAGAATAATGATGGAATGATATAATTGCGTTGAGATCGATGGCCGAGCTGTTGTTGATAAAGGGAGAGACTACTGCCGGAGATGAAGGGATCAGCGGTTTTGTCTTCGCCATTAATGGATCTCGATGGTAAGCAGCAGTTTTATTTTCATCTTGTAGCTGCAAATCCAGGCGAAGAAGAGAAGATCCATCACTGCAAATCCAGTTTCGTTGTGGGAAGCTGAATGATTCGCCGGAGTGGTCTTGGTCTTCGGTTTAAATTCTCGCCGGAGTGGTGGTGTTCTTCGGAGGTGATAAGCTCTCCAGTGCTGCAGTGATTAAGAGGTGCTTCCGTGAGAAGTACAGGGTGTTCTTCAGGGGCAACACGAAGCTCATTGTAAAATGTGTGATGCGAGATCTTTTCCATGTCATCCCAGTTACTAACAATTCCATGTTTGATTGGGTATTTTAAGGTTAAGATACCTCTTTTGGATTGTGCTTCATCACCTATATAAGCATCTTTTTGTCCCATACCAACCATAACTCCAGTGTGTCTTGGACGACCAAACTTTGAAGCTTGGATTGATGATGGTAAAGGTGGATTGATGAGGGTGGAGGTGGAGGCGGGCAATAAGAAGAAGAAGAAGAAGAAGAAAGATAAAAAAATTAAAAATGATTTTAGGAAAAATAATCAATGACGTGTAAATGGTGTTGACGTGCAACACACATGGCGGTGACGTGGCGTATACGTGGCGCCAAACGGCATTGACTAACGGTCAACTGACAGAAATTGGATAAAAGGGCTAAAGGTGACAAAAAATGTTTATAAAGGACTTTTAGCGTAAAAAAAAAAGATAAAGGGCGGATTGCGCATTTCGCCCAAACATAAAGGGCTTCACGTGTGCTTCACCCTTATTTATAATTTTAACATATTTTATAATGACATGGATAAAATGACGGTCAAAAAATTAAAGTGGTACCAATCCTGAAATCGAAATAAATTATTGATATTTTATCATAAATTGTCAAAACAAAACTAATATATAAAGAGTCCCATTTTAAAATTATATTCGGGTCTTAAATATGTCGAGACCGACCTAGTGCTAGCGTTTTAATGTCGAGGTCAGGGGTGTATCCAAGATTTTTCTCCGAGAGAGCTAAACGTTAGAACAACAAACAATGTTTAGGAAAGTGAAGTGTCTATATTCAGTCTGAAAAGGAAAAATATTTAAGATAGGTTGGAGTTGCTATCTTATTTTACTAAAGGGAATTCCTTTAGTTATACTCTAGGCAAGTTCTTACTACAACACGAAATTAGGAAGTGAAAGTTAGAGTTGAATTGCTTGTAGAAACCTTTCAAGCTATGGCGATTCAAGTTAATAATATGGAATGTGGTACTAAATTCACTGTTTGCTATGTTTATGCAAGCAATGACTATGATAAAGAAAAACTTATGAGGTAACTTTTTTTAATGGAGCCAGAAGTTTGATGATCAAAGTTTTTGTTGCCTTAGTGGTGTTGATGAGATTCTGAAAAATTGAGGATATATCAAAATTGTGGCACAAACACCATAAGTTATATGAAGTTTAGTGAATGTATAGATGATGCAGATTTATTGGAACATCAACATAAATGTGTAATCACACAAATTCATAGAAAAACATATTAATCATTATCTAGGGTTCATATCTGTACAATTACCAAGTTATATAAGATTAGTTCATAATGAAAAAGAAACAAACAAAGTTGTAATAAGACATAATTTTAAGCAGAATTGAAAATATGTGAGAATTACACTAATTTATGGAAATAAAGTGTCGTTCTTGACTCCTAGCCCTTGATTCCTTTCTCTCAATGTTTATCTCTTCTAATAATGATAAGTGGCAGGTCTTTGATGATTGAAACATGTATTTATAGCCCTATAAAACGTTTTAGCTACATTGGGCCAACTTAAGTGAGTCAAAAGTGTCTTAATGGACTTGCTTAAATCTGGACAACTTTGGATTTTGCCAGTGAAACATACATAAGTTATCCAATTCAACTCAAAATAGAAAATTGTTTCTTCTCACATGATCTAAACTAAAATAGATACCTTGAGGTAGGATTTCATGATCAACAACCTCATCAATTAGGAGTTTTGGACTTTAAAAGTTGATGAAAACAATTTGCCAACAATTCTTGTTGAGACTTAAATGGACTTCGTGGATCATTTTGTAACTTGATTTGGAATTCTTATTAGCTTTTGAGTTCTTGTATCCATCTTGGGCTCTAACATCATCCATGTACCTAATATTTTACACTTAACACACAAATTACTCCAAAAATGCTCCTAACATATAATCCTTCATGACTAGACCTCTGAATTGAAATACAACAAATTAGAGGGATAAATCCCATATTTAAGCACTGGAATCCTATAAAATGATATATTAAGAGTATATCAATTCCTCACAAAAGGATAGACATTCTCGAAGGAAAGGTGGATATTAGAATGCTCAACCTGACGATTATTATGCTTGTTCCTAAAGTAATATCCATACTAAATTTTGATATTATCACACTCGTTCTTTTGCTAACTTTGAATACAAGATCATTTCCTCATTTATGGTAGAATGACTCAATATCATCCTTGATACTATTATATATATACCCCTCTTGATACTATTATATATATACCCCTCGCAATCGACAATTGTAAAAGGAAGAGCTATTCATGGTAACATCAATTTGTGCATGAGATATCCTATTTCTTTCGAAATACCATTAGAACCAACAAATATTATGCAGTGATGAAAGTAGGGATATAGAAAAGGCTTATGAACATGTCTGGTGGGACTTTTTTGGAAGTGGTGCTTAAGAAGTTAAGTTTTCATGACAAATGGATAAGATGGGTCATGAGTTGCATTTCAAAGGTGAAGTACCAATTGTATTTCAGTGGAAAGAGTGTAGGCAATATTATACCCACCAATAGTATCCAAAAAGGTGACCCTCTTTCTCCTTTACTTTTCTTAATTTTGACAGAAGCACTAGTTAGCCTCATAAGCTGTAAAATTTTGGAAGGAAATATTTGTGGAATTAATTGGATCATGAAATCTTGACACTACATCACCACCTTTTTGTGAATGATTCCCTCTTTTAACAATCCTTAAAGAAGTGAACTTGCGGCATTCAAAATATTTATTGGAAATTGCTATCAAAATTTGAGTAAAAAAGCCAATCTTAGCAAATCAAGTGTTTGTTTTAGTAAGGGTACCCCGCCCAATGTTGTCGATCACATAGTACACATTCTTGTTATACAGAGGTTAGATCTATCAGTAAATATCTTGGCATCCCGATGAGTCACACTAGGTCAAAAGTTACGATACTTCACTGGCTTAAGGACATGCTTTCTAATAAAACCATGGATGGTAGGAGAAACTTCTTCCAGGTGGAGGTAAGGAAGTTTTAATTGGACCAGTTTTCCAAGATATTCCAAACTACTCTATGTATATCCTTAAATTCCCTAAGACATTTTTTAAGTATCTCTATAGAATAATCATACACTTTGGTGGGGCATCGGGTGCTACAATACGCATACATTGGAAAGCTTGGGATGAGATTGCGAAGGCCAAAGAGCAAGGATTGGGATTTAGAGACTTCAAAGCGATGAATTTAGAACTTATCTCCTCCATATCTTAGAGACTGTTTAAAACCTCGGTCTTGTTTATTTATAAGGCCCTTAAGGGACTTTTCTATCCAAACCACTATTTCTAATATGCGCCTAAGACGAAACTCAAGTCTTGAGCTTGGACTAGCATTATAGCAGGCTGTGATGTTCATATTGGGAATGTATTATGCAAATTGAAAATGGAGCAAATACAGACATCTGGAAAGACAAATATCTCTTGTCTCACGAATCATATTCCGAACCTGATAATGTGTTTGTCATAAAAGCTTAGGAACTTCTACTTGATATTGGGGTCGGTTGGAATATAGATCTCATCCATAATACATCCTAATACAGCTAAGCATATTTGCCGCATCCCTCTCCATACTTTGAGGAAATAAGATAACATTACACGGTCTTTCTCGTCTTAAGGTAGCTACTCCACTATATCTGGATATCATGATATTTTATCGCTTAATGCTCATTATTCGAATTCGGCAACCTAATTTGGAACATTTAGTGATCCATATTTTTGGAAACAATATGTCATGCTAGTACCCCCACTAAAATTATAGATTTTATATGGAAGTTTTCAAATGAAGTTATTCCTTATGGAACAACATTATTTAGAAGGAAATGTTCGACTTCCCAACATTGTAGTTTCTGCGACCACCTGATTGAGAATGTGGAGCACATTTATCTTGAACTCCCACTATGCCTGGAGGTTTGGATGTTTTTTTCTCTAGATACTCTTTCGACATGCCTATACTTAGGGATCATTTGGAAGTGCTTATTTTAGAGTAAAAAAACACTTTTAGAGTAAAAAAACACTTTTAGAATAAAATTTAAAATTTTAAAAAATTATTAAAAATAATTTTGAAATCTAAAATTATTTTAAGTGTTTTTTTCAAGAAGCACAAATTTGGTGCTTCACATAAAAGTGCTTTTCAAGATAAAAAAACTCTTAAAAAGCTAGAAGTACTTTTAAGTGTTTTCCCAAAAAAGAACTTCCAAACGGGCAATTAGTGACACTGAAAAATATATTCATCTCGTCCTCAAATATGGAACCAAGTGGGTTGGAACCATAAGACCCTTGCAACTTGGATTATAATTACGATTTGCAATATTTTGGATTGTCAGGATGAAAAACATGTTGAGGGAATAAATAGAATCCCGAGGCGGATAGAATTTTGGTTGAAAACTTAATGAGTGAGATCTTTGGAGTTGCGTGGGATATATTCAGGAAATCTGTTCAACAAGACTTTTTCATTGTAGGTACTCTCCATAAGATTGTGTCAGTTACAACACTTATAGCACATCTGAATATCTTATCAGATGCTTCTTTCACTAGTGAGCAAGAATCTACATGTATTGTTGTATTTGGACGTGATAAGGTCGATGACCACATTGTTTGCGATGGCAATACTATCTGGTGCAACTCCATATTGACTGTAAGCTGAAGCGGTTATAAGGCGTGTATAGTTGCAGACTTGTTCAAAGATGGGAAGTTGTATTTCACACCAATTTCCTCTAGACCCCCAAGGCCTTCTCGTGATATGTGAATATAATTGGAGAGTTTAACCTCTTATGCAAATTATAACAATTTTTATTAGTCATAGGAGCTTTATTTCTATTCAGCATGTTTCTAGCTAGAAATATAAGGGGTGACATTCTAGTTAGAAGTTTCAGATGTAATTTTTTTCCGAATAACTGGTCATCGATATCTTATCCTGATTTGATGAAACCTTTAGAAGACCTTTATGATCGATCGGCATTTGTTGATGCTTTGTTTTTTCCTTTTTTTAAATACATCGCTTATTTACCAAAAACAGTTTCATGTGTCGTATAAAAATATCAAAGGTAACCATGTTTATGTTCTCTCCCATTATATCATTATTCATTGAACCAAAATGTCCTAAATGAATATTGATATAGTTGATCACCCAATTTTTCCCCTTTTGTTATCATTTACCCATTTTATATTAAAAAAACTAAGAATAACAAAATTAACTGCCCAACGCTCTCTTATAAGAATCATTGACCAATAAGAGCCCCGTATATATAGCAATCTTGTTAAAACGCAAGATTATTAAGTCGACTTTTCTAGAAAAAATGACCATATTAAAGCAGAATGAAACCTAACTCTCCCTATTTATCCTCAAACTTCCCCATTCCTCTCATAATTCCCCCATTCGTCTCATAATTCCCCCGTTCTTCTCATTCTTTCATTTATTATATACACATACACATGAAAATATTAAATAATATAAAATCTATTTAACTTTCATATAAATAAAATTATAGGAATTCAAATTAATTTTCATATAAATAAAATTTATATCTTTTTATTAAAATTTACAAAGTACTAAAAAATTTAAGAATTTTTTCAAAATTTATTATAAGAAAAGTTCAACTAGGTATAATATAAAATTAAAAAAAATCACTTTACATTATAATATTTAAAACTTTCATATAAATAAAATTATAAGAATTCAAATTAAGTTTCATATAAATAAAATTTATTCCTTTTTATTAAAATTTACAAAGTACTAAAAAAATTAAAAAATAGAAAGTCAAGATTGAATTCATAATATATATATATATATATATATATATATAGAGAGAGAGAGAGAGAGAGAGAGAGAGAGAGAGAGAGAGAGAGAGAGAGAGAGAGAGAGAGAGAGAGAGAGAGAGAGAGAGAGAGAGAGAGAGAGAGAGAGAGAGAGAGAGAGAGAGAGAGAGAGAGAGAGAGAGAGAGAGATGTCTATCATATAAAAATTTAAAATTAATAAACAATTAAAGGATAATTAATAATTAAAATAATCTGATAATTGACCATTAACATTCATTATTCATTATATCTCTATATCAATATAATAAATTACTTTTTTAAACGGGTTGGAACCTCTACAAAAAAGACGAGCATGATCGTCTTTGGTCCTTTAATTAATTTCTTCACATTAATTGCATTAATTTTTTCTAATAAAAACTTGATTGTCCCTTATCCCACTCCATTAGACATCTTAAAGTTCTGTATTTGATCCACGCTGACCGCAAACCTCTAACCTTAACCTAAATTCTGAACCGTAACCTAAACCTTAACTTTAACCTTAGCCTCAAAGTCAACCTCAACCTTTGAATTAAACTTAACATCAACCTCTAACTTAAATTTAACCTTAATTTCAAACTCAACCTCACTTAACATCAACCTCTAGCTTAAATTTAACCTTAACATTAACCTTAAACTTGACCTTAATCTTCTCTTTAACCCTAGCCCTCGACCTAACCTTAGCCTTAGCGTTACCCTTAGTTTAGTCTTAGCCTTAGCCTTGGCCTTACCCTTAGCCTTAGCCTTACCCTTAGTCTTAGCCGTAGCCTTAGCCTTAGCCTTAGTCTTAGCCGTAGCCTTAGCCTTAGCCTTAGCCTTAGTCTTAGACGTAGCCTTAGCCTTAGCCTTAGTCTTAACCTTAGCTTTAGCCTTAACCTTTGCCTTATCCTTATCCTTAGTATTAAACTTATCCCTAGCCTCAGTCGTAGCCTTAGTCTTAGCCTTAACCATAACCATAAACTTAACATTAACCTTAAACTTAACCCTTAACCCATTAACCTTAACCTTAACCTCAACCTCAACTTTTTAACTAATAACCTTAACCATATCCTTAAACCTAACCTAACATTAACCTTAACCTTAAACTTAAACTTAAACTTAAACATATACTTAAACTTACACTCAAACTTAAACTTAAACATAAATTTAAACATAAACTTAAACTTAACCTTATAGTTAACGTTAACCTTACCCTCACCCTTACCCTTAACCTTAACAATAATATTAACCTCAACTTTAACCTTAAACTTAACCATAACCTTAGATATTACACCTTAAACCTAAACCTTAAACTTTAAACCATAAACCTAATCTTCATCTTCACCTTAACCTCAACCTTAACTTTAAACTTAAAGCTTAAAAATTTACCTTAAAATTAACCTTAACCTTAAACCTTAAACCTTGAACCTCAAACCTTAACCTTTACCTTAGCCTTAAACATTAAACCTTAAATTTAACTTTCACCTTCACCTTCACCTTCATCTTTACTTTTTTAACCTCTATCTTAACCTTAAAGTTAAAACTTAACTTTAACCTTAATTATAAAATTAATCTTAACTTGAACCATGAACCTTAAAGCTTAAACCTTAAACCTTAAACCTTAACCTTAACATTAATACTTAAAAACCCCTTATTCTTCTCATAATTTCCATATTCTTCTCATAA